>CM060835.1:47197500-47575000 GCA_030762175.1 Metallyticus violacea | reverse complement strand
GTGTAAAATATGATCGCGATAAAGTTTCAAAAATTGTATTAACATGAAGAGGTGTGAGGCAAGGCTGTATCCTATCACCCACCCTTTCCAAATTGTTTGTAGATAACATACCGGAGAAAATATGTGTTGCAGAATCTGATGTCCCGAATATACGAGGCATATCCATACCCGCTCTCCTTTATGCGGATGATCTAATATTGATATGCATAACAATTGACGGTCTGCAAAGGGAACTAGACTGCTTAGAGGCGTATTGTCAGGAATTGGGAATGAGAAGACCAAAACGATGACATTCAACAACGGTGCGGTGTACAGTAGGAAAGAGATGTGGGAGTATGGAGGTCAGGCACTAGAAAATGTTAAAAAATGCTCATACTTGGGAGTCACCTTAGCTATGAACGGAAGTTGGGCAAGACACATACGCAACACAAAACGCAAGTGCATGATTAAAATATACAAGCATTAAAGATTTAGTAAACATACCGGAAACCCTACTGAGATCAATGAAGTTGGTGTACAGGTGGTTGTGAGGTCAACTCTGGCGTATTGGGCCGAAATTTGGGGGTGGGAAAACACCAAGGAACTGAATCAGGTACAAATGCAGTTTCTAAAACGGCTGCTACAAGTAGAGAGAGGTACAGCAAATTGTGGGGTTCTTAAAGAGTTTGGTATCTTTAACGAAAGTGTGAATTTAAACATAAGAATAATTAAGTGCTGGTGAAGGATAATACGGGGAGATCAAGCTCTTCTTCAATCAGTTTGTCTAAGGGAGAAAATAAGGGAAGGGTGGGATAAGGATTGAGCATTAAAAATAAGGAAAAGCCTAGACAAAATTAAACTGGGGTATATTTGGTTAAGGCGAGAGGAAAGTGCGTGAAATAGTAGGAGAATAGTTAACAGAACGTTTGCGAGATATAGATAGGCAAAATACTGAGTCTCAATGCGCAGAAAAAGTATCACTTAACCTGTAGACTCAAATACATTCGGTATGGGGGAGGGGCATTATTTAGATAGCTGTGGTAAAAGAAAGAAGTGATCTCCCATGGTTCAGATTAGGGGCTTGGAAAGGAAACAAAACAGTTATTGTTCTGGGGGAAAGACTTTGCCTATTGTGTGGAGAAAGCGATATCTGGAAGCATATTCTGGCAGAATGCAGGAAAACGGAGATTTTAAGAAGCGAGCATTTATCACCGCAATTTTTGAATGCCAATAGAAGTTTGAACATTTGCCGGGGAGTGTTGGTGCATGCGAGATACTCACACAATTTGGGAATATTTCTAGGGAGGACTCGACAAAGAAGGTTAATGACTGTAATAAAGAGAGGGGAGTTGGAGAGACGAGTGAATAAATGTAAGAGGGTTTTACTCATGTTTATGTACTTGTATATAAAATAACTCATTAAAACATGGTGTAAGTATATTGTTTATATATGTGTATGTATATAGGTCTGTACATATGTAGGTGTGTGTATGCATGTATATATGAATGTATGTATATGTATAGATGTGTGTATGTATATGACCATTTTTATTGTTACAAGGATGATATTAGCATGTACGGCCGTAAGGACCATGCGACAGTTGTACTTACTTGAATGTATTTTAAAACTGGTACAATGAAAAAATCTACTACCAATACTACTACTACAATCTTATACTCTTTAATTAAGTAAAAATTGTACTTACGAAGCTGTAGACAATGGAGTGGTAATATATGTTACATTAATGCTTTCAGTTGTTAACACTAACTCCACTTACTTATTTAAAACTTTGGACTAGTTTCGGGAGAGGTTCCTCCCATCATCGGCTGCTGTTGACTGAGTGCCGTTGTTCGAAACGGGGGATGGACGCCCGTTCGCCCCTGTGGTGGTATCTCGTGGCTCTAATAGAAACTTGCTGAGTTCATCCAGCGGCGGAAAATCAAAATTCATTAAGTTGTTCTTATTTTTTAATGAATTTTGATTTTCCGCCGCTGGATGAACTCAGCAAGTTTCTATTAGAGCCACGAGATACCACCACAGGGGCGAACGGGCATCCATCCCCCGTTTCGAACAACGGCACTCAGTCAACAGCAGCCGATGATGGGAGGAACCTCTCCCGAAACTAGTCCAAAGTTTTAAATAAGTAAGTGGAGTTAGTGTTAACAACTGAAAGCATTAATGTAACATATCTTATACTCTTTGTTTTAAATTCTTAATGCGGCGTTTATAAATCCTTAGTTCAAAAGATGAGCTTAAAGTAATGTGAAGAAATTGGTTGATTACTATTAAAACGAACAAAGAGAGATTTCACATTAAAAGCCCATATGAAACTTGTAGCTTGAAGAATAGTTTAAACTAAACAGTTAGAAACCAGGCAGGTTATTGCAAATTTTCGCAGATGAAGTGGAAAATAAATGTTTATAATAATTAATTTCAGAAATGTAACCATTTTAAATTAAGGAAAACACATCTTCATATGCTTTTACTGTTTCTTTTTTGGGTGGAGAGGGATTGCGGGCAACAGTATGCTTAAGAGTCCGGTCAGTAATACAAGTTCTCTCAAATACATCTACAATTACAACGAAAATAACCATGGCCTTAAGATAGGAAATGTTGGGACTTTGTCCTGCTACCATATTTCTGGCATTTATTTAGAAAACTGTCATTCATTCGCATCAGTTCATCTTCCGAAATTGGTTCAATATAAACTTTAAAGCCTACAGGTCATTGTTGCCTAGGAATTGCAGGCAGGTGATTCTGATATTCGGGTAAATTCCTGTAATTGTACGTTTCGAAATTAATGATAGAGTGATTAATCCATGCATAATATTATTTAAAGACGAAGCATGGTTCCATTAACCCGTTCTTGTTTGGATGCAAAATGACACGTATTGTAGTACAATACCCAATGCCCAATTTTATATTCAAAACCCCCTTGCATTACAAGTAAATCGCTCTAGGGCACACAGTAAATGGATGCATAGTAACAGGGTTTAGCTTTTTTGAGAATATCATAAATGCAGAAAGACATGATATACTTGCACCGTTTCTGAGTAATTACGTAATTAATCTGGACATTTCTTACAAGGCTCTGCCACTGCAAATGCAACTAACGAGTCACTAAGTTTCATTTAGAAAAAAAAAATGATGATGATTAGTATAAGATTATGACCCTCATGCTCCTTTGATCTTAAAGATGTGAAAATATGACTTTTATTTATGAGTAAAGATAATGGAATAATCTCCTTATAATTACAACAGTTAAAAGAAAATATCAGGCATGAAATTGACTCAATTACGGAAGAAGAACTAATGCGTGTGAGTGACAATTTTCTAAAAATATACCATAAATGTGTGAATGTAGCAGGATAACATTTTAAAAATATCCCATCATAAGGCACATGTTTATTATCGTTATAATTGTAGACGTAACTGAGAGAACTTGGGTCAGTTACGCGCATATTACATCCGCTTTGCCGGGAGTTACCGCTCTGATTGCCGGCACGCCAGCTGCCGTGAGACGGGCAACAAAACAATGAACGACCCAGTACAGGTCGTATGCAAAATATATACACTAGCGTGCCCATCAGCTGCATTATAAAATGCGCTTTTTAAAACGTATAAAGCCAATACAGTTGTTTCGCAAACATTACTAGTTCATAAAATTTCTTCTGCTCTTCACCTAAAGGTAATGACTTAGTGCACAATAAAGGCATATCTACATGATGAAATGTTCAGCCCCGAGTAGTAAAAGGTTAAAAAAATAAAGCAGAGATGACATAATAATGAAAGAGGATTTTGATTTAAAGTGATCGCTTGAGAATATTTGTAGTTTCTTAATTTTTCTACAAACAACATCTTGCAACATGTTACACAAAACTCGGTGCTATGTGTTAATTTATTAACCTTAACCGTTTTTGAGACAGTTATGCCTTAAATATGACAGAGCAATAAAAGATATATTTTAAATGTAAATGAAGCAATACGTTCCTCTGCTGCGAGACAACGTCACACTAAAGTTGATCGAAAACGAAAAATAAGGGTACGATATTGCTGATAACTTATTTTTGAGCTTCAAGCAATCACAGATATTTGGAAGTTTTGAGTCATTTATCCCAATACTTTGTATATTTTTAGAATCAATTTCCCAATTAACTTGAGAACATTTTCTTCAAGTTATAGTACATTTATTTTGATAGAAATGTTGGCAAGAGACATCTTCGTAATCTACCGAAACGATAACTTCAAAAACCTGTTCTCATTGCGTAGTTTGAGTTATTTTTGCACTTAGTATTTCTTGACTGAGTTCTGGAAAACACTCCAGTCAAGGCTGCGTTCCATCGCGTTAAAGGGGAAGTATAGTCCAGTCCTCAGTTTAACGACTTCACCGCACACACTGTGGCAGATATACAAAATACGAACTGACAGACAGGCTATTACTTGGACGAGAACAAAATGGTGTTCTTGTAAATATAGCAATGGACGATTATGCCAAATATAATATTTCTTATGTAATAAGCCATTGCCAGTCTTTTTAAGATATTGAGAAATGTAGATAATATGAACAATTAAAAGTTACCTCTTACTTTTGAAAACCCCTGTATAAATTATGAAACAACAAACTTTTTTTTTTTAATCCGGCTCCACAACCCGTAAAGACCAGCAGCTGCCAATGCCAGACACTCAGGATTCTTGTCGCATTACGAGTGTCATTCATGAAAAATTCAAATATTAGGCAGTTATTTGCATTTATCATCCCCTAACAGTGTAAATATGAAATCAGGGTAAACAGTGGAGAAGTAATAACAGCACTCTGACAATTAAAAAGAGAGCTGCTGTAATTTCAAATGTTATTACAAATTTAATTCGTTAAAACCTTAATTAGAATAAATTAATAATTTCATGAATAAAATAGTAGTCAAATCGTGTAACTCCTAATTCTTGGTTGCCCTTTAGTTTTCTAACCGAATTTCAACCCATGTTATAAGTAATACCTGCACCTTTGCACCTTTGTCATTATTATCACACCACCACGGGTGGCCGAGGTCCTTAAGGCGTGGACTCGTAAGAGGGAGGTCGGGGGTTCGATTCCCACCAGGACCGTCCTCTCTGACTGAGGTTTTTCCACGTTTTCCTCAGCTTTCATAAATGGCAATTGACATTACCCTAAAACTTAGGCCTGGAAAGCTTCTTCCTTAAAAACATATTTTTCAATATATCATTTCATCTGATATATCATCAGTGTTCACTGCCTATGAGGCCGCAATGGGCATTAAACACTAGTAAAAAATCATCAACAACCATGGATTATGTTTTGAAACCTGTTCCGTCTTCAATTCCACCCTTTTCTGGGTGTCAACATCTATTTCATCTATAGAATTATAAGTATTTGTTTGAGATATCGGCTTTGGCCTATTTTGTTTTATTTTATCTATAAATTATGGGTTTTTAGGACTGAAAATATGTCTTATTACATCATTTGGAGAAAGTGAAAAGTCTCACTTTGACTGCTAAGTCATCTTTTCATTTAGGATTCAGAACCATAGAAAAAAATGGGCACTTAAACTTTGTAGAATTTTAATTGTGCTTCTTTAGTATTTTCTTATTCAATTTTTTCTTCATTATTCCACACATTTGGTGGAATTTATTAATTGTATTGTTTGTATCTGAATCTTTATAAACAGATGTACTTACTGTCCAAATATTTACCTGTTCTATTTTTGGTATTGTTTATAATTATTTTATCTTATTTATATTTTCCTTCAAATGTCATTACATTGGTTTAATTTTTTATTCCTATATTAGACACTTTTTATTGTCTTTATTTTTTTTCTTGATGAATTTCGTTTATTTAAACATTAAAAACTTTGGGTGATTAACTATACTTGTATCTGACTCCTATTTTCCTGCATGAAATTATTTATTTAACATATTTCCTAAGTTTAAAATCCGTTTAGTATTCTTGTATAGGATATTAATTGAATCGATCAAGTTTTGTTTAATTTTTCGTTATAAAGTTGACCAAAGTGTACACCGTTCTACTCTGCCATATGCTTTAATAAAAGCAATGCACGTTCTTTTGTTAATCAATAACTACAGAGTAAACATTTTTCATGCGTGATCTTCCCGATCTAAACCCACACATGTCATCGGTTATGCTTTAAAGCACAGTACTAGACATACCATTGGTTACTGAAGTAACTTCTATTATAATCGAGAGGGAGCTTTAAATCGCGTTGTTGTATGTGTATTGTTTACTTGGAAGGGACACAAGGATATCTGGGCCACTCTATCACTAGGTAACTAAAGCCCGGTTACATGCTAATCTTTTCATTTCGCAGAGTGGCCAGCCACAGGTATGCGCAGGTGCACTACGGCGGCGTCGCGTGGCGTCTCTCAGCGTTGCAGTCGCTGGCTCTTCTCACAGTAGCGGCGGTCTCCCCACAGTGAGTACTGGTCATGGCAGCTTCCTGCCTTGTGTAAACAGCCCCGTCAACGTGCACGAGTTGAAACGAGCCCCTCGGCCTACCTGGCGACACTACCACTGGGTGAGTCTTTCTTTGCTACCCCCCATCCTTCCTTTTCTCATCTCTAGTGCTGTCCAACACCCTCTTATAATATCCCATTTCTTATTCTCCGTCCCGTATTGGCTTTTCGAAGAAAGCTCAATGAATTAAATAACTTGCCCTTCAAGTACAGAAAATAAAACGAAAAGAATGTCGCACTGAAAATCTGAACTGTGCGAAGTTTGACTTTTGAACCGCTGAGGAACAAATGAGCGCCGTCTTTATTTTCTTAGCGCGTTGCCATTATTGTTATCTTTTGATATTTCTATTTCCCTCTTCGCCTTCTCCACTTTCGCTTCGGCTTTTAGGCGCTACCGACCTTCTTATTTTCAGAAGTGATCGTAATTTTCTAATTGCTAAAACCCCCAGAAAACTCATTACTAGGCAGTCTTTAACGGAAATGAATACGAACGCGTTTCTACGAAATAGCGAAGTACACCGCAGCATTAAAGAGCTGCTGCTAACGTCAGTCAATTCAACAGACTGTTGCTTTCATCAGTCTGAAAGTTCGTTCGAATCGAATCCTTTTTTTACACACATATACTGCATATCCACATTCTTTTTCGTTTTATTTGTATTTAGAAAACATTTAACACTTTTTATAGCCACCAAACTAACGGCATAAAAATATTAGCAAATTGTAATGAATCTGGAAATGTATATAACTGGCTAATATTGTAACATTAACCAGACTTGAAAATCAAACTCACATTCACATAAAATTGTATATCTATATCATGTTAAGTTTTATTATATCGTGACCACCGTTTGTCTTTTTAGTTTTTCAGATTTGTGTTTCAAATGCTTGCCATTAATAACATCAACAACTACATCGTTGGGAAATTAATGACAATTTTCTGATTTAAACTTAAATAAAGCACCAATAAATTTAAAATGAACTTTTTACCCATTAATTTATTAATAATAATTTATAATAGCTTCTTCTAGAGGCGATAAAATTTCTAAATGTCGTCTCGTTCTTCTTGAATACTGAAGCCTTTATTGTTCCGGAAACTGTCCATATGTTTGAACAGTGAACCTTGAATCTTGGGGGGGGGGGGGCTAGTTCGCTCAACTTCTGGGGTGTTCTTTTCGAGGTGTGCGGCTGGAGGATATTATGAAGAAGTATAAGATTTTTTATATTGACCAGTGCTGGCAGCAGATGATTGTAGTGTATAATGTCACTGTATTCTTCCTGCTATAATTTGGTCATTGTGTCGATCGTTTACGGTTGTCGTAGAGTATGCACTTTTCTTCATAGATCACAATAAATTCAAAGGGAGTTCAAATCCACGATTATCTCATTTATTAATTTATTCACTTTTCCTATTTTCTTCTACTGATAACAAAAGCAGCTGAAAGTGCCAGCCTGGGTTTCTTAGTAAATTCTCGAGTAGTTTAAGATATTTGTTTCAACAACCTCCTTGAGTTCATTATCGTTAACTTTACTATGATGTTTTCCAATTTATCATCTTAAAGACCGAAATGCAGTTCGAAACCTCTCAAAGCAACGTTAACTTGTGTTCCAAATAACTTATTTCTCTCCATGCTTTCACATTTCCAGCCGTTTGCACGGCAATGTGTCCAAATTTAGACTAGTGCAAGAAAAAGTTACATGAATCCCGAAATATTTACAAGAAACTGAGTATAAAAAGGTATATGTGTACATATTTTACAGTTTCAAATTAGTATATACAAACCGCCATTCATTTTCGTGAAAAATGAATTTAATATTTGTGCAAAAATATTACCTCCAAGAAAACATTTACATGCGAGACTATATAGAACATATAAATATTATTTATTAAATACATGCAAATAGATGTTATCTACTACCTTACAGCATGTAAATAAAGGCACAAATGCACAATTATAAACGATTGGAAGATGCTACAGCTACAGCCAGATCCTTTGTTTTCAAGATGGCCATTTTCTTCTCCTAAGATTCAGCGGTTTCATTCGCATAACTACCACATCTTTGGTATTCTATTGTACACACGTGCTGGTCTAAAGTTTAATAAATATTATTACTGTATTTGATAGCTCTTATTTTTGTTGCAACAATTTTATATAAGCAAAGCAGAATTTAGATATTCTTTTATATAATTACTACGAAAAAAGCAAATAGAATACACTTCAACTTCAAAATTTAATATTTCAAAACTTAAAAGTCTTTAACGCAAAAGCTGGAATTATTAATGAAATAAAATGGTCTGTTATTTTAGGATTCGGTATAATTGGAACCAAAAAAGTAGAAAATATTCAAAATTACATGCTATTTATCCGAAAAGCGACCATCGAACAGTAGCAGCCATTATTATGATTATTATTATTATTATTATTATTATTATTGTTGTTGTTATAGTATTATTATTATTATTATTATTATTATTATTATTATTATTATTATTATGAAAAACTAAAATTAGCTAATCGTTGTGCAACGTGATTCTATGATATTATGGTTGCTGTTTTAGGTTTGTGTTATATTTGTAAGATAAATATAAACTTAAATATTTTTATTCTTAAGCTTTTGGTATCATCTCTAGCACATTTTACTTTCTTATTTTTGACTTTGCGGTGACCACTTTTTTTATTAGTGTTTAATGCCCGTTTTATACTGATGCATACATGAAATGAAACGATAAATTGGGAAAAGAGTATTTATTTTAAAGAAGCAATCGTTCCAGGCCTAAGTTTAGGGTACCTCCGCGCATTTGCCATTTTATGAAGACTGAGGAAAACTTGGAAAAACCCACAATCAGGGAGGATGGTCTCGGGGGGATTCGAATCCCAGACCTTCCGCTCACGACCCCGCGTCATAACGACCTCGACCACCCATTTAAATCTTTTGTTTTGGAAGTTCATAAAAAGTGAAATAAATTTCATATTCTTTGGAAAGTTGCATACCTGCTGACCAAACGAAAATAGTGCTATTTTATAAATGAACATTATTTAAACTGATCACATATTCCTGCCAGTACAGAATATATATGAAGGACATATAGTTTTCCGTATATTAAATTACTACATTTTTATCTAAATATTATAAATGTAATTTTCTTTTGAAGAAAAACGAAAAAAAATTAACTTTTAAAAAACATAATATTAAACACAGTTTTTCAGTTCAAAAACAACAGTGCTTTAATATAACAAATAGGTTTTAAAAACTATTTATTAACTTTAAACTACAGCAATATGACAGAATGTCCTTTTTACTTTAAATACCGGCTGTAATGTAGTGTGATTCGCAAATGTTACAAAAGAACATTATACATTTATTCTTAAAAGTTACTTCCGAACAGGAATGTTAGTAGAGGGGAAGATCTTTACAATATACTTCAATATGTGAATGACTTCATAGCCAATACGTCACAATTTAACAATATAGAATTATGTTCTGCATTTACATTTTTCAGAACTCTTACAAAAGTCTTATTAGGGACGCTGATTTCATATGAAAAACAAAGCTAAATTTTTTTCTTTAAACCGAATTTTATGACTTAAATTCGCTATTTTCATTACGTAAAGTTTATAATAAAAGCATAAATTCTTGCTTAATTCTTTGAAATAAAAGAAAACACGTGCGTAATATTTTGATTCGTTTAGCTAGGAAAATATAACTATGACATCGTGAAGTGAGCACGGATACAAGCATTAAGAAGAATACTTCTCTAGAACTGGGTGAGGATTTTATGTTTCTCTGACAGGAGATGTTCAGAGAAAGAATTTTATGTGCAGTGGTTTTTATGCAGAAAGCTGAAGCATTGAAACAAAATTTAAACCACCAGTCACCAAAAATAATGGACATTTTAAATCCAAAACCAAGCTCATCAACGGATAATTCAATCACTAATAGAACCGCTCTCAAGGTCAAATCTTACCTGATAATCCTATGAAACATCTAAAAATTAACAATTGCTAAAGAAAGGAAAGATAATGTGTACATCCCTTTTATCTTGGACTCAAGAACTTAAAATTAAAAACTCTGAGAAGATTAGTTTCAAGAAACAGAAATGAAACAAATCCTTATAGACAGATAGTACAATGTTAAAGTTATAAGCACTGAAAAGCAGACAATGTGACTGTAGAGATACGTGAGAAAGGGGCCATGGATTCACTATATACTTGTTAGCAGAAGCTAGGGTGCAGGAAAGACACTTCATATATAGAAAATGTCTGTGTGATTCAAATTATTTTTGGAGTATTCAGTGGGTGCAGAAATTTCTACTTCATGCAATATTTGCAATAAATATCTTAAAATATGTAAACGATGTGTGTGATTAATTAAAATGGGTAAATATTCATAAGCCAACACATGAAGTGTCAAGAGATTTTTTATATCACAATATTTTAAATAATTTATTCAGTACTAGTATAAGTAATCATACCGACTTAAAGAAGCACTGACAATGAAAAGAATAAGTATCTTTTCAGAAAAAGTGCATGTAAAATATAAATGGTAACATATTTATTTGAACAATTCTATTCTTCGCATTTTGTTCCGCTTCTTTCTTATATTAGTGTCTATTATTTATCAAAAACAAACAATCTGAGCATGCTTACTTATAAAGTTGATACAGCTTTTAGATTAATTGTGTTGTTTGTTCATAACGAATAATGTCGTATCTGTGTAATAAGAAGTAACTGATTCCCTTCAGTAAGCAAAGTGTAAGTTGTTACTTATACGATTTAAAGAAACACATTACAGTGGATCAATAACAAAGTATTTGTTGCTTATATCGTTATTTATTCCAATGGGATATTCCGCAAAGTATTTAAAATAGTAGACATATATAAGAAAACTGTAACGAATAAACACTTAAATTAAGTTGATTCATCTTTGTATAAAGAGAACCAACGAAAGTTGTCCAAAATAAGAGATTCTCTTAAAGTGCACACACCTTAAGATCAAGACATAAATATTGAAATAGATTAGAAGTTGGGGGATTTGAGAGATAGATGCAAAAAATAACAAAAGTATTAAGCATGTTTCCTTGGGTGGAACCAAGTTGGAACTAACTAGCTATTTAATCGAATTTTTTGCCTGTTAGTTTGTTTCTGTTTTCATCCCTATCCTGCGATACTCTCACAACACTCCTATATTTATGTGTGTAAAAATGAGGCACATAACCTGCAAAAACGCATTCTGGGTGGATTTCATTGCTAAACCAATTGCCCTCTATGAAACACAATAGGGATATTATCAATTCTGCAAATTATGAAGAATAAAAGAGAAAGCTGGTTTAAAAGGAAAGTAGACTATAAACTGTAGATCGATAAAATGAACAATTCTTTAATAGAACAGTGTAAATAATTTTAAAAGTTTTGAGTTATCATTACATATATCTGTACAATTTATACAAACTAATGCATTTGTGTACGGTCCTTTAAAAGAATATAGGAGAAAGAGAAGCTGCT
Source organism: Metallyticus violacea (assembly GCA_030762175.1). Taxonomy (NCBI): domain Eukaryota; kingdom Metazoa; phylum Arthropoda; class Insecta; order Mantodea; family Metallyticidae; genus Metallyticus; species Metallyticus violacea. Next base: position 47,563,033 of record CM060835.1, on the reverse strand, counting down.
TTCATTGAGAACATTTGAAATTCTCCAATAGTGTCTTCTCAAAAAATTTAGGTGATAAAAAGAATAGTATACAAATATAAAGACATTTTCTCGTTATAATTGGGTCTTCTTTAATAAATACTTAATTTTAAGCAAAATACTTTTACTTTTCCTTTCTCCAAGGGAGTAGGAGTTTTAATAATCTGTAAGAGCTGGAAATAAATATTCTCTCCAAAGTTTTTAACTACTTGATTTCTATGCAAAACGGTAGACAATAAGTAAATGTCACTTCGTTTCTCTCTTCCAAAATAGGATTATACTTTATGTTTTACATAATCAATATATACGTATATAGCTTTTTAGTAATAAAATCTAAAATATGAAATAATTTAAATTAACAGCTATACATGCAGACATATCAATATGAAGGTGTTTTATTGAATGTTTATTAATGTAATACATTATCGCTGCTTTATATTTGCTTCAAACTGTATATTCACAAGACTTATGTACGTGCTACAACTGTTACCGCTATTACAAGAAGATAAATACACATAAAATTTAAAAGTGAGAGAAAATAAGGGCAAGTACCTCCATATTAAACAATATTTACATTTCAGTTTCAACCCATGAGGTATCAATTACTAATCAAAGTACATTCTGTGCACAAAATATAAATGTTACACTTTCATGCATCGCAAGGAATATTACACATTAACAATTATAGAGAATAGTTATTTGATTGTTTTGTTTCTGTTTGATTAAGTACTTTTAAAACGGAAGTAACGGAATCATTTACTTCCGAAAGCATTTATTATATTTATTTGTATATGGAAATAGTGGGGTTGATACTAAAATTTCGATCTTACATTAACCAATAATATTCTTAAAAAATACAAAATATGGAAGCTTGGGAAAAGGCAATGTTACGTTATTTTATTCAAGAGATTAAATCGATTCTGAACTCAATGAGCTATAATTAAAGTTGAGAGATGATATGGTGTAACGTAAATAAAACCCATTACTTTATACGTTTGCTTCTTAAAACTATTACAGATACATTTCGTTGCTACTGTGATTGCTTTTCTATCTAAGAGTAAATTTAATTTTTAGCACTGTGTTATAAATATATATATATATATATATATATATATATATATATATATTTACAAAAGTTCGTCACACAGTAACTAAGCGAATCCCTCACCGGTTGAACAACTTATAATAAAAATAAAAATAAATCCGAATTCGGCCTTGTTAATTTAATGAAATGAAATAAATTATGATATTACTGTGTAGTATTAGGGGAACAAAATTATAATTATTTCACTCAAAAAGTATCACAAAAGAGAAACAACATTTTTGGTATTATTATTATTATTATTATTATTATTATTATTATTATTTTTATTATTACTATTATTATCATTACTATTTAGATTAAATCACAAGAATTAATGGCATACTATTCATGAATGAAATAGATAAAACTAAACATTTAAATATTTTTAAATGTAACTATGTTTATGAACTTTCCCTTTGATATCTCTACATCCTCCTAAATAGAGAAAATAACAAAGTTTTGAGTTGCATTCTGTAATTAAGATGCTATTTATATGTTTCAACAAAACAAGCACATGTTTCTATTTAAAAACAATTTCGATGTACTAAGCAAATATACAGAATCAGAAAAAAACAATCGAAAGTTTAATTGATTAAAATGCCTTTGAAATTTATTTTATATGTTATTGTAATAAAAACATATAACGCAAATGTTTTCTGAAAGAGCGCTCTTACATACAAATGTAATTTTCATATATAAGATATAAAAGAGATTAATATTTCACAGCTACTATCTTCACTGCGATACTTTTGTTAAATATGAAACATATGTAATATTATATATGTTGAATTAATTTTCTCAAGAGGAAATTGAACGCAAGAGACTTTTTAAGTTCTGGTTTTCAAGTATACCTTTACTCCACATAGCCCAACTTCCTTAATTTTCAGAAACGATTTTTCTTATTTACTTAAATGGCATATACCGAGTTTTGTTGTGAAGATAACAAATATTGGTGCTGCTAGAGCGCTTTTTAAATTTTGGGCAATCCGCGCTCCTAATCGTCCGAATTCCCTGATTTTCAGAAACCACTTTTCTTATTCTATTTAATTGGCATGTAAGGAGTTTCGATGCGAAAAAATAAATATTAATATTGTTTGAAGGATTTTTAAATTTGTTGATTTGATTTATTTGTGGGCGCTCTTTAACATCTTAGGTCATCAGCGTCCCATTCAATTCAGGGCGTGAAACGGCCGACAAATTTTTCTCAGAAGCCTCATCTTTCAGGCTTGAGGTTCTTTTTCGTGCCGTAAATGTACGACACGGGACACACGGCTTTACTTTCCTTCCGAAGGAAGCCATACTTCGGATTTTTACGCTCGAAAATATCCATCGATCCTGGCCGGGTTCGAACCCACGATCTTGGGTTTAGAAGGTAAATATGGTTACCACTACATCACCAGGACCGACAATTTTTTTTTAAATTGTGGGTAATCCTCCTGCTAATAGTCCGATTTCGCTAATTTTCAGAACTATTTTTCTTATTTTATTTCAATGGCATATAATGAGTTTCCTTTAAAAAAAATTAATATTGCGGCTGTTAGAACGATTTTAAAGTTTGGGCTTAACCCCCAAAAGTTTTTCAGGTACACTACCACTTCGAGTAGCCCGATTGATATGATTTTCGAAAACTAATTTTATAAATTTCTTTTAAAGAACTTACTGAGTTTCGTTGAGACAAAGCAAAAATTGCGGCCGCTGGATTTTTTTTTTAATTTTCCCTGTAGATTAACCCCACTCTCCCCAATGGTCCAAACTTGCTGGTTTACGAACTCAACGAATTGTTTGTACATTGATGGCTAGGGGCCGAGTTTCGTTTAAAAAAAACTAAAATTGTAACGCTACAGAGTTAACAGACATTTATATTTATAGAAACAAAAAATGATACGTTTTTATAATTTTTTATCTCCTTCGGTGCATAGTAGGTGCGATCAATACAGATTTGGATAGTGTGGTAAAATATCTTTCCATTGGTATAACCACAATAGCTTACATTCCTTTGGAATTCGCGAAAACTAACGAGCTTGAGTTTCTTTTATTTATTGATGAGAATAATATTGTAGACATTTCATTAAAATACGTTAGTAGTTCTATGTACAAGGTCCATCAAGCTCTAATATGATTTTTTAAATTAAGGATCTTGATCTCCTTTATAATGTTTCAATTAACGAACTTTGTTCAGCACAAAACAACGGCTTTATTGCTGAAACATTTTACTACAGGATTCAATAATACACATTCTTATTTTACATCTGTTGCTTTATCTTAGTTGAGTAAAATGAAAGAGTTCAGTACTAGGCTAACTAGAACTATGTAAAGAATGAGTTATTTGCTGCAGGATTTAATTAAATTGCGCTAATTAAACAGGCGATATTGGGTAAATTATAAAATACGAGATTGGTGATATGAAAGCTACGAAAGAATTTTAGAGAAAATCAGTCGGGAAGTATGCGTGAATAATAAAGGATGAAGGAAAAGTTAGAAATAAATAAAACAGGTTGATTTTTTTCATCACTATGCTTATGTTTTCATATTAATAATGCTAACAGATGTATCCTTTATCATATTCTACACTTGTTCCTTATGATGATAATAATACACCCATGGCAGAGGAATACAATGTCAACTATTATATATGGTCAGAAGATAGAATAATACAAACTGCATAGGTATTTACTTCACGGGACGCAATACCGTGTTTTACCGAAATTATTTATCCTCGAGGAAAAATAGCGAATCCAACAATTGTCCCACATCCTTTACACAAGTGCGACGTGCAGAACTGGATTACCGGATTCAGGCATTGATGTTTGAATACTAACTGTTCCGTTCTTGAACATACTTTTAGAATTAATTTTATTGCAGATACAAAAATGTACTCCCCAGCATCTTGTGTTTGCTAGCTCACTACCTGGGCTAAGATAGTGAGTTAGCAATGATTTGTTCACCAACACTAGCAAAATAAAATTAAATTAATTGTGTAAATAAATTCCGATTTTGATTAATTTTTCTTTGATTTATATTATTATTATTATTATCATCATCATCATCATCGTAATTATACTTTTTATAAGTGGTGTTCTGCGGAAATTATCTAGAGAACTGTGGAACAAAATCGCTTGCACTTTGAGACGTCATTAACCCCATACTACTTAAAAATGATCTTGTTTAACGGAAGATGTATCTAGAAAGTGTAATGTTTATCAGACTAGTCCTTAGAGAGGATTTTCATTTACACTGAAATAATGGTTGTGCAATTCAATCTATATTTGATATGAATAATTTTTGGGTGTGCACACGAAAGGCGTTGTTAATATTGATATAAAAGATAAATAGGTTAGGTGTGCCTATTCTACTAGTAGTATATCAATTTCATTGATGTATGGTGTATCACAGAAATTCGCTTACTTGTTCGTTGCATTTGAATCACTAATATCATTTGAGAACACTACACTCTCGCAGTTCAGATATGACACGAGTATTCAGGGGCGTGACTTAAACACATGGTCATTTAAAGCACATTTACTAAATTAAGTTTATTTTGTTGATATGTTGTGCATTTTTGTTATCTTAAACATAGACTCTTTTCTGAAAGTTTATGAATTCAGAGATAATTTGGAGCAAATTATATTATTGTAAAGTTAAAACGGATGCATCTAAGGTGAGTCACAAAGAAATGCGCCTTTCATAAGGATATTTTGGCAAGCAGATTGAATTAGATTTAAGCACGAATTAATACTCAAGTACTAAATATAATTCAAATAGATGGAAATTGCTGACGAACGAAAATATGTGACTAGCCAATATATTGGTTGCAAGGAGAGCCCGGAAGTTAGGAAAATGTCTTTTCTGATTGGATATGTTTAAGAGTCAAATATAAATGAACATGTTTCCGTTCATTTGAGGTCGGTAGAACTTTTTTTTTTGTCTTTTTTGCCTATATTGGCTTCTGTTATCTGTTTTAAGGCTTAAAAACATTTTTTGCCTGTTTTGGATAGTTGTGTATTTTATCTGCGATTATTTGCACATTTTAAAAAGCACATAAAGAATTTCAATATATTGAAGTGAAAAAAACGAAAAAAAAAAATAAATGGCATGTTCACCTCATAAAAATATATATTGAAAGTCTTGTTATACATTTATTTCTTTTCAAACAATCAACTCATTCACTTAAGCTCTTTAAATAGATGACTCTTCATTAATGAAAAGAAAGCACGGCTACCTCGGGCATACTAATACCAGGAAATAGAGAGAATGAAAGAAGTACCGTAGTTTTCAATAGTCCTGGCGAATGACCTTGTATCAATTTGCGGGAGACAATTCTAAGAAATTTATGGTGGGAGTAACTTTTCAGCCACACAAATGTAACAAACTATTGCAAGCGAGAAAAATGAGAGTGGTACACCTGTGCGATAAACCGTCCCTGCAATGTGTTCAGTACAAAACAGAAACAGAAAATTAATTGCGCGTCTTTTTTCATTCGCCAGGACTATTCAAAACTATTTTAGTTTGTCTTGTCCCAACATTTCCATGATATCCTGAAAGATGAATGTTTCATTATAACTGGTATGATCCTTTCAAAATAGCTTGTTTTAAATATGCTCTAATCACTTTAGTGGAAATGAAACGTTCTTTTTCCATTATGAAAAATGTTCTCTCTGTCAAGCGGCTGACTATGACATTTGATATCTTGTAACCAAGAAAAGTAAGTTTAAGTACTTTAATTATGTGATGAAGTTATTGAGTATCTAAAATACTTATTTTCATTAATAATGAGTGATATGCCTTTCCGTTTTAATTTTAATATATTTTTGTTTTAATTATATTACTGCCTATTTTAAATGTCTTTTTGCCTACCTATTTCATCCAAAATAAATGCATAAATTTGTAAGATAGTTGTATATTGTTTCTAATATGTATATTAGGATCATACTGTTCTTATTATAAAAATTGAAGTAGTCTATAAACAGTTATGTGTCCTTAACAAAAACAAGCTGCTCAAAAATGATAAAGCAGGATACACTGAAAACCTTATCATCATACGAGAGGAAGCGGGTTTGGAGAGAGAGAGAGAGGATTTCGCAGCATTACCTGTTCAAGTCGTGGGGTAAAGAAATATTCAGCATGTCCTTTGTCTTCGAGAATAAGGAGAACTGTGGTTAAATTAAAAGTAGCACATACATCGAAGGGAATGCGAGGTTTCCCAAATGCGAGTCTTCACATGTTTGACTCGGATTAATATTCTACTTGATCTATTATGTAGACTCTTCTTAGAGGATATTAAAAAAAACAACCAAGTAAACAGACTAATGACCTGCATTGTTCAGCAAAAAAAGTTAAATTAGTCCAGAGTCAAAATTACCTTGCAGTTATATTAGTACAATTAACTCTGCGCCACTTCTCTTTCAGTTTAAAGAGACATTACCCAGCATAGTTATAAACGAGAAGACATGCACGCACATACACACAGGAAACCTTTTTCATCAATACGCTCAAGGTTGTAAGATAACTGCTATAAAAAGAGAACCCTATCTACTTCAATATGCAGTTCATAAGTTTAAATAACGTTTATACATATATGTAATTAATGTGGTAGTTGAAAAAGTATGTGTGTTCGTGTCCAATATCTATAGTACTTATTTAAACAATAAACAAATAATAAAATAAAACCATATTACCATAACAATTTTCCAAGTGAACATAGAACGTGACACATGGCATAGGATGGGCCACCAGTTTATATGAACTGAATAAAATTTAATGGTTAGCTTACAGTAGATTAAAATGTATTTTCATCACCAAGTGACTTATAAAACTCGCCTACCTTTCACTTCAGTAACTTTTGCCTCTTAGAAGTAAATAAAAGAACAACTTTACAAATAAACGTGTTAACAGAATCTATGGATTTTAAAGTATGTTTATAAAACTCCTATTATCTGAGAATACATTTTCTGGTTGAGTTCATCGCCATAAATTGTAGAGGACTCTCAAGGATACAAGCATTACAGATGAACAAAAAATGCGAACCATATTACGCCACAATCAGGATAATAAATGATAGCCGCATGTAGTTTTATGATGGCAGAATGTAAAATTTTAAACAGGGTATTAGTTAATTAGAGAGTCTATTTCACTTATGTGACGTCATCAAACGGCCAATGAAACTAAACAAAATGTTGAATTATGACCAATCTTAGTCTGATATCGCAGTGAAATTGGCGAAAAGCTTTAGCAAATACCTTTTCCGCGTGAAGTGCATTTATATGGTCAGTGTAGCTAACTCTATACTCTCCACTATGATTTAATTGTACTTTTACTTTTATGTGTATTCACTCAAGCAATTGTTTAACGGTATTCAGCCAAACAGTCGGAAATTTTTATATAAATTATGTAACAATATCTGCGTAAGTAGCCATAAATTATAATAAAAACTTTGTTAAGAATGATAAAATATTATCTCTGTTTGGTTTTTCTCGGTTGGCACTAATATTCATAAATAAATATAGCATTTTATACAGTTGTTAATTATCTGTGCGCGAATTTAAAATATATTACTTTTATTCTTATTCCATTCATGAAATAGTTCTAAGCATGCATTTGACTCTTCTCTATTGCATTACTGACAATCGACATTCGTCTGTAGCACGAGGGTTTGAAATGATTAAGTATTCATACTACAATACGCAATTATTACAATTTTGTAAGCTAAATTTCGGGAATTACATTGAAATTCTTATTTTATTCGTGAAATAGTCTTAATAAATATTACTCGAGGGTCTGAACTCACCATATTCGTGAATTTATGGCAATCTCAGACCTTCTTGTGATATTACTTGTGATAATTTCAGAGATAGTTGACGGGTGTTGGACAAGCAATTTGCGATAGAAAATACATGGTTTGCGGATTCAAGCCTTACGTCATTTACTAATGAGTGAAAGTATTTGAAATAATAACACACTAACCAAGATTAATATTTAAAGCAAACTTGAAAAAGATTTGTTGATTAACACTTCGATATTGGTGCTAGAAATTCTGAAAGCACGGACTATAACTTAAACCCCACTTGGTTTACCTCTCAAAATTGAATTCTTATTTGTAATACATTGCTTTGGTTTATACAAGCAAACACTCTTGTGCCGAAAAGTACAAATCCACTCGAGCATAAGTCGGTCCTGGTGGTGTAGTGGTAACCATACTTGCCTTCTAAACCCAAGATCGCGGGTTCGAACCCGGCAAGGGTCGATGGATTTTTCGGGCGTAAAAATCCTAAGTATGGCTTCCTTCAGAAGGGAAATAAAGCCGTGGGTCTCGTGTCGTACATTTACGGCACGAAAAAGAACCTCAAGCCTGAAAGAAGAGGCCTCTGAGCAAAATTTGTCGGTCGTTTCACGCCCTGAATTGAATGGGACGCTGATGACCTGAGCTGTTAAAGAGCGTCCATAAATTAATCAAATCAACAATCAACTCTAGCATAGTTCACGATATCACCTTGATGGGACAGGAGTTCTTAGATTGATAGAAATAAGTAATTACGGCATGCATAGATATGTTTAGATGATTAAATATTCAAGTAATGTGTATTTGACAAATTTTGCATAATAATTCAGAAAAAATAGTGATGTAAGAGTGTATCATATGTGAGACTGTAATGCCTAAGCCAGCGAGGTTGTGCTTCGGGGTCGATACGAAGTGATGGATGAATTAATTACATGAACATGGGCAGTAGATGGCTGAGGGCATCAAATATGTCATTTCCTTGCTGGGGGATATCAACTGGAACAAGTGCAAGTTTAGCTCTTCCCCTTCCTTCGCAAGTCATAAAAAGAGTCATTGGTAATGGGAGAGATAAAACAAGAAGATATTTGACGTATTACGTATACCTTCATAGTACCAAAATCTTTTAAATAATTTGTTTAATATTTATATTGATTTTTGTAAGATTGTCAAAGATATCAGTAGCAAGCATTGAAAAATGTTTAAAACTTATAATTAATATCTGTGAAAGAGTTAAAAGCAGTTTTATGAATACTCTATCATGCAATGTAATAGCTCAACAATCAAACCGCAAATAACTGTTGTTAGATCATTACATACTTAAATATAATCAAGTAAAATTAATCGCCAATTCAGTTTCACTGTAGTTTGTGCATTCAATAACAAAGCCTTACTTTGCACTTGATAATGATGGGAAATCTTGTTCTGCTGTTGTCACTAAAATTAAGTGGTTTTCCATTTTATCCATAAAGAATAAGAACACTAAAAGTTAAAAATGCAAGACTAGCATTGTAATATTTAAACAGAGCGAAGGGGAACGTTTCCATTTGGTATTCGCTTTATAAAGTATGTTTCATGTGATTGTTCAGAATGGTATAGCTTATTTTCCCCCTAACTAATATTTAAATTAAAAAATCTACCTTAATATTTTTACTGTCATTTAGTATCCAATAATATTGCTTCAACTTTAATTTGTATAAACTATTGGTTCTAAAAGTGAAGAAAAAAAGTATTCTAATAAATTGTCATTTCATAAATTTACGTATAATTATGTTGAGAACAAGGAATAATAATTAAAAGACACTAAATACGTTATTTTGCCATCAGGAAAGTATTTAGATTACAATACGTTGATAAAAACAGAGTAACAATTGTTTAAAATTAAGTTGAGGTTAAGGTACATCAGAAAAACGACATTTTCTGATTTCTACTGAACCTTTTTATTTATTTCAATCTACTCATTTTCATTTCTTCGTGAAGCTAAAATCTTTAATTTATAATGCGAAAGATAATTCTTCTGCTGGCATATATCTCAAAACATTCGCTAAGCGCATGCTCATCATTATCTTTGCACATAGCCTATTCAATGTCAGTCATTTAACTTATTATTCAGTGTAAACAGGGCGTTATATTTGATAAACAAGCACACCGAACTATGTACGTCTGACTGAAACGTATCTAATAGACTTTGATACCTCCGTGAGACAAACATTTGATCGCATTTCACAATTTACTGAATGTACCTGGCATTAATCATTACGTGCTAATTCAGTAAGAACCGCGTCCCGGTCAGAGAGCGCCAATTGCGCCATATGCCCCAAAGATTTTTCAATTAGGTTTAAGTATTGGTCCTTTGTTAAACAGTCGAGGTGCATAGGTGTTTTAAAGACCTTATAGTACAAATAACATGCAATTTGAATCCTACAAACGCGCAAATTGCGGTCTTGGTCCATTGAAAACGTTATTGTGTATCTCTTGACACGACAGCTCAGTGTTCTCCTTCTGGTTGAAATGCATTGTTATAATAGATCTGTTCCTGCAAAACCAAAAAGCACTAGAAAATTTAAAAGTCACTTTAGACATTTAGTATTCATAAACTTTCAAAAGGATTAAGATTGTGTGCCACTGATCAAAATATTTGGATACAGGAAATATTAAGGATTAATACCATGCTAATTCAAGCTAAAAATCACTGTTCTAAAGCACACTAAAAGCAAAGGCTGGAAAAAGAATGTTTAAAATTTTCTTGTTAATAAAGAGTTAAGACTAATGTACAGTTTATTTAAAATTATTTAAGTAATTCCCTGAAAGTGTGGAGAAAAAATGTCAAGCAATGACAATCCTAGTTGAAAATAAAAATACATACGAGGGTAGGTCCATAAGTTTCCGGTCTTGCTGATAAGGAGTATCGTTAAACAAAAGCCTTATCTGGTGTCACACCTTATCTTTTAAGTAAATAATTTGAGCTGTAACTTCCGCTCCGCTGTATTTAGCTGTTCAGACATAGTTGCATAAAGAAGGCTATGTGTAAAAGATTGTGACATGCTCAAAATGGAGTATCGAGCTGTTCTTAAGTTCTTCACAAAAGAAGGACTTACTACAAATGAGATTAAACCGCGATTGAGTGGTGTATATGGGGAAGCATCCCTCTCATATTGTACCGCAAAAGAATGGGCCATTCATAGGAAAGCATTGAAGACGAAGAGCGTGCAGGTCGGCCCTTGGAGGTGCTCACTCCTGAAAACATAGCTCTTGTAGAATGAGAAATTATAGAAGTCTGGCGGCTCAAAGTTACACAAATAGCAGCAAGCTGGGGCTTTCTAAAACAACAGTCCTTTGAATAATTCAAGGATATTTAAACAAGAATAAGGTTAGTGCAAGATAGGTGCCCAGACTTCTTTTCTAGTTCAAAACAGCAACGAGTCATCTGTTGTTAGGCATTTTTGGAGCTCTGCCATGGCAACTAGAGAGGAGTTCTGCAAACAATTGTTACAGGAGATGAAACTATGGTCCTCTACTACGATCCCTTGTCCAAAAGAGAATCAATGGAGAGGCTTAAATCTGGCGAAGCACCGCCTCTAAAGGCCAAGGTCACTCAGTCAACCAAGAAGATCATGGCCACAATCTTTTGGGACTGTGAAGGAATACTCTTCATTGACTTCAAGGAGAGAAACATCACAGTAAATGGGGAATACTATGCTGGCCTACTGCACAGACTAAATGCTTCCATCAAAGAGAAAAGGCAAGGAAAACTGAATGATGGTGTGCACCTTTTTCACTACAACGCGCCTGTGCACACAGTTCTTGTTGCAAAGGAAGTTGTAAAGAAATGTGGCTTCTTCACCCTACAGCCTAGATCTAGCTCCCAGTGATATTTCCTCTTCTCAAAACTCAAGAATGACCTTCGAGGAAGGAAATTTAAGTGTGACGAAAAAGTGGTGGATGCTTTTTATTCCCATTTTGCAGATGCTTTTTATTCCCATTTTTTGGGCGGGGGAATAAAATGGTGATTCAAAGATGTGAGAAGTGTATGCAATAAGGGGTAACTATATTGAAAAGGGAAATACAGTTTTGTCTTTATCATATCTAGAAAATGGTTTGGCCGGAAACTTATGGACCCACCCTCATATATGCTGTATTTTACAAATGTTGATTGTTTTACGATAAGATGTGAATGATGTACAATATATGGTAAGGAAACTTAAAGGAATATTAGAAATGGAGCCTTCAAATAAACATGAAAATATTATCATATATAAGTCAGTTCAAGTTCAAAAGATTTTTTATCTGAAAATGATGTCATAATAAACTAAACTGTAATGTCAATATCTATAAACAATAATCAACTTTAAATGTGCCCATTAAGCAGACATTGAGCAAAATATATTGCATTTTAAAAAGTATATTGGTGCCTTAAATTAGTTCTCTGTAGTTATACAATTGTAAAGAGCATTTGACATATGATTGTGAGGTATAGCAGATCCCTGAATCTTTGCAAAAGAAGGTGGTATAGAGTCTCTAACAACAGAATAAGAGAAATAACGAAGGTAGACGTAGATCTTAGTAATTGTTGAGTATGTGGAAAGGAACGCATGGAGTAAGAAAGACTAAAATTAACAATGAAATGAAATCCGACTGAGATAAGAAGAAAAAGAATTCGACGAACCTGGCATGAAGGAGTGACCTGTGTGTGCTACAGAAAATCGTAGAATGGAAGTTGGTCAATGGCAACGCAAATGCATAAGGAGATTGGGAACTGAAAGACGGAAGAAATACTTTGTAAATCTGAAACAGACATATTTCAGAACTTGAATAACACCCTGCACGCAATCCTCGTTGAAAACTTCATGTGATGTCTGTGAGAAGAGAAGGCATGTTTTCAGTAGTCAATAGTCTCTGCGTCAATTTTAACTGTGAGATATTGTTAGCGGCGATCTTTTCAGTAGTACCCTGTCCGTTGCATATGGTTAGTTCCCTTCGAAGCTTTCCTAGTATTTGACGGGCTTACAGCAATTACTGCACAATTACAAAGCAGCTTACTGTCGTAATGAGTGATATTAGGTCCCGGAGTTCTTCATTTCAAACGCAATTCTGCAAGAATTACCGACTGATTGGGATGTCCAGTGCATTTTGACAGTCGCAAATTCAACATCTGGCCAAACCCAATTATCCCTTTTTGCCACTGTCATATTAGCCACGAGACTCGTTTTGGCCTTGGTGCCCAATGGGCGAATTGCACACCACCACCACCATTCATCAATCTATGAACTATGTAGCTCACGAAACAGCTATTAGTTCACTAATATTTCTTATGAAGAGCCGAGGCTTTGTATCTTGTTTTATACATCATTGTCCCGCAAGCTTAAATAGCTACATATTTATTCATATCTCAAAATATATTTTATCTATTAAGCTGATTACACAAATTTGTATTTAAGTTAAAAGCAAATTCTCTTAATTTATATTTATTATATTAAATATCACTCAAATTATGTAAATATTTTAACCGAAAAATAGAAAAATAAATTATTGAATTAAATGTTGCCCCGCGAAAGCGACCTTAAAAATAAAATAAACAGAACAATTTACATGAGATGCAATGTTCCGTTGCTAATTCAACAAAAATGTTAGTTCTATTCAATGTAATGTCCGATCCGTTCCTTAGAGTCCTTTATGTGCTCTACCCATAACTTGGTATCTTTTGCGATATAGGCTTTGCAAAAGCATTGCATCTGTACCGCAACCACCAGCAGTACCACCATTAACGGGAGTAAAATAATATTCCTAAGGCCGCAAAAGGGGCATGAAGCGAGTCAGAAAGGGTTTAGGTGCGTTAGAACTGAGTACTTGCTCAATTATGCAGACAGACAGGTTTGGAATACATAGCTCGGATAGTGAGATGGGCTAAGAATACGAGCATATTGTTCGCAACACAAGCAACAGAACTTGAAGCTTTAGTCAGCACTTGCACCATTTAGAGTACAAACAATAAAAACATAGTGAGAAGAGATCAGCATACAGAAAGCAGAGTAGACTGGCGGAAGTGAGGGGTCTATCCTTAAGCTTCAGCGCAAGCTGTTACCACACAAAACACAGTAATCTCTGTGAAAGAATAAGGAAGAAGTTAAATCACTCCAAAGATAAAACTGGGAAATACATTTTACTGGGGTTAAAGCCTATGTTGGCAATGAAGGAAATGAAATAGTAGACAGACTTGCGAAAGAAGCAGCGAACAGGCAAGGACTTGCCAGTGAATTATCACCTCATACCAAAATGTGAAGTGAGGAATGAATTAAGAGAAGAAAGTCAGCGACTATGGGAAACAGAGTGACAAATGACAACGAACGGAGCAACTACAAAAGCATTCATTCGACTGAAGCTAAAAGATTTAAAACTAAAATCCTACTAAGTCCCAACATTACAGCAATTCTGTCAGAACATGGGAAATTTGGAGCCTACTTTCATCGCTTCAGAATAGCAGAAGGACCATCAGGTATATGCCTGGAGGGTATACAAACGGTGGAACGAATCTTGTGAGATTGCAACATCTTGAAGAAAGAGCGAAAAATATTCTAGAAAGTAACTAGGTGATGGCCAATAGGCAACAGTAAACTTGTTCTAAAGTATAGTAAACAGTTTCAAAGATTAGTAAACAGTATCAATTCTGAGAGTTTTCAAATTAACACAAATTGATTAATAGAATAGAAAATGTGGTCACTATGAATGTAAATGTAAATAATCTAAAAGCATTAATTTGAATTTCTACAAACTTTAAAATATGACGATTAGGTTAGAATGAGAATGTAACAGTGTAAAGAAATAGAATTAAGGATAACAAAGAAATGATAGCAATCAATGTACGTAATTATTAAGTAAAGGAGCATACAGTAGATAAAGAAGATTAAAACACACACACACACACTATCTTGGAGCACCTACGCATATCCAAAGATCGTTCTATATCATCCAATCATCTTAAAGGTCAGAATGTGCGTCAATTGTCATATGCTCCGGCTTGCCACTTTCTTTGTAGTACGTGACCGGAGATAACATCTGATGAACTGCTCGGCTTGCAAAACTCAAAGAAGCTGCGTTGTTATTATTGTGACTTTCTTTACAGTTTTACATCACTTTATGTAATTTATATAATGTGCCATTCTACAGAACATTGTTTGCGATCTGTCGTAACAAGCTTGCAATTTCACAGTACTTACGGTAGCGAATCTAACTTTGTCAGTGTCAGGGATACGCATCTCTCCCGTGCTTGCCGAAAATAGAATCCTTCTTGGATAGGGTGTTATAGCCCTTTCCATGCAAATGCTCTTATTCCGAGATAACAAGCAATATAAGAAGTGTGTTTTACCATTTCCAAGAAAAACGTATCATATGTGTTTAACAAAAGAGATAAGGTTAGAATAGGATTTATTCTATAGGGAAAAAAAGACAAATTCACGATCATCCACTAGCCATAATCCCAAGATAATTTGAAACGTTCAGGTTCGTGTCCCTGATCCGGATCCAGGAAGCCATTTCACTGAAATTGGGGATCTCAGTTACAAATGTGAACCAGTGCCGACTCGCAGCCTGTAAAACAAAATAACACGAGCACCTTGCATGCACCTCATAGACTTAGAACGTAAACTAAACTCTAATCTCTCAGCTCACAATCACCTAAAACCAATATAAGATTTCCACAATAAAAGCAGAAAGTGTACATCTTTCTGTAACAGACCACATAATTCTGTTAAATTTAAATCTATTTTATTTTTTCAAAGCCATGTTTTTATGGTTATAGGATTCATGCACGGTGCCACAAGTTGAACTTGTTATAAAGCATTTACTTATAACGCTCTGTAGACAAGCGTAGTCTTCAAGTCTTTCATTTGATCAGAGCGTTTATTCACATATTTTTATTATAATTCACGAGACAATTTAAAATAAACTGCAGGTCACTACATTGATGCACACGTTTATAAGTCTAGAAACTTAGAATAAAAATTCACTCAATACAGCAAGCTATTAAAATTAGCTACATTTTCCACACCAACCACTTCACAACGAATTCAGAAAGCGAAGCGCGCTAGCAACTGTAATTTGGCAATTACCTCAGTTTAGCGGCGTTATTATGTTCTCCTTGGAACTGGCAAGACTTGGTGGGGTAAGTCATTTTTCTCAATGTGGCAGCTGATAGAAAGGTGGCTCCTTCTGGTTTCTAAAGTGAGAAAATGTTGGAGATATGTGGTTACAAATTTATTATGATCATTTAACCCATAAAGGCGTACCTAACCAATATCATCGTTTAAACCCTGAAGGAGAGAACAGAACACGTGGATTGTCCACAAAAGAGTGGTGACTATTTCTAAGTTACAGTTCTAGTCAGATATCTAGTATACATAGTGTGTTTAAAGATAAGGAAGTGCTTTTCTAAAGAGAGTGAAGAAAATATTAACCTACGTCTTTTTTATTTACAACTGGGAGGGCATGTGACAATGTGACCTTGTGGTAGAACCGCCTCTGCTGTGAACACCATTATCAACTCGAATTTGAAACTAAAAAATGTGATCTGACTGCATTGGGATAAGGCTTCAACATCAACAGAGGAACAGGAATACATCCTTGTTAAATCATGTAAGGCATCGCCAGTCCTTGTAAAGCCAGGAGGAGAGGAATAAAATGGACACCACTGTACTTCGCACCAGCCAACTATTCACGCACTGCCACAACAAAGAAATCACTGCTGGTGAAAGTACACGTGCTGTAAATTAAAATATTTTTGAGAGTGTTACCACAGATCTAAACAATGCTCCATATCGAGTAATTTGGAAGAAATTTTCAAGATTTCACAATTATTATATAGTTGTTATAGTGCATGTCATAGCCTTAAAAGAACGAACAACTTTATGACAATATCAAAAGAGCAGTTAAGTTCATACAGCCTAAATAAAGTCATGGCTTGACAGCATATTAATCTGAGGATTTGAACACGCGATAAAAACCTATTATTTGAACAAATAAATTTTGACCAGTATGAAACATGCTATAGTTTAGAAGTCAATATTAGTACGAGGAATAAGTTAAACATAAAGATATTTATTTTTCAGTTAGTATTTCATTATCCAATTGATGTTGAAAAAAACTAGATTAGTCATGTTGAAATTCTTTAGGATTATGTAACCGAGAGACTGTTCAGGAAATCTCTAGAGACGACTGTGGGGAAAAAAATTGAAAACCGTTTTTCAGAGAGCAAGACCCAAGCGGAAATCGATTGCCATGCCACTTGCAACCAGATAGTGACTGTTATACAATAATGTGCTTTTCATAAAGCAATATGCCGTTTAGTCAGCATTTTAGAGACGTAACTAAAGTAATGCTATTTAAATCTGAGAATGATAAATGGCATTTATATATGCTGTAGCTATTTTATTCCCATTAGCTCCATTGTACACAGGATCGTAATCCAATCCATTAAACGGGAAATGTCTTTCTAATGTGTACGGCAATAAATGAATAGCAGATTACAGTGTAGTTATCAAATCGAAAATTTGTATTTCTATATTAATTTTAAGATTTTTAAATAGACAAATTCAATAAAACTTATTTGTATAACATGTGAACTAAAGACTATGATATCTGTCACTGATATATAACATAATAGCAAATTATTCCGAATTATTTGTAAACAATAACAAAAATTAATCTGTATAATATGAAAAAAACACTATTTTTACTACGGAGTTTCTAATCGACATTTTTTTTAAAAAATCATACCAGTATAAAATAAAAGTTTAGTTCATTCAAATGGCGTATTAAAATTAGTATAAATTTATGGAAAAGTCAAGGTGTAAACACAGGGTGATTCGTTTGGGTATGGATAATATAAAATGTTACTATAAAAGCTAATATGATAGATGTCTTGCTGGTAGTATTTTACTTAAAAATGAGAGTTTAACGGAAATCAAAAATGTTTAATGGCAAATGAAAAGCTTAGATGATTTAAATGGCTACTATAAATCAACAGCTATTGCAGTACGTTCTTCGTATGCTGAATGTGAGAGTGTTAAAGAGGTTCAGAGAGAATTTCGACGAAGTAATGGCCTAGATTCCATAATGTTGTAGCATCTAACATTGAATGGCACGATATTGTAGAAATGGGCTCTGTGTTTAAAAATGCAGGAGGTAGCAGGCAAAATACGGTAAGAGAAGCAAATATTGAAGCCATGACAAAACGCCCTTACGTATTGAAGATGATGACGGTGGGGTTTTGATAAAGATCAGTTTATTCACAGAAATTAAAATCTATTCAATAATCATGTTTCTGATATTACAACTAACATAGGCTGAATTGCATCACCGTTATGAGTTGTTCAGAGTGCGCAATGGGGGCCGTGTAGCGTTCTGAGAAATCTCCCCATCTTTTGATATTGTATACACAAGTTTCAAAATATAAAGTTCAGTAGTAAATTTTACAGTGTTTTCATTTTATCCATATCCACAAGAAACACCCTATATATTCTTTTTTCCTCTTAGCACTCTATTATACTACCCTTGCAATAATTTATTTATTTACCATACAGAAAAATCCCCCAATGTATTAGAGTTATTTTTGGTTAGTTGATTACATGCTAATGTCAGAATGTATACAGAAATACAGTAAAAATGAGTTTAATAACTCAAAAAATACATTTTAACGTGTGACCTACTAAAATGAAGACGCATTTAAAGTGTTTGTTCACAAACGTTTAAAAATTAGTTTTAACATAAGATGAGCACCATGGAGCTGCTGTATATACTGGAGATTTTGGAGAGAAAGCAAGTATCTTAGAACCAGAGAAATATATTGAAGTACTTAACGTTGCAATAACAAGAATCAGTGCAGAAGAGTTTTTTTAAATTAGCTCGTCAACTGAAGTACGGCTGCGCAGCAGTGCTCTTGTTCATATATGAACATTTTGCCAAAATTAAAATGTTCACATGTTCATCTTTATAAATGTAATATAATGTAGTTTTAAAATTAAAAGAATCGTGTCTCCATTTCATGATCCATCTTTATGAATACAAAACATGACCGCGAAAGTCACCTCATTATTTTTCACGTTAATATCCCTTGACTTCCACACAATTATTCCACTTAGCCTGCAGTAATTTAATCCCTTCGGAATTTAAGGATATGCTTTGGTTCTCTAAACAACTCATTACCCCTTATTCATCACATCATCGTTAAAACTTCTTCGCTCGCAAGGGTTCGAGAGAGAAAATAATCATTGGGGGCCAAATCTGGACTATAAAGTGGTTAGTTAAGCTTCAAGTATCAACAATCCTTGATAACTGATCTTTCTTGTTGGAATTTAGGGCTAGGTGATTTATCGTGAAACGTAATATGTCTGCTGTCAGCTTTTGACTTCCTTTCTTCTTGATGAACCTCCATCGTAGAAGTGTAGATTTCTTCTGTGGCAGTGAACTTATTTGACACAAATTTAAACAGCACAACGCCCTCGTACAGCAACAAATGGTTACCATAGCTGAGTGATGCACACGAAATTACTTGGAGCAGGAGAGAACTTATTCTTCCATTGTATAAACGTGTTGCTTTCTGGGTCGTGCTTTACCTATAACAATCTTAGAGAAAAAGCATCAGATTTTCTTGGAGGATGTCCAAATTATCCTAAATGAATTCCTAGCGATTTGCTTTCTGTTTCAGTGTCAGCATTATGAATACTACCAGGTACTGGCGTTTGAGATCATCACGTGGGGATGTAATGTAGCTCGCCTCAATGCGGTGCACCTTGGGTAATGCTAAATGGGCTACTGCTCTGCGCCTCTATCATGCCACAGCAGAGCATTCATGTCAATGATAGAACATCTACTTATACAAGAAACGGCCCTTATCAGGGCTTTGACATTGCCCTTTCCCGGCAGACTTTTTCTGCTTTAAATTTTGTATATTGGAACGCAGGCGGACTGAGCAATTCGAAGTTCGGCGAGCTAAAGATTTTATTTTATGACTATGGAATTTATATTTTTACTATCTCGGAAGCCGGAGCTGCGACCGATAATCCAATTGCACAAACTCAATGGTTGCACTATACACACACTTCGGTGCGGCCGCCAAATAGCTGCCGGATTGATAATTGGCATAAGCAATAACTTCGCTTCTCGTTTTAAAATACTGCATGAAATAGAAGCAGAGGTAAAACTTAAAGATGCGCTTCCGTATAGCGGCTTTCTGTAACCCCCAGGGAACATCCCAGACATTTTAACCTTGCACCATGCGATAACTAAGAACACTTTAATGGTGGGGGATTTTAATGCACAATCCCCGAAATGGAAATATACCAAAACGACAGCAGTGGGAAACATTATTGAGAGCTTAATCGACGAAGGTAATCTCCTCCTAATAAGACACCGGGCCACTTTTCTGTCGTTCGCTGGGCATCTTAGTAGACCAGATCTGAGGAACCAAGTTACAACCTTCTAGATGACCCAGCTGGGTGTGGTCACCGAGTAATCACATCAAGGCACAAACTACCTGTATCGAGGAGTAAAATCCTAACCCTTTGGAATTTTAAGAAAGCGGAGTGGAAGAAGTTTACGAATGTGTATCACTCCAGATCTTATCGAGCACAACCCTACTAGAACTTTTGATAATATTGTCCAAGTACAGCTGTCACTAAGTGCAACGAGCCTTTCTAAAGGACTGTACAGAACTAAGCAAAGCTCAGGCTACCTTACAGAAAGGAAATTTTACTAAGCAAGCGGCAGTCATTTCGCTCTTTCTTGTCTAAACTTGACTATAGAAAAGATGGAACCAAAGTCCATCGCTTCATTTCTAAACTGAATAATGACGGCAAGTATAACGATAAAGTCACTATATGTAAACTGATGTTGCTGAGATCCTCTGCCAGTATTTCGTGAAGTGCTCGGATACACTTCCACGTCATAAGAAGAATATACACCTGTCCTGCCTGTACCTGAGAAAGAAGACAAAATTATGAATGCAGACTTCAGGTTTTGTACCTACAGGTAAAGACATTTTTGAAAATTATTACCACGTAAACATGTCGGACTCAAAGAGATTTGTATTCACTTTCCGGATTGAATTCGAACTCAGTACGATCCCGTTTACGTGCTGTGTTTAATCCGTATTGAAAGAAGTTGCAGATTTCTGTAGAAGTTTTCATGTTGGATAAACTACCGGATAAACTATTTAACAAAGAATGAATTATTGATTCAATTATTAAGATTTACAAAGATAAAGTTGAACGAACAACCTGCATGTGTATTTTATGGGCAAATGTGAATTGACGATCGACTTTGTGTGATAAAAATAGCTACATTAGTGCGCATGACCATATTCAGTTTAATCTCCGTTTACATGCATCTCAATCTGGATTGAATCCTCTTCCATTACCAGTTTCTAAAAGTTAGGATCAAACTTGACTCTTGAATCTCCACTTACATGCATATTTTCAATCCGGAAAGCGTATTGAAATCTATTTGAGACCGACAGGCACGCACACGCGCGCGCACGCACGCACACACACACACACACATATATAAAAGTTACGGTAAAAATAAAAAAGGCTACTGTGAGCAACTCTGTAAATATGAATAGCATTCAAATTTACAATAAAAGTTGAAAGTATTTTCAATTCATAAACTTTGAACGAATATTTAACTATTATCATACTCTTTTGATAATGTTGGTTTACATGTTATCCCGCTGAGCAATGCTATTGAACTATTATTTGCACAATAGAACAACTGATTAAAATCATTTATGTGTTTTAATTGCAATGTATAAATGAATAATAAATCCTCTGTAGTAGTGACGATGATACCTAAGAATTTTCTCTCACGATTGCATTTTGTTTCCTTTTGAAATGTACGTGAATGATAAAAATAAATGTAGTGTTAGGTTAAAGCTTTGGAACTTTGTAGCATATCTCGCAGAGATCTTTTATTTTATTTTAGTAATTTTATCATGATGTTTTAACCGCCAGTGTTCTCGTTTAAACAAAATTAATTTGGAATTTCTGGTTTACATAGATTATCATAACTTAAAAGATGTACTCAAAGTAAATGCTAATGAAATATCTACCACTGTCTACAAAATGTATATGATCATGTACCGAAATATCAGCATTATCAAAGTATCTTTATATAAACAGAGCATATGAAGGGAAAACTGACTTTGCCAACATTATGCACACTTTACAGTAAATGTGAATAATTTCTCCTAAGTGAGAAAATATACATTTATTTTTCATTGTTGTTGCCTACATTCACCAAACAAAAGTCACATTTTTTAAAATAACCAGTAATTGTAAACATTTATTGCATTTCCACCGTGATCATAAAAAAAACGCACGTACGCACGCACACACACATATATATTAAGTAAATGACACCAGAAATATCGTGCCACATCAGAAATTTGTTGCGTTCATTTTTGCTTAAAACAACAGAGGAAGAAATCTTATTATACTGCAAAGGTCTTTACGTAGCTGTAGGTAGACATCAAGATTGATGTAAAAGAGGTATAATGTCACAAATTTACATAACTTTTGAATCCCGCAGTTTAACACTTAATATTAAAGATATAGGATGCTTATTAAAACTACAGCTTTTCGAGCTATGTATACCGTTGTCGGTGGTACAATTCATATACAAAGTTTCGCTAACTACTTTGGTTAGCATCCTTAGCGAAGAATGAATTTTATGATTATCGGCTGATGGCAAATAAAATGCTGGAAGATGAAGTCAAGATATTTCCCTATTTGGACTGTTTTTGTAAATAGAGATAATTGTATGTGCAATAGTTTATAGACTAGAATTGGTTTCCAACCCACTGTACTTGCTTATGTCCCAAATATGAAACTTTATCTTCAAAAGCTTCCTTTTTGTTCTTGCAATTACTAATGTTTTCTTAAACAGAACCTTAATGTCATTGTGAGGGTATGCTCTGCTAGGGTAGATCGTTCTGCCACTCTAGTAAAGTGACGATATTCACACATTCCTAACTTTATGAATCGGTTGGTCATGTCAATATTCAGATTGAGATGCTTAGAACGGACCACTTCAATAAGAGAATAAATTTTAGCGACAGAAGAAACTCCAGACAAACGTCGCTAAGGGGAACATAATGTGATATTGTTAATTTTTCAGTTAGTGGGGAAATATAAAAGTTTTAAATGTATCGATATGTTTTATTATTTACAGTGTCTATGCCGGAGAGTCATTGAAGTCAAGTCATTAAAGAGTACTGTTAACAATGCCTTATATCAAGGAAGAGGTCAAACATTTTGGTAACTGACGTCATAGTGACCTTGTAATACTCCATGTGGAGTTTTTCCCGAACTTTTACAGAGCAATCAAAGGCAGATCATGTGACCCGATCAGGATATCTTTCAGAATATAATCGCATTGCTGCTCTAAGTGGCCGACCTCTGTCATAAATGAAAACCACATCAACGTTCTCGGCTTTCGTGTAATGCGTTGTGTACGTCTGATTAACTTTAGCAAGAAGATCTCTGATCGCTTCTACAGCATACCACACACTGACCACAGATACACAAAGGAATCATGGAGCGAGTTGAATTCCATTTGTAATGTGTGACTTGCTGTACAGGCTTTCAGTACAATGGGGCAACCAAGTAAACCATTTCTCTTTCATTGACCTTCAAATATCTTGAATTAACCTCAATACCAGTTTAAATGCGTTCAAACTCACACTTAAAACGTATCAAAATAACGAAATTGACTCATATGTTCTTGGCACCACCACCTATGAAAAATCCCCAATTAAGTCAAGTAACTTTCGTTGGAAGAATTTTCCTCTATTACTAAAAATGACCTTGTTATTCGGGTGGTCCGTTTTAAGTGTCTCAACCTTTAATTTTATACACTCCGGTGGTAATAATTAATAAAGTAAAAGCCTTGAAAATATTAAATCTGATGCATACAGAAATCTAATCACGGAAGACTTTTGCCGCCATTAACCGTTTATTATTTTTGGCCGTATTAGGATTTTAGTGACATTAGATACCGTTTTGGATATTTGAGCTACTCATATGTTTATATGCCGAAATCAGTTCAACCAATCATTTCAAAATCGGTAGATCACAAGAAATAGAAAATATGTACCGTCGTTTGAGAATTCTGTTCATAGTTAATATTAATAATAAACATAAATAAGTTTATTGTCACGATTGTAGAGTGTTGCAACGTCAATAAAAAGAAATAGTTTAAGGATTACATATTAAATACTATATAATAAAATTCCTCAAACTTATATAGGATTTGTCATCAGTGTATCACGTATCGAATCTTATAAGAGTTCAGGGGCAACATCGCATTGTAGACGGAAAGTTATTAACAAATGTATAAACTACACTATTTTTTATTTTACTATATTTCTAGTAAGATAATTGCGATATGACGAACACCATGTTTTCTTTTAAATTGGTGCCTGTATATACAAGAGATAATACAGTATGTACAGTTATGGTAAAGTATTCCCACAAAATGTGTTCTCAGAGGAACTCCTGATAGAATTCTAAGTGCTTTTTTCTGTAAAATAAGTAACTTACTAGTTGAGTGATGTTTTCCCACAAGTGTGTCATAGTTAAAATGACTGTAAATATTTCCAAAGTATACCAAAGTATGTATGTACCTTTAATCTTCTTTGCAATATAATCGAAATGAGTATTGCAACCTAGATATATGCCAAGAAACTTAGAAGAACAACATTGGTGACATATTGAAACATTTTTGTTTTCTTTAATACTAAATGTGTTGGCACTACACCATTCATTTATCTTAAATAATAATTCATCAACTTTATGTTCTAAAGATGTGTCATTTTGAAAAGCAATTGCAATTGCTAAATTATTAGAAAGTAAGAAGTTCATCAAAAATTAACTATCATTGCTTGATCAGGGATCCATAATATAAATAATAAAAAAAGTGGTCGAAGTGTGGGACATCATATATAAACAGGTTCAAGTTGAGATTTTTTACCATTGTAATTAACTGTTTCTTATAGTCTTTTTAAACGAGATTCTAAAATCTTATGGTATTACCATTGAAACCAATAAAAATTCACCTTCTGAAGGAGAATTTAGTGAGATATAGAGTCAAGTGCATAATAAAATCATAAAATAGCACAATTAATTGCATTCCTTTTCTAACTTATTAAAACATTTTATGAATAAAATTTACAACCCCCTGGTACAATGCGCTATCTAAAAGCATATTAATTTCATTTGCTCAAAATAGTCATTGAATTTTTTGTTTAATAATTTGTCAAATACTTTAGATATAATAGGAATTATACTAATTGGATAATCAAGTTTTCCCCTTTTTGTATACTAAATTTACCTTACCGTATTTAAATTCATCGGGAAAATAAAATTTATCATTGCTGCAATTGAACATATGTGTCAAAGGTTTACAAATAAAAGTGGCAGCATATTTTAAAATTTTAGTACGAATATCATGAACATTAGTACAGGTAATGTTTTTAATCATCAAGATTCCTGAATAGACCTACTGATCACTAAAGTGTGTAAAATAAAAGATAGATGTAGGTTATTTTGCCCTATTTAAGAATGTTTTTAAATCGTTATTGCCATTAACTTTATTTAGAATAGTATGAGCTTGACCAATAAAAACACAACTAAAAGTATCTGGATCCAAATGAAAAAGCTCAATATTTAATTTTGAATTATTATTTACAAACTCGGACACTATAGACCATGGTATCTTTATGAGGATTTCTTAATATGACCGATTAAAAGCTTCTTTTCGCAAAAATAAAAGTATTCATTTATTCCTTTTTTATTTTACATATTTACGCTTTAATTCATTCATTCCATGATATCTTATCAAGTTATAATGAAATAAATATATATTTTTAGGTTTAAAAGGTCATTGAAAAACCTACTTTTGTGATTATTACAGCGACTGGGCACTCCCTTAACAAGTAAATATAGCCGGGAAAGCAGTTATGTAGTCATTTTTCAATAACACCATTGTGTACATTCAAATAAAAATGTTGAACAAAAGTAAATCAGAAAGGCTATTTAAACTGAACAAGGTGAAGTGATATCCGGGGAAGTTAATAAAGGGCGACAAGTTTATAGACACACGCTTTTCCCGACAAATGGCCTCAGGAACAAGAATTTAGAGGGCGTTTATCTCCTCACAACATGATATATGTAAAACGAGATTTTTTAAGTGTAACTACATTTTAATTCTGGCAGGAATAAATTACTCAAAACAAAAATGCAGCAAGTTATCGTAATATGAATTAGTAGAAAAGTTTCCTTCGGCATTGTAACTGTTAACTCTGTTAGCAGCAGAACTTAATTCTGTTTATTGAACATGTGTAAGTTTTTAAACTTGAAATTCCAGCGAGTTAAACTTATGAAAATAAATTTAAAAATGCTATTAGTTAATGTGATTAAATTAGAACATAAAATTTCAGACTTTTTCCAATTACAGGTGAAAGTATCGCTATTTCAGGAAATAAATGTGTGAGATTTAGGGTCTACTTTAGTTGATGTTTTAGTGATAAAAGGCAGTTAATACGCAGTATTCGTGAAGCAGTAATATACGTTTTCATATATTTATTTTAAGAGCAGCTGCAAAAGGCAATTTCCGCATTGCAAATGTTTGTTTACAATAATGTGCACTGACTATCAACCTTTCTAAGTTCGAAACCCACTTTAAAGGATATTAAACATTACAGGATTTATAAATTAAATTAGCACACTCAAATATAAAATAAAAAATACTCTAACTAAGCAATAGTAAAATTTTATTAAATGATTAGCATTTCTGTGGGTTCCGTGGTCCATCGCGGCCCACCTCAGGACCCAGCAGTGGGTGGGGAGAAACCCTGCTCTAATGTAAACAGGTAGTTTACAAGTTTTCTAGCTTAGTTGGATATGCACATTATCAAAGGAAGAATTCTTCAATTTGACAATTCATGTGCAGGTATTTTGAAACAATTGCTGCACGAATGAAAAACACTGTTGTTAAGAACTGAATTAGAGCGTTTAATGTTGTGTATGCAACGTTAGCCTTTTTGCATGGGTAGGTATGTGCTTCAGATTTTTAGGAAAAAAGCATTTCTCTGCAGCGATGGCGGTGAAAATATTTTCGATGTTCTTGTCTGGCATTGCAGTAAAAATTGTTTTGAGCCCGTAGTCATATAGTTAACAACTTTGATCATATGAAACGTTTTTGTGATAACCGTACAGTTTGTGTTCCGCCTCACTGAAAAACCAATAGGATTTGTGGGAACGTTCATTAAGTGTAAGATTAAATGTCAATGAGCGAATATTAGATTGCGTTGAGTATCAAATCTTTCTGTGCTGTGTGACACGATTATTAAGATCTTGTTACAGCGAGACAATTAGGAATGACACAAAAAGAGAGAAAAAGAGTAAGCTAAATAATAAAGGTTTAACTTGTACTCACCTATATTATTTCAAAATAAAATGAATCTTATATTACTTACGGATATTTATGATATAAAATTAACAATTACATAATCACTCCACATCACTGATACGTTAATATTCTTGTGCATGCCAAAGTTCGTGCTTTTGAATTAATGTGTTAAAATTTAGGTGAAAATTCTCAAGAGATTATTAAGGCTGGCCCTTTCGGAAGCTTCTAGAAAATTCCTTTATACGAAGAAAAAGTATGAGAAATTAAATGAGGTTAGTTTCTCCAATAATAATTGGTATAACACACTTGCAAAGAGCAATGGATCTGTTCTGCTCTAGCAATGGTAATGAGAAAACAGAAACTGAACCAAATAAAGAGTATGAAACATCTAAATACAAATTATATATATTGCGCATTTACCACCAGAATTATGAACGAAATAGTTGCTTCAATATGACGCTGGAGATTTTTCAGGGCTGTATTTGTGAGTTGCATGATGTAAATCTTCAAAAAATTGCATCGCATAAAGTAAAAGGTATTTATAGCTTTTGCTTGATGTACAGAACAGACTGGTCGCACCAACGGTAGAATGTGAATTAACATTTAACACACATGAGTTCTATGTTGATGGAAACTATGTCTTTAATATTTTGAAAGATAACCAACCACTTCTGCATTTTCCCTCTCAGAAGTATAAGGAGGACATGAACAGAACGAGGCAGAAACATACTATGTCACAGTCTACATTGAAATAAATACATCGAGAAATACTCTGGAATGGAAATTGTTCTGTTGAGTGCCTGAATTCAATAAAGAAAACACTGTATGCAACAGTAACAATGGATGCATATCGGTCATTATGAGTGAGACTGAACGTTATTAACACACCTCTCTATTACATTAAATGTAGATTCCGAATTGTTGGATCAGCACATTCGGAACTATGATCATGGTGATTTATGTTTTTACACCCAGCGGAATGGCTCGTGTAGTAAGGCTTGATATTCGCATTCAAGAGGCACTGATTGAAATCCCTTGAAGTTGACCATCCTGACTTTGAATTTTTTTCCTGGTTTCCCCGGGTCGCTTAGGCGATGCTTGGGCGAAATTTTCCATTCTACGAATTTTGCGCTCTCTCATTACATTCCGTTAGTCATGTTGCATAGTCGAAAGTGCCAAGCAAGATAGGCTGGTACTGTGTATGGCAAGGCGGTGACTTGCATTTGAAAACATTTCTGTTTCGGATTCTGATTTGGAAGCGGTCTTTCTGAGTTCGAATCCCTTGGCTGGGCATTGTGTTCAATCTGGAAGCAACGTTAGAGACTGTGCCTCACACCGTCCTGGATCCTGGCCGACCAGTTTCTCTCTCGCCTCATCTCTTCCATCCGTAGGTGTCCCCTGGAGAGTAGGCACAAAGGCGTGAGTACGGTTGAAGTATCGAAAGTTCTTCTCTGTCCTTACCAATCAAATACAATCGTTGAATGACAATTTGATAGCACTCAGATTGTGGTCCACATCTGTTTTTAATTATTGCGCAGAAGACTTACATTAGAGTCCAAAGTTATCATTTGTTTAGCAGTTTAAATTTTTGACTCGTCAATATTTATATCACAATAATATTCCTTCTCTCGCGCTTTTTGTGCCGTTTTAAAATACACCTATCAAATGAATGCATTGCAATTGTTATAGAGCTAGAACACTCAAGTAAAAAAGGAAAAGCAGATTAACTGCCAATGTCAATATGCATAATATATATTAAAATACATGGCTGCCGCATATATGGCATGTGCTTTCTGAAAGGATTTCATTGCAATGGCCTATGCGAGTTCTTGCCCATTTCCTCTGACACTAAGTCACTCATAATGTTCTTATCGTTCAAGGAAAGGTATAACGCACGTTGAATAAGACGGTAACGCATGGATAGTATACCCGCTGGCAGGAACGTATGCAAATTTACATATACATTTCGAATCCCGGCCATGTCCCATATTTTTAAGCATGATTCTTCATTTTCAACTGGGGAATTTTTATTTGAGATAAAACATTTTTACAAATATCTGGAAATCTGAGTTTGCTGACAATACTGAGAGATCAGAATATGCGACGAAGCGATAATCTGTTGCAAATGCATCAACATGAAAGCATTAGGTGTGTTCAATATTCCCAGTTAGGCGATACACTAATTTTATGCGATACTTTTGAAAATGCAAGAAGATGATGTACTTTGAAGAAAAATTATCGACATGTAAGTTAAGAGCCTAAGATTATGTGAACCATTTGAATTCAGTTACACTTAGCACATCAAGACGTCAGAAGATCAGCCCATTGCTTACAGTGCTATCTAAGGTATTATTTGGACGTGAAATAGCCGGTAGTTTTGTTCAGAGACCTGTTTTTTCAGTTATGGAGCTTTTTAACCTGCCGTAAATCTACGGCACAATTCCGACGGCTTTAAGGCTCTCCCCGGAGGACTTGCACTCAAGGTTTTTATGTCCCAAAAACTGTCGTGCTCTGCCGGGTTTGAACCCTCAAACCTTGGGTTCCAGAGGAGAGCTTGTTAGCCCTAGATCACCGAACAAAACTTTAAAATGCTATAATTTGGCAATAGTAGATACAGAAATCTAGATTTGCCTTGGGCTTGTGTTATTCCAGGCCGATAATGTGCTTTCCATTTCAGAAAAACAAATTATTTTTTTCTCAGGTGTTGTTTTATAGTTTCTTGCATTTCTATGCGTTCTCTTTAAAGATATGCTCGCATTCAGTAAAGTTACACTGCATTTTACAGCTATAATAGTACTGTAACATTACTTCATAACTTAAAATTTGTATTGTTAGCAGTTCTTGAAGAAATACAAAAAATATGAATTGCAATGCGCAATATTTCCTGATTCCTTCCTATAGTTTTATCACTTAAGTCATAAAGGTATTAGAGAATTGTCACACGTTTCATAGATACTGCTCTTATTTAGTGGCATTTAAATATCGTTTAGACACTAATAAATACTGAGCAACTAAATTGAACCTAAAATGTTGTCACTGATGAGAAATGAAGACTGCAACGGAGCTGAAAATGCCATGAGAACGTCATTATGCACCTTTATGCATTTCCGAATAGTTGAAATGACCAATTTGGCTATTACACATCTCACTTGTTTTTAAGAGTTTTTTTTTCCGTCTTGCTTTGCTTTTTATTCCTTTTTTCTTTATACTATGAGAATTACGGTTTTACATATTTTAAAAACAAAATTGTATTTACTTATTATAGACAGAAGCTATATAATATTAATAAATATTGTCTCATAAGTAATGTCGCTTTTTAAGCAAACCATTGTTTAAATATGACTAGAAATTAAACCCATCTTCAAAGTAAAGGTCATTAAATTCTATGAGTATTAGTGAGGCACCTTTCAGCAAGGTTTTGACCATCACGGGTCGTTTAGGCGCGGGAGGTCTGCGGTTCAAATCCCGCCAGGACCGTCCTCTCTGACTGAGGACGGTTTTTCCAGGTTTTCCTCAGTCCTCATAAATGGCAAATGGCAACTTAAGCCTGAAACATTTCCTTCCTTAAAAAATCCTCTCCCAATATATCATTTCCTCAGTGTTCACCACCTGTGGTGCCTCAGTAGTAAAACGGGCGTTAAACAACATTAAAAAAAGCAGCAAGGTTTGTTATCTCGCGATGTTACCAGATTCTGGATTTTGATGTGATACCCCTCCCACTTTCAATATTTTCGAATTTTTTTCCGCGCAGGAAAGAGAACATGGGTTGAAACAAATGGCAATCTGAAGGTACAAGATCAGGGATATATTCTGAGTTCGATCGCTTCTAATGCCTGGTTTTCCATTACTAATGACGGTCAACTAGCTCTAGTCACTTCGGCAGCACGCTCATTTGGAACGCTCCCATTGCATCAGACATATAGCATTACTTTGAAGCCAAACCGATTTTGTTGAGCGATGACTTTGACAGATTGACAGGGATCAAGTCACTCACTGTTTCGACGTGTCAGGATTGCGGTAATATACTCATTTTTCATAACAAGTGACAACTCTTCTGATAAATCTATCAATTTGTGATAAGCTGACGACAGATATCTACTCTGCGTTGGACATGTTCAGATGTCAATTCACGAGGTGCAGATTTACAGCTTCTGCATGCTTTTTGAGTGTCATAATATGGTGATGTATGTGTCTTCTGATGCACCAAGCTCTTCTGACAGCCTACCAGTACTTTTTTGCGTGTATTCTTCCAAAACTCTGCATGTATTCTCATTATTTCATATCTTAGGTCTTTCAGCACGTGGTAAATCTTTAATGTTTTCTTCTCCTTTTTTAAAACGCTGCAATCTTCGTTGTGCTATACGCTATAGTGACACCTTCTCCCCCCCCCCCCCACTTCACATATTCTTCGAGTCACTGAAGTTACTTTATAATCTTGTTTCCAGTAGGGGCTCTATCTCAAACTTTTTTCTCCATTTTATGATTCTATATTAACAGCTGAGGACTGACACATACCTATAATAATAACCATGACATTCTGTGAATAACACTGTCAAACAAAAGATAACCATTAAAATCTCACTAAATACATCTTAAAACCGACACTTCTTATGAGACAACCTAACATAATACCCACATTATAGGATATTCAGACGCGGTTGTTAAGATAATATTAAAAGGCTTTACTATACTGTAATCTGCGAAAAGCTCCCAACAGTTTAGTTCCGCCAACTTCAACAAAACATGTGCATACCAAAGTATGAGCGAATTACTTTGGAAACGTCATGTTTCACTATAGAGTTCAGTGCGTTAGTGTACAAATGCTTCTAAAAGTTTACATTTAGTAGGAAAAGAAGTCTGTAACTCAAATAACCAGCGTACTACTTTATTAATAAGTTTGAATGTGCTAAAAGTATGCTTAGAATTCCTTCAAACGGAGTAAATTTATTGTTCAAAAAATTTGTTGAGGTTTTTCATATTATATTTAAGTGTGCTTTTTAATTTGTAATTATCTCTTCGTTCTTCTTTTGAATGTAGGATATAATGCAGAATGGAATAGAATTAACATAAATAAAGCTGGTGATTGAGCTGAATAAAGAAACAATAAACTCTAAATACTCTCTTTCTGCCTCTTAGAGTATTCGGTAAAATAAATGCTGCAGTGGCTAATTTAGAATGCATTTCTTTGAAAAACCTTACTTCTTAAATAAGTTCATAAATAAAGTTGCTCACTTTTTAAAATCTTTGTTAATATAAACACTATGAATATTAAGATCAGTGATGCCAAATTTAATTTTGTGAACCCAAATGATTCAAGTAAAACTTTGCAAGTGAATTTACATCTAAAACGCTTTGAGATATGAAGAAATAAAAAGGACATTATTGGCTCTTTTTCTTTTTGTCTATTTTTATTATAATCAAAATGTATGAATTCAACACATTAACATGTTACAGCACATGAAAGGTAACGCAGAAATAACTTTTTTTTCGGCCAAACAAGTCAACGGATGGTATTGAAAAGTTTGTTCCGTTTATAACGTGGAATCTCGTCATAAAAACAAGGCACAGAGT
Organism: Metallyticus violacea; assembly: GCA_030762175.1. Lineage (NCBI taxonomy): Eukaryota > Metazoa > Arthropoda > Insecta > Mantodea > Metallyticidae > Metallyticus > Metallyticus violacea. Next base: position 47,530,130 of record CM060835.1, on the reverse strand, counting down.
TCCCTTTTGCTCTATGTAGTGCTCCTATTTTATCTTGAGGTAAACTCGGCATTTTATATTTATAAAACTAGTTGATAAACGTTTTTGGAAAATGTTTTGTCAAAACGTTTTTTATAATCTCAATGTCCTTGGTTTTAAGCCCAATTAAAAGTCTACAGAAAGTGACCTTTTACTGATATTTGCACGGAAAAGTTGACTTACTTGGCATAAAGTAAAAAAAAAAAAAAAAAAAAAAAAAAAAAAAAAAAAAAAAAAAAAAAAAAAAAATCTAAATTCTGTTTCACACATTAGAAAAAATATTGTAAATATTAAAAAAAAAGGAGAAATAAAATAACTGTAACTATTAGAAACACACTACAAGCTAAATAAAAAAAATCGTATGTGATATTTCAAGGCGTTCTTTAAAAATTCACAGATGTCTCCTGCACTTTCAGGGCTTAAAGCGAATATGCTGGGCCTCTGCGTGATTCTCCTGTAATCCGAGTACTGCCTTCAGAAGAAGTCTTCAGTCTGCGAGTGGATTTTTCAATAGTAGGCAAGATTGAGAGCGGGAAGGAGGGGTAATGGAAACCGGGCTTTCAACGCTAGAGGAAGACAGTATTACGAACTTGTTTTAGATGAAGATGCTGTTTACTAAAATAGCTCTCTTAGGTTACAGATCAAATGTTGTCCCATTGCTTTTTATATAAGTTTCACTGCACATACGTGCTGTTCTAACGGTTTTCTTGAAACCTGTTTTGAATACTTTAATTTCAGTTAATGCACAGTAGTTTTCTATGTACTGAATGTAATAACTTAAGTTGACCATATTACATTTCCAGTGCTGTTAAAGAATTGCCTATCCTGCACGAAATATTTTATTTGTGTTGTTATGCTAGTTGGTTTAAAGTGTTCATTTTTTAGAGCAGTGTTTAAATTTTTATTCTATATTTTTATGTCTTTCTAAATATTCATATTATTCTTTAGAAGAGTGTTTAATGCCCATTTTTACTATTGTGATAATGCAGGCAATGGATATTGACACAAGAAATGAAATTATATATTTGAAAAAGTATTTTGGGAAAAAGGGGTTCCAGGCCTAGATTTAAGATCTTCTCTAATGAAGACCAAGAAAAGCTTGGGAAAAAATAAATGTTAGGGAGGTTGGTCCTGGCACGATTCGAACCGCAGAATTCTTGTTCAGAGTCCTCGACCAAACATTTTATTCATATTCTATAGGGATATACTTGACATATTAATATAATTATATGCTTAGATATAACATAGTATACCGTCAGTTGGACTTAACAATCTACATGAAAATATAATTCATTACAAATTCGTAAGCATTGTTGTTATTCGTTAGATATGAATTAATTTCAAATAAGATTGGTCATCTATGATATCTACTATGTTACATTTAATTCAGAATACTTTTGTACATTGAGAGTTTTCCCACTTAAGAAGTTCATGACAATGGAGAAAATCAGATAAGTGGAAATTTTGGACATGGTCATTATGTTTGATAATACCAAAAACAACTTCATGAACTGTCCTTTTACAATGCGCACCAACAAAGACTAGCCGGCTTGCCTTGTAATAATGGGAGTGAGAGAGCGTCACCGGCGAGAGGAACAGGAAACAATCTGATGAACGTTAACAAATTCATAAAATAAATAAATGCATTACATGACAGTTTGTTTATAAAAGTTCACTGCCTGAACTGAATTTCACAAAATATGATGTTCACTTTTATTCAGCCACGTATGGCTTCTTCGATGCTATTTATGAGGCATTTATGGCAATTTAGTTTCTCTACTTTCATTAATAACTTTAAATTTTTCGTTTTCCGGGCCTCAACAGTTCATCGACTGCTTCTGTACACTTTTTGTTTTAGATTTACTTACAAATTAATGTCTGAAATATTTACATTGGGGGAATGACCGAGAGATAATACCTTCTCAATTATTCTTATTACTAAAAGGTCCCGAATTGACTTAGTGTAGTGTGGATAATTGTACCATCTTATGAAAATAAACTCTCTCGCTCTCTCTCTGTCAACAGAACAGAAACAACGCGTTCGTTTACTTTTAGTTAGGTATGCATTTTATCATTAAATGTCACACCAATATTCTCCCTTTACCACCTACCCAACAAACACGCACCATCACTTCATTAAAGGTGACTTCATACCGAACCGTAGATTTTCATTGTAACAATGACGTGAATGTTGTGAAACCAAGTGTAGTCACTCATGATTAGAAGAGAAGAGCGCATATCTCCAGCACACACAGATAGCAACATCCGAGAGAGAAGAGCTGTTGAATCCACAGTATTTCAATTGTCATAAGAGTCAATTTATATGGGTAAAAAGGTAACGGTTTAAACCCTTTCGAGAAACGATCAAATAAATTATAAACGCAATTATCGGAAAATGTTTTGGGGGGTCCTATGCGTAATTTCGTTTTTGTTTGAAAGATCATTCTCAAAGTTTGTCTATTTCTATTATTTTAAATCATATGCATGCTGAATCACAGATGAGTAGATAGTTAAATAATTATTTTTTAGCATTTTTGCAATATATTCACGTGCTCTTTGTAAAAGTTGAAACTTTTTTTTCAAGAGCATTTCTTTTTCTCTTATATTATCCCATCCCCTACGGTTTCAACAGATTTTCACTGAATGTTTTTCACAGGTATGGTCATAATCTTGTGTAAAACACGTAAACGTTTTTCAGGTATGGAAAGAGGCAGCATAAGGCCAAATTTTCTTATATACCGGGGTGAATTAATGTTTTGAGAACAATAAACAAATTTTCATGTTATGGTATATTTTATGTAAAGCATTTTATATGTATATTTTATGTAAAACATTCTATATTTATATTTTATGTAAAACATTTTATATTTATATTTTATGTAAAACATTTTATATTTATATTTTATGTAAAACATAGCTTCTATTGAAAATTTACCAGACTATTTGTGCAGCTTAATCACTGATGAACTTCTATTTTAAAATAAATCATCATATAATTCCTTCTTACAGATTGGCTGTCATTATCTTTCAAAGTTAGACAGTGAATTTTTCATTTTTAATCATTTTTAAAGTCGTTTTAACTACAGGGGCATCACAGGCAATGTGTACTGATAATTCAAGGCCTAATTTAGGGTACATTCCCGGCATTGGCCACTGCTAAAGATGAGAAAACCTGAAAATAACCAGTCAGGAAGGAGATTCCTTGCGAGATTCGAACCGCAGACTTCCATTTCACAAATCCGTACCTTAACGACCTAGGCTGTGTCAATATAAGCATTTCATTGTTTTCATGCCAGCTATTATAATATTGTATTCAGAAGGATCTTAATTTTGAAATCAATTGCTCACTTTAGAAGAACTGTATATATGTATATATAATAAATAAATATATAATAAATATAATTCATAAGGAATAATGCATATAAAATAACAAGAGAGAGAGAAGCAGAAATTGATGAAACACTGAAATATTTCAAACCTTTATACGTCTTTGAAGAGCAGAAGCTCTTTGAAATTTGCTTTATTTATGTAACAATTTTAGTGTGTTATTAATTTACCCAGTATCCCAAATCGTCGTAAACTTTTTCGGAATAGGTAACCCACAGTACCCGTAGGGACTGTGTAAAAGCAGCAGCTGATATTATAGTTAACTACTTAGAACGTATTACAGATACTGCATGCATGTGTTTTCTTTGAAAACTGTTCCCTTTGTTTCACTCCCATTGCTGAAATACTTTTACTCATGTAAACCGACTTAAAGATAGAAGTAATGATATTTAATATATCATTTATTACACAAATAAACGAAAAAATAAATAAACATATACTATTAACTGTGCAAATGATTTGATATTAGTTTTGTAGTTTATTCGGTAATGAAAATTTGAGGGGAAAATTATAGGAGAGAAAAATACTTAACATCTAATTTGATCCATTCCTAAAACGGAAATTATTTATTTTTTAAGATTTTTTAAGGTCATATTCTGAAGAATAATATTTTAAATAGTATCGGACATTTCTGCTTATATCTTAAGCCGTAATGTGCTAATTAGCAAAATTAAGTGAATTAAGAACTCGTGGAAAATATTACACATTTTATATACTTTGTAAAAAAATATTTTCTAAAGATAGAATTAACAGTAAACTACAAATGACGTTTAATAAAGTTGCTAAAAAGTATGATTAGCAAACCTCGAACGATTCATCCTCATTTTCAAAGTGGTTCAAAAGTTCCTTTTCGCTCATAATGACGTTATATCTCCATCTTCATAGTTGTGTCAGTTTTTTCTGTTTCATGCGTGTTGTCGGTTAAGCGCTGCACTTGAAAAACATCCCCGTTATTACAGTCTAGTGTTGCAGAATGTCGCGCTGTTTCTTCATCCAAGGGAGCTTATGTACAAGACAAAGTGACGGTACCCAGTCGTAAAATCTGTCTGTTATATCAATAATTGTATTTTACTCAGGGACACGATATACTGCTCCCACCCACAGGGGCATCATCAGTTATGCGGGCAGACCAGTTTCAGATACTACTTTTAAGTTTACACTACTAATTGCTTAACTATGGGGGTATCGCTTTACCAAACAGTCAGTTTCACAGAGAGATCGGGCTCGTTAGCACAACTTATAATGCATTAGTTGAAGCTGTTTTTGCGCAAAGATTGCCAAACTTCTATGTTCAATAGTTAATCTTATGTTTAGAATAAACTAAATGTTACAACATGCTGAAACAGTCTTCCAAGATCTGGTTTCCATTACACCCACTTGGAGATTGGACGATCTGAGGTTCGCAACAACATTTTTCTATGTTTTGGCTTGTCCGCGTTTTATACTCACCTATAGAGAGACATTTTCAACGGATGTCACAGTTGAACGTGGAGGTTTTGTGGTGAAGGTATGTTGAAAATGAAAATTCTCGTGTGCCGGCGTTCTCTCCCACACTTAAACGGTAAAAAATAGTAATGTTTACATTTTTTCGCGCGGGACATGTGTAACTGTTCCTTGTTCCTTGTCTGAACGTCAGGCGTAAGTTGGAAACCAGATAAATCACTCTCTTCTGTAGGATTGGAACTTTCAGCACTTTCCTGTAGTTCGCTTATGGGAGGTTTTTATGACAAACTGATAATGAACTTCACTCTCTAGCGACAGTACATCAGTTGCTTTACCTTGATTGTGAAGTCGAGAGTTTCCATAAATATATTAACAAATTTCTCCCAAATGACTACTTTCGCAATATAGGACTTTTGATAATTTCCAATTTTAGCAGCTCCTCTAGAGAATATTTAAAATTTATTAAAATAAAGAAAATTACATATAATTTTATTATTTTAGAGCAATGGAATCCATTTTAATAGCTAAATTTACTTTCATAAGGAGTGATTGGATTATTTTACGGACTTTTTAATCAACAATTCTTATAATTTGTGCAAAATATAAGAATAAATGTAACTAACCAGTTAGTATTTATTGCTCATTCTTTACAAACATTTGTACAAATTGTTCAAATGGATCTTTGACCGTGTATGCTATTAATTACACACACACTTAAAGAAAAAGAATTTCCACATCAAATGAAATACTTTTACACACACAATTTGCTCGAGCAGTAGTAGAGTGTAAACGTGCTTTTGTGTTTTGTCTTGGGAGTTCTACATACGAAATTGGTGAATGTGGAGAATTGATGGATGAACTTAGGAAGGAAGGAAGGAAGGAAGGAAGGAAGGAAGGAAGGAAGGAAGGACGGAACGTTTCGCAGACAGCAAAGGCCGCCATGACGAACTTAAATAAATTATAAATACAGCGGCAGAATGTAATAGATAGGCTAGAAGCACGTATTAAGGAGCAAAGATTAGATGTATTTAGGGGCAAAATAGGACTACTTGGACAATCAGTCTCGTAGAAACAGTATTGTCATCCAGAGAGGAGTGATAGAGAACACAGAGTGATGCCCATTGCGATCCAAATGGAATCGAACTCGGGTCTGCACAGAATGTGCGCATCGGGTCGGCAGGCAAGGCAATGGCGACCTATGACGTCTAAACTACTTTCTTATCAGTGCAAAGAGAGCAAACATCTGAGGGGAACTGGCATACTCTGGAAGGACTGTAATGATAGTAATTATATTCGTGACTGCAGAGCGACTAACCAGCAACGAGTAATTAATATCAGTCAGTGCAATTGTTAAATAGGGACATGTGTTAGTTTAAGGTTTTACTATTTTGCTTTCTTAAACTGAGCGCATTAGCGCTCGATTGACGACATGTCTCTGCGCGCAAATCTTACAGCCTGTAGCCTCATTCTGTCATCACAGTCACAATAAAGTTCTGTAAGGTAAATGTTTGCTGATATTGAGAGGTTAAAAGCAGGTATCTAGTAATGGGAACTATCGAAGTTCAAATCCTATCCTTTTTTTACAAGTTAAAATACACATGATAATTTAGTTTCCAATTCCGAAGTCTTATTTGAATTTTAAGGCATTTAATTTTTTTTAAATAAATAGGAAATTAGTTAATCTTTTTAAATAAAAATATATTTATTTTTTAGTTTTTACTTTAGAATATTTATTAATGTGCTATTGAAGATGAAAATTATTTTTTGTTTGAGCATAAACATATTAAAATTCAAACATATATGATATCCATTAAATTAAAAGTTATTGCTTAATACTAAACATTAATTTTACTTGTAAAAACTAACGAGTACAGGCTTCATCTAGCAACTATCTTAGTACTATGCATGTGTTTTTCCCCCTCAGCCATCAGATTACACGCCCCAAGCAAATGAATTTCCTTAAATGGTTAAATATGAGCTGAAGGCGGTATTAAAACGGGTATTGTGAACCTAGAGTAGACGAACATTTTCCATGTTTTCCAATTCGGCCATGGTTTCTGAACGTTGCTCATTATTAATTTTTTACAGTGTACAAATGTTGTTGCCGTTCGTGAATAAGCTAAACAGTATCAAATATGAACTCCTTACTGAACACTTAGGATTATTCTATATGTCCTACACGAATGGCCGCCAACACTGAACTCCCTGACTAAGATTCTCTCCAGGTTTTTCCCAGTCTTCATTATTGGCAAATACCAGGGAAGTATCTAATCTTAGGCCTGGAACACATTCTTCCTGATTAAAATTCCTTTACAGATGAACATATTCATCGCCTGTGATGCCTCAGTAATGAAAACTGTAGTAAATATACCGTGTAGAAGCAGTAAAGAGGTCTTCCTTTGAACCAGTAACAGATCTCGATGATGACAATGAAAAAGTTATATGTAATATTTCATAGATTTGTGGAATAAAATTTTTGAAAAAAGAGACTGTCAAACTTTTGTTCTGTTGTAACTATTGGAGCGAAGGTAAATGTTAAAGATGGAAGGTGCGCGATGAAGGGGAAATGTGACCTGTTGTGCAATGAACGATGGAAAGGGGAAACGCGATTACGTTGCACCTGTTACATTACGGAAAATGTATTCATGTTTGATACTTGCCTTTACTTGTTAAGAAAGTTCGTTTGTGTCTTTGCAGCGAAAGTTTCAACATTTAAAGAAAGTACCTAAAACTAAACACACATTTATTTTTGCTTAGAATGAAAGAGCTATAGGAAAATAAGTATTCGCACTTAAACATTTACTCATATGTATTTTAAAGTATTACAACAAAAATAAAAATAATTGCATTTATTTACACATGCAATAAATGTAGTCGTGACTGCATTTATTTACACATGCAATAAATGTAGTCGTGACTGCTTACGCAAAGTGCAAAAGTGCAAGTTGTAAGTAAATGATTAACCACTGTGCTAAAATGCGCAAGTGCTCACGCTCATTTCCTTATACCACGTACGATGTCAGACAGCAGGTGTTTTAATCCCGCACTTTCAGGTACTGTCACAACATCAAACTCCGGTTTAACAAAAATGCTAAATTGTGACGAAACGAAGCGCTTAAGGAAGAGAGTGAAGATAACAAAAATGCTGATCAGCTAATTTCTATCATGTCTTTCAATATGCTCTGTGGTACTCTTTCCGTATTGAACTTGTAGGTCTAAACTTAGTGAAATGCTGTTTATAAGGTCTAAAATGTTTTCTTTCAATTGTATTTATATGTAAAATTCTTTCATTATCTAATGACATCTTACCCCTTCCACCCAGTAGGTATAATTTAGAGCTTACATACTCTTTTAGACCACCACGGGTGTCCGAGGTCGTTAAGGCGCGAACTCGTGAGCGGGAGGTCTGGGGTTTGAATCCCACAGGCTTGAAGCTCTTTGATTTTTATCTTGTGGCTGTTTGGTAAAGATAAAGTCTTAACGCATTGCAATGATGCTGTCACAAAGTGTCTGGAAGGAATTTGACTACAGGATTACATTGAACATCTGTTATGTCTAAAACAAAACTTTTTCAGTTTTTCTCTCATTTAGTACAAAGTTTATATACCTAAATTCCTAAAACGTGTGTTTCAAATCGATAACATAGTCTGTAATAAACCTTTTATATATCGATCTAATCTTCTGGAACGAATACTCGGTTCAAATCCATAGCGTTTTGTATTGTCGAGCTTTCGAGTTTTTCCGTAGATCTATATTATTTTTGTAGTCTCTGATGAATATTTCATATCCAGTATTTAACCTTTCTACATGACTAGCTTGTATTTTTAGACGAGGCCTTTTTTTTTTTTTTGAGTAGTGTTTAACGCCCGTTTTCACTACTGAGGCACCACAGGCGGTTAGACGAGACCTGAATGAAGTGAGAACCATTTTTGTTCTAGAGTTGACCTTTCAGATTTAAGGACATTTCTGAAAAATCCCTCACCTGCTGTTCTATTCTAGCCATAACAATGAGATTGGGAGCTTACGGGTAAACTGGTAAGTAGTTTAAACCTGCAACTTATATTATAATGTATTGTCTGATCAATTTGGTAGGCTACTGCTCGAACTTATCCACTCCTAGAGAAATAGTACCATGCTTTTTCTAACCTAGACTTACCATCCTGTACATTTAAAAATAAACTGTACACCTCCTAATTTAGAAAATGAATATTTGAATGAATAATTAGCCATTGCGCTAATAAGCTGTTCTCTTCATTTGGTTCGAACGAAAGCAAATTTCTCTTGTATTTGCCGTTCATATGGCTTTGCTGGATGCACATCAAAGGCATTAAATCGCTTGATGTTCCGCGGATGTCATTTTTCACCAACGCCATACTAAATTGGTAACGAATATGAAACATTAGAGGAACTGTTGGAGCGGTGAAAGCATTAGTAATATCGAAAATATGGAACAAAAAGAAAAGGCTCGGCGTTTTTGGACGCTGGCAATGATTAGGTGCCTGCAAAATAACAGCTATAAAGGCACATAGACTGAAAGACAAGTAGAAATTCTGTTCTAAATACACGATAAATAGTGTAAAGTTTACTTTTATTCGAAATAACAAAAATAGCAATACAACCATGATTATAATACTTTTGCTACAATTGTTATACAGCCCAGCATCGCTTGACATAAAGGATTTCTATACGTGATAATATTGCTGAGCATTTAGAAAACAGTTGTGTCATATTTTAATTTGTAAGCAGCAATTATTATTATTATTATTATTATTATTATTATTATTGTTGTTGTTGTTGTTGTTGTTATTATTATTATTATTATTATTGCACTGGAACAATGCCATTTAATTGCTTCATAGGTGAGCAATAGAACGTAGTAGATAATGCATTAACTGAAAGAATTTTCATTATAAAAAGGTATAATATGAGAAAATAAACAAATTTATGAACGCAGCAAACATAATCAGAGAAAATATGTACATTTAATAAACTGTTCGTCATACAGTTTATAACAATTTGTTTATTTTGGAGACAAGCAAAAGTATACATTTTAGCACTTTTAACTTCCGTACACATAATGAGAAGATATTTATCCTTAAAGTGGAAACTACAGTGAGATTATTTGAGTTAAGGGCCGCCTGAAATTGATTGCTTACTGCGGAAATGTAGCCGCTGCAAACGCAAAACGGGAGAATATGAATTGTCGCGCCCAAAATTATTATTTTTATTTTAACGTTTATGTTTACAATGATAGTATAAAATGATGCTACATTTATAATTGATAATAATAAACACTAACCAATGTTATAAGAGATATTGAAAAAGATGCCTTTCAGCAGCAATAAATTGCCGGTATGTCCATAGAATTTTTTTTTCATTTAATTTTTCTTCCGTAAGAACACGGTAGTTAGGAACACTTTTTTTGCCATTGAGAGATCCTACCTCTTGTAACTTTTTAACAAGTGGCGAACGGTTTCTGTATATGGAAAAAGATTGCCAGAATAATTTTTTTACGAATCGTCTTACTATCTTTGTGCAAAAATTAATTTTCACGTATGTATTGTACAAAAATACCTGTTCAGGTTATACATGTTGTAGCACAACTAAGGAAGAACAATTAGTATAGAAATGAAGCACAATGAAAACAACCAAGTAACAAACGAACGCATATCCACTCGCTCACTAAGTTTCTCTTAAACTAACAGAAACCTGCTACCTGCACATACATTACACAGCCTTTATGGGTGGCTTCTCCCAGCGCGCGACCGCTCTCTGCCGACTCTAAACTTAAATAACCTCACTATATTTATTAAAGCATTTACTTCAAATTATTGCTCTAGAATTTATAAAGTAGAAAATACAATCATAGAATAACATCAATAAATACAAAGACTAAAACAATAAACAATTTTCTTTCAAAATCTGTGTATCAAAACTTCGACAAAGCACGTCAACAATCTATTCACACAGGCTTTGGGTCTCTTAGACGTAAAAATGGTCAGTGCAGAACAGGGGTACTTGTACCCGGTGAACCTAAATTCCATTTTTATGAAATAATGTTTTATATGGCATATAGACATAAAATTTCAGCATCGCTGGTCGGTCCTGGTGGTATAGCGCTAACCATAGTTCGCTTGTAGACTCAAGATCGCGGGTTCAATCCCGTGTAGATTGATGACTTTTTTCGGGCGTAAAAATTCTAAATCGTAGATTTACGGACATAAAAGAACCTCAAGTATGAAAGTAGAGGTCTCTGAGCAAAATTTATCGGCCGTTTCACGCCCTGAATTGAATGGGACGCTGATGACCCGAGATGTTAAAGAGCGTCAGTAAATAAAACAAATCAACATCAGCATGGCTGGGGTCTATTTCAAGGTGTTGCATTATAAATCAGTGATGTTTTTATATCTATTTTAATGTATTTCAGATATCACTACAGAATGCTGTTTATAGAGTAATGCGCAGCTGTTGTAAATGCTCCATTGCAGAGGTGCACAGCAGTTTATTCGGATATTTCGGATAGCATCATGATAAAAGTTTTAATACAAAAAGATGGACTATAGCCTTATTTTGCTTTGGATGTCACAGGATACTTGAACCGAGAATTTCCCAGAAGATGGATAAGTAGAGGTTTACTTCCATCATCATCATCAATAGCGGATTTGACGCCTTTGGACTTCTATTACTTGGTTTATTAAGCCACGAGTTTACAAAACAAAAGTAAGAAATTTCCAGGGTCTTAAGAATCATATATAGGCAATATGGTCACAAACGTCTTTTGGACTGCATTCGGTCATTGAATATTATGTTTTGAAATGCCTAGCGATCATGCGGAATTAAGAGACGCCACGACAGAATTTGGGTGAAAATTTACCAACAATTGCGCTTTCGTTTTAGAGCTCATTATATTTTCCATGCATTTCTTTGCAAGAAAAAAACTATGTATCCTTCATGTTTATATATAATAATAATAATAATAATAATAATAATAATAATAATAATAATGTGAGACCCGCGCATGGTTTAGTGGTCGGAAATTCTGGGGTCTGGAGTTCAGTTCCGGGATCTGTCAAAGGGATCGCCTGGCTAGTAAGTACCCATAGGTTTAAGGAACCATGTTCATATCACCATCTCCAATGTAGCGGCTCTCTTTCGGCGCTCCGGCCTCAGAAGTTCGCTATAATACAGTCATACCAGAGGATAATGAAAATAAAGGATTGGCATTGGACGAAAATAAACTAGCACACTCATCGCTGGCCCACTAAGTTCCCGTTCCAGTGTCTCCATCTTTTAATTTTACTACGAACAAATTATCAGTTTTTTTTATGGACTTTCAATTTTTGGATTTGGCATCTCATTACAAGCAACTTATTTCTCTTAATTTCTGCAATAGATTGGTACTGATATTGTTAAACAAAAAGAAACTCTTAGTAGAAACGTTTTAACGCGAGTGAAATTGTTTGGCATATTGAAGATTGTTATTTGTATTTATTAAATACATTCAGCATGTTGAATCTACACGCTTATAATTAATTATTATTCATCTTGATTACTGAAAGCAAAAGACATCCGGGCAACATATATGTAAAGCTTATCTTAGATATTTTTGAAAACATATGTTTGTTATGCAGTGGTTAAATAATTGCTTCATAGAATGCACTTTTATTACAATAGATACAACTTAGTATACAACGAATAGGTCGTGTTTATATATAAATTAGTTTCTTAATTTACCTTGAATAAAAATTACAGTCAGAACTCCAAAATAAATTTTCAAACTGTATAGAAAAGATATATGGTAAATTTGAAACCCTCTTGAAAAACGTTATAACAGTTTAAACATTTACGCTTCTTCCTGTGGAACAATTTTTATAACATATTAAAATATTGATCATATTACTTTATAACCAGACATGAAACACTTCCTTCCCTAATAAAATATCGGCATAAGCCTAACTCAAGTGAGGGTAATGACGTCAGAGGATCAGGGCTAGTGTTTAGGGCTACAATGTGGAAATACGCTGTTGTTTACATCGGATTGCTAGGCAGAGTTCAGTCAGTTACACATACTATAGCAATTTCACATTCATAGTATCAACTTTTCCAGTACTAGTCATAGCTTCAAACGTTTTACAGCTAAATATCTACAATCTTTTTAATTGCTATTCGTTTTACTCGTTGAAATTTAGTGTAAATTTTTCATAAAACCAGCGATTAGTTTAGGAATTTCAAAACTCAATCATGGCTGTCCTTAAGGTAAAAGGTGCAATTTACATGTACATGACATATAAATTTCATTATTTCGTGAAAGCGGATCAAAACTTTATGTACATCCTGTACAATACGTCGGAGTGAGCCGTCGCCGCTGTTTCCAAGTTTCATGCCGTGGTTTGAGAAGCGTCCTTCTCTATGATACCAGTCAAATATTGCTTATTCAGTTAGTTCGCCTTACTCTGGCTAATGAGGTTTAGCCCCATATTGAGGACGCAACATGTCAATGTACCGAGCATGGACTTTGGCGGGTCGTGCGCCTTTTCCTGGAAACACTCTACAGTGGCCTTCGTTATCTTTAGGCCTGGTTTCATTCCGACGTCACACAAGCAGTGCCTGTAAAATCTTCGAGCTGTACAGCTGTGAGAGTGTGGCCGTTGACCTAGTTGGGCTTGTCTTTGTTGCGTTTAACATATTAAATTATAATTGTGTCCCGGTGGTCTAGTGGTAACCACACCTGCCTTGTAGAACCAAGATTGCGAGCTCAATCCCAGCAGGGTCAATTCTTTTTTTTTTTTTTAATTAGCGTAGAATCCTAAGTATGACTTCATGCCGTAAATGTACGGCATGAAAAAGAACCTCAAGCCTGAAAGAAGAGGCTTCTGAGCAAAATTTATGGCCGTTTCATGCCCTGAAATAAATGGGACGCCGATGAGCTGAGAGTTAAAGAGCGTCCGTAAATAAACCAAATAGCTAATTAACTAATTACTATGAATGCATGGTGCGATTTTACAAGTGCACTGATTTATACGCTAATTCCATATTTTATACAGTTGTATTTAATGGGAGAACTAATTGTTAAATTAGATGAGCTGTTAGAATAGATTTTTTTGGATTCTTAAATGTCACGTTAACTCTAACACTGTTAACATTGTAGCATAATAGATTTAATAAACTAATAACCTTCGTAACGTATTATTTTTAGAGTAAATGGATTCTAATTTCTGTACTTTACACACATAAATTTAATTGTGTAAAGTTAATTCTCTATTATTTAAAATGAGATGGAGCTCTTATTCTTAAAATACATTACTAAATTGTTAAAATTTTATTTTTTCAAACAATTAATAACTAATTGTAATAGCAATTGCAAATATTAATAAATTTGAAACGATTTTCCTAGAATTCTGTATTGATAAAATTATATTTTTAAAGTTAAAATCATAATTTTGGTCACTTTAAATTAGAAACTAAAACAACTTTAAAAGATTCGACAGAAACTTTAAATTCTTTAGTGAACATTCGTTTTCTCAAGTAAATGTTAAACATGTGCTGCTGAATAAATTTCAAGCAGGCAATGAGTAAGAGAAATTACTACAAAAGAAACTAAAACTGTGAACGTAATTAAATTTCATATCTCAACCAGTGGTGAAATACAGTCTGACTTCTTATAGTAAAAACCAGAATAATATAAATTTGAGACATTGTAGATATATTTTTGTCGTTTTTTAAAACTGAAGTCGTATTAAACACAGATGTAGATATACTTGTGATTTTGGCCTCTATCACGTCTGCCTTTAACATTAACTCGAATTTTACAATAATTTACAAACATATTACTGAATAAGTATTACTGTTAAGTGTACCAATGATATTTTAAATCATAAAAACGTCAAAAGGGTAATCTGGGCACTTTAAAACCATGACCTGCATCTCAAACTGAGTGCTAGAAATATTTTGCAACATAAATTTGTGTCTACATTTAAGCTCATAGGGTTATTTTTTATTGTGAAAGCTCGTTATAAAGACAGCTTCACTACTCATGTAGAGGAGTATTATGGAGTATTTATTATGAACTTTAATTTTAAATCTATTTCTTTCCTAATTTTGCATTTAAATGTCACATAAATGTAAAATCATATGCACACATTACTGTAGAAGCATTACTGCTGTAACGCCACATCTGTAGGAGAAGGCTTTATTACAGCTCTACGCACCATTTACCATTGTGTATTTGGTAAAACAAAATTCTAAATGATTTTCATGACTCATATACCGCGGGTGCCAAAAAGTGTATACACGCTTTCACAATGGATGTCTATTAAATATATTTCAAAGTTGGACCGAAAAACAACAGTAGTGTTTAGTATTATGTTCTGTAAAACAGATGTGAGTCACATACATTGTGATAGCGTTGCTACGTGACAGGTAAATAAACAATGAACAAATAAAGCCAACATTATGGTATGATGTTCTGTATATATGACCCGCATTACGTTTTGCTAGCGTTGCTACAACAAAATTGACCTAAGATTATCGTTTGAATAGCTAAAAATAATTTGGAACTGGTATTGAAAAACCGAAAATGTTAAAATTCAAAGGCAATGGAGACGTGTGTACAGAACAGACCCGCTAACGCGAGTAACAATTCCGTTTTATCCCCCATTCATATGGAAAAGAAGAATTTTACTTTCAACAGGATGTGCACTACTACATTACTACTGAGATGTGGATGCGTACCTTGATGCCAATCTTCCAAGACACTGGATAGGATGAAGATGTCCAATTGAGTTTCCACCGCGTTCTCCGGACCTAACTCCGTTGTACTTCTACCTATGGGGAACTCTTAAGTATGTTGTATACGTAGAAAACCAGTTACACTGGCAGCACTTCGGGAAGAAATTGAAACGGCATGTGCTGCAATCGCTGAGGACACTTTCCCAAACGCTGCTCAATCAGTAGTTCAACTTACTCAGAAGTGTGTCGACGCCGATGGTGGGCATTTTTAGCAACTGTTGTAACTGATGTTAATACAGTTTTTTCTTCGCTTGGAGTGTGTATACATTTTTGGCACCTTCTGTATATGCAAGTTAAATAAGACTGTTTTCTACTCTGACATTAAAACGAAATAAACAATAAGAAGCCTTTCGTGCTGATGGTCGTCTTACATTTCTTTGTTTCTTATAGCTGTTACATGGCAGAAGGAAACCGTACTGATATTTCACTACTGAGAGTGTAGTTATAGGCGCACGAAGAGAAGGTGTGAAAGCACTTAAAGCGGGGAGGGGGGAACTGCAAGTTCACTGCACTACTTAGTGCGTACTAAAATATTCCTGTCCTCTCCCACTTCCCCGAATATCTTCGCATGCCTATAGTAATTCTTGATGTCGTCGTATTAAACCTGCAATTTTTGTGCCAAGAATCACTTATCAGTGATAAATGCAGATAAAATACAGTCGTATACCTAGCAAACCACTAGAATGAGGAAAAGACTTCCTTTAATTATGGACAAAATGCCCACGCCTCTATTTTCCTACCCCTCTGGCACCTGCTTCAAGTGTTCAACCAATCAGGAATAATTTCATACTTACTGTTAAAGACCATGCAAAAACATCAACTTTATGTTTAAACACCTGCTATAACTGATTTCATGCTTTAATAGGGTTGGAAAATATCGAACGCAGTGGAAATTCCAAGTACTCATATTACAACGAAAGCTGATCTTTGTTTATTTTGGGACGATGTTAGCTTTTCTAATTCACATAGCTCCCATGAATTTTTACTGAAAGCAATGAACTGAAATATTTATCAATTGTTCACTATATCTAGGGGTATACTTAGATCTACAAAACCACAATATTTTATGTATAATTTGTTACCTGCTATACTTTTATACTGTTAAAAACTGTGTGTCTATGAATTTAAGATACAAAAAATATTTCATAGATGTAAATGCACTGTGTAAGAGACACTTGAACAATAAAAATCAGTTCTTGCTCTATATGCCAAGAATACCATTGAAAACTAAGAGACGTATAACATAGAATGGCGAGGTTATTGTAGCTAAAATCTGCTTCTTCCTATTGTTATTATTATTATTATTATTATTATTATTATTTTGCTTTATTAACAGACGCTCTTCAATATTCAGGTCATCAGCGTCCCATTAAAATCATGACGTGAAATGGCCGACAAATTTTACTCAGAGACATCTTTTTTCAGGCTTGAGGTTCTTTATCGTGCCGTAAATGTACGACACGGGACCCACGGCTTTACTTCCCTTCCAAAGGAAGCCATACTTAGGATTTTTACGCCAGAAAATATAATATCGAAAACCATTACACATAATGATCAAAATGACAGTGCATTTATATGTTGGAATTAAAGTGTAATGACAAAAATTTTCATAATTTAAATACAATAAAAAGATTGAAATACATTCTAAGGCTCTTTTTACTGACCTCTGTGAGTCCCGTGCCGTAGATTTGCAACCTCAAGTCTGAAAGAAGAGAACTCTGAGCAAAATTTATCGGTCGTTTCACGAATGGGACGCTGATGATTTGAGGTGTAAAAGAGAGTCTGGAAATAAACCTAATCAACAATAATTTTTTCCTAACTACCTGGGAAGTTCAGAACAGCTCCTTCTAATAAAATCTTCTTGCTCAAACTATTGGATCAACCAATTATCTGATGACAATGATGGTGAGGGACTATATGGCAGATATTACATTGTTCAAGGCAATTGGGTGGGCGTACGAGGTTTGCTGAATTGTCACGTTGGCCTTGAGAATCCACGCTACTCAGTGTCAGGGTCATTTGAACAGTGAAAGAAAGGACACGCAATTAGGCAAACACTATGACTAATTATTCTATTATACAACAAATGCTTACTTATGAGTAAAGCTATTGTTAGCTTTATGGAGTTAGCTATTGTTAAGTTCGAACTCTCTTCACGTAAGGTCTTTTCTACACTAGAATCTCAAGGTCAATCTGTCAAACAGGAACTGAGCAGTACTCACTACCGAAGGAGATGGGAGGGGAATTCGGATATGATCTGCTGAAGATAGCCGAATGACACGGGTGCACTGGTTCTCACTTTTTAAATAGTCTAACGCTGATGAAGCACAACAGGCGGCAGCTTCTGGTATTTCGTGATGAAATGATAAATTAGAAAAGGATATTTTTGAAGAAGAAAGCGTTCCGGGCTTAATTTTAGGGTGATCCCACAGTATTTACCATTTGAGGATGATGAAAATGTGGAAAAAACGTGTCAGAGAGGACAATCCTGGCGCGAATCGAACCCCAGATCTTCCATCATGAATCCGCGCTTCAACGATCTCGAGTACCCATGCCGGTATTGTTTATAATGAAATACATATTCTTAAGCAGGGCCAGTCGATTAATACTCCGGCATGGACGTATTACAAATGCCAGAAAGTACCATATTGCAATTGAACAATCAGAATAGAACGGCACAATGCACGTGTAAAACGAATATAGCGGTTAGCGGCTAGTGGCGTAACACGAAAATACACGAAGCGGCAAACATTGGTGAGCAAGCTTTGCCCATTATCTAGTCCGTTTGAGACTCCAGTTCCATACGAATGTAGAACGCACCAATAGAGCAAACAGTTGATGCCACTCTACGGCCAGTGTTCCTTAAACCGGCAGCCACATCTGGGCTATGTTTTGGTACCCAGATCTTCTTCTCTACTTATAATGTTTGTCCGTACCGAGTCCGCTCTGGCTGTTAGAAGATTGAACGAGATGTTTCTTGATGATCGGGCCTCAATGATTCATAAATAATTAAGAAGAGTAATTGGCAATTTCATAAGCATATTATAGAAAAGTGTGGAAAATGAAGGAAGAAGACAGTTTCGATATCTCCTTGCGTTACATCGTGAGTAAATAATGTTAGAAATGCATTTATTTGACTGTCACTTTAGTGTTTATACCACCAAATCTTGTGTCCCCCCTCACCATCCAACCCTAATATAGCACGGCTGACCGTGAGTGATGTCTGAATGGCTGAAGTAGTTCCCGCCACCGAATCGGTCATCAGATAATTGGACGACTCAGTGTATAAAATTAGTTAAACACTTGATACCGTACGGTCATTTCTACTGAAAGAACCGTCCAAATATGTTAAGCCATGGTAAGCAAACTGTGAATAAGTAGCGGTAAATTTTGTTTCTTTGTTGGGTTATATAATGAGAATTTCGTGTGCTCTAGCTAGCGTTATTGATGGCTATGGTTGTGATGTGCAGAGGAGGCTTGTAACTAATTCTCTGAAATGAGCTTACAACGCAGAATATAATTTGTTCATGGGTTTTAGTAATTTGAGTGTTAAGCAGAGATGCGTCATGTGTCGCTTTCTCTTTTAAAGTGTACCGTAGGGAATGATAAAACATTAAATCTCTGCACAGGAATGCTCGATAGGAAAACCAATTTTTCATATGCTGTGAAAAGAGAGCCTAAAGGAAAACAAATACACCTTTGTAAGCAAAGTGATCCAGCAGTGGAGAGAATTTTGCCTCCCTTGTTGCGGGTTATGCGGATTACAGTGCTCTACTGTACAAATAAGTCAATAACGTATGGACCGGAGGAGCTGTACCGCGGGCTAGGGGGACGCAGCGATGATCGGAACAATGGAAAGGGCCTCGGGCAACTCGACGTTGCACAAAAGCGTCTCCTCGTTGCTGACAGATTGAGACGTCACATGAGGCCGCCGGGCTCAAACCCGACTTCAGCAGCCGTCGTCACTGTAACACTATGTGCACGTCCAACCGGACCTCCTCTGTTCCAGACCGTGTTCAATTGAGGGCAGGCCCAGTCACGTTCCTCACCTCTCCGGACCACTCTCCCTCGCGTTCTCTTTTCTACACCCCTCAGAAAAATGTCCTGCTCTAGTACCATTGAAACATAAGAGTCACATTCTTCACGTCTCTACCCTATACTGTAGCCCAGAATGTTTTAAGTTCTTATTCCGAACACAATTAACCCTCACGAGAACGACGGGTGATGAGCACCAAACAAGACAAACTGCGACCGAGAGATCGGTGTTTGATTCTACAGTGCTGCAATAAACTAAGAGTTTTGTAGCCACAGTAATTCTCTCTAAGAAGAATAAAGTGTGCCGTATGCCTTCTGCCTTTATGTGCTATCCCCCATGGAATGGAACAGGATTTGGGGAATATTTTTGCGCTTCAATCATTTTTGTTTTTGTGCAGGTTCTGAACTATTTTGACCACAACAATGCCCATTTTATGACTCCCGTAGTCAGCCAAACCTTACTTCAGTCCACTGGTAATACATAAAAATGCTTCACATATAACACTTATCTATAAGATTATAGAACGTCGCCTCTGCAAAACCATGATGGGTTTGATAAAGGTAACTTTTAGAGTTCCCATTTAATTTTTTATCTATTCCTAAGTTTAAAGCTCTGTAGATAAGGTTACTATAATTTGGGAATATGAAATAAGGATTGTTTAGTAACTTATGTATTACATAACTATTAGTGTTATTATTAAATGATTTCAGTACCTGTTCTATTGGGCTCCCGCTTGCCTTAGAAAATGTCTATATCTTCGTTGTTTTCTTATTTTGTCGGTCCAATCATACTCTTGATCGAGCAGATGACTCAGGGTAGTAACGCTAGGGACGCGCATACGGGAAGTCCCGGGTTTGTTTGAAAAGTGATTTTGTTTCTATTTGAATGTAAACTTAAATAGTTTAATTTAAAATTATGATTTGTTGAATATCCCTTGGAGCCGATCATCCTGGCCTTGTATTTTATCCTTAATTCCCTTATTCGCTTAAGCGTTTGCTGGAATTGGTCCTTTCTTTACATCAAGTTTCTGTTCTGCCATTCCGTTCACTCTGTTACACGGTCGATAATGCCAGGACAAGATGGGCTAGTGCAGCGTGACGGTGGCTTGTACTTTGGAAAGGTGTTTTTTCCCGGCGTCTAGTATAGTAGCGGCCCTTTCTGAGGAATTCGAACTCCGTGAGGGGAAGGGGTCTCATCAGACATGGGAATGTTCTTTTTAGAAACTATGTTAAGCCCTGTCTACACCCGTGTTCTCATCGCTTGTGAATACTGGCTGTCTGATAGATCCGTCAGCTCATCTCTTCTTCCCGAAGATGCCTCACTGGGGGCGTAGGCACAAACGGCCAGCTGTTGAGCAAGACTGAATTACCGAAAAATCTTCCTCCGATCTTAACAGTCCAGTTTGACCCAACCCATTCATACTTCTTATAATAAGAAACTAGTTTCAAGGAGCAGAGATTAAAGGTTTCTGAACACATGTGCTCACATTTCACTTTAATTTGCAACATTGCTTTCACGTTGCTTATTTTGAGGTGACTCTACTGAGGTATCCATAGATAGATACCATACCTTCAACTGGTGCTCAGGTAGACACAAACAAATCCTATAACTTAATCAACATTTTCACATTTACCTTGTCTTGCATATAATTATTTAAACTTTCATTCCATAGATCTCTATCTTTTATATGATTTGAGTTTTTAACACTTTTAATTAAATGTTAATAATAGCAACATATTAAACAGTTTATTTATATAAATTGCACATAAGTTTTGGTATTCACTAATTTTATAAATTCTTCAAATTTTTAATTTTTCCCTGACTAATTCACTACATTGAATCAAACAAAACCAAAGACTCAGATTGGTCTCTTCAAAAGCTTTATTCGCAACGTTCTTGATACAAAGTGATCAGATTTTTTTCGGAAAATTTTAGTGCTATGAAACATGTATTAATCAGGACATTGTATTTCCGTTTTGCTGTTTATAGAATATATAAAAGTAGCTTTTGTTGTAATTCATTATATTTAACTAAACTTGGGTTGCTATGATAAAATGGTATTTTCCCATTTCAAGAACAGTTTCAATGAGCACTTGTAGCACTCCACAAAAGAAAACCACATACAGGGGTTTCAAAAATTAATAAATGATGTTTGGGCATGCATTTTGAGACAACAAGTAGGATTTTAACTCATCAAAACTTAACAGTATTCCGTGTATAGCAGATAAAAAACTGAGAAATGTAGTTGAACTATGGGGGGAAAAAATTCAGTGTTACATGTCACAAGATTCACTAAAGTCCTATAATGTTTTAAATTTTACGGTTTATATGAAAAATATTTTTAACAAAAATAACTTCAATGTAAATAAAAAACTGATCGACGCCATTTAGAAAATTTTTAAAAATTGTAATTTAGAAAAAATTTAAAAATATGCAACATATTTTGACATTTTCCTACTAAGGTTCTGCAGTAATTTTTTTAAATACAACAAATCAATGTTTGTATTATTGGACAGAAGCATATGACTTTTCAGCTAGACTATTCTTTTGTAACATTATTTTTAAAGTGTGTGCATAGACTTTGCTAATGTCTAGCAGTTTTATTTTGATACCTTAGGTAGGCAAAAATATGTCACTACCCATGGAACTAATTTAATATCAAGTTTATTAGCACCTTCAACGTATTGTTATGAAATTAGCCTGATATTATCCTTTTAAATAAAAATTAAATTACATTAACTGTTACAGCTTCACTTTCATTTCTGGCACTCGAAAATTATGCGACATACAGCGTACTTAAGCACCGTGAGTGACAGTCCGCTAACTTGAAACTAAAGTTGCATAGTATAAAAATGTCGGTTCTTAGCGACGCAAAGGAAACGTTTTTGGAGTGTTTGTTTTTAAAGTGACACTGATAGTAGAAAATCTTGATGTTTTGAGTATATAAGTGTTTGTGCTTAACAATACAGCTCCGATCATACTACAGCACTTCAGAACTCACAAAATACAAACGTACACTTGTGTGATTTTAGTTTGGCCACTACAATATTCGCACGTTTTATAAAAGAACTTTTTCCAAGTCACTATTTAAATTATTTTTATCGGTTCTCTAGATACATTAATATTGTTGCTTTGGAATTTCAATCACTAATCAGAATTAACAAGTCACGTGTACTAAGTGGGGCCACTCCTACTCTCATTAGTTTAAATTAAAATAATAAAGAACAGAGAACTTGATAATTTTAATGCTTCATAGTCAAATTTCGGACATGTCATGTCCACATTGGATATAATTCCACAGAATCTATGACTGTATGGACATTTATAGAGTTTTCTTAAAATGCGGCATGGACAAGGATGAGATGATTAAAATACAAATTGCACACTAAATACCAACCTATTCATTTTACATTTTCTTAAGGGTTATTATGTTATTCTGTTCATTCAGAGCTTTAAGGTTGCGTTTATACTTCCTTTTATATTATTTCTCTTTATGTAATTTTAATTTGTAAGTTTATATTTATTGTAAGAGGATATTAAAAAACCTCACTCCATCTAAATAATTATGTTACTTAATTGCAAGGAATATCACCAATTTGTCCCATAATTTTTGTTCTTTAGGGAAGTTTAATGTAGTTTTAAAAGCCCAGAATTTGTCTTGGAAATAGTTGTACTACATATAATAAAAACAATTAAACTGAAATTCCAAAGCAACTCTCTCAAGAATATTAAAATATGCATTTAGACATTAATAATTTAACAAAAACATTTTTCAAATAATCAGTAAATCGTAAAACCAAGTTAGTGCACATTAACGTCATAATTACAATAATGTATACATTCAGTAATGTTAAAGACAAATGAAAATCAATAACAATGTTTCTTCAAAGCCTTGGGTACTAAAAATAAATACTTGTTCTAGGAACATTGAATAAAGGAATCCCCCGATTTATCCAATGTAAGAAAAGAATTTATTATTTACAACAATACTCAAATTTAAGAAAGGTTAAATAAACGCGTTTTACCCAATTTAACAATACAATTTATTTTTAAATTTAACACAAAATACTTGGGTCACTGGCGCAATAATAATAAAGCTACCCACCGATAAAATAAAAAAATACTTTGAGGCAAGGACACCAGAGAGGAACTGTTTCGATGTAAAAATAAACATATCATTAAAAAGAATACTGTGACTTGCCCGACCCAAAACAGGCCGAATTATATTTACTCAAAGCTAGCTATCAACTCTCCAACGTCAGCGAAAATAGCAGTCAAGGCAATAAGAAATAGGAGAATATTTTATTTATTAAGAATTAAATGTCCAACCTATGGTATGGATAAAACGATCAAACGAATGGGTCTTAAGCCCCTAGCCTCTATTGCAATTCGGTATTCACCTTTTCCGGGTAAGGGAAAACGCCGGAAATCTTACCCAGATAATATATCCAGACTGGAGATCGAATCCAGGCCCGCCAATTTACATACAGACGTGGAATCATCTGAGTCAGCGGAGATGATGCCACATGTGACCAGTCAATAATAAACACCACTATGTGATCTGTGCAATGAACGGAAGCACTACTTTCGAGAACATTACATAAGTGGGCATCAAAGATGAGAGGGGAAAAGGAACGTGACATTAGATTACAAAATACAGAAATGCCATTATATTAAAGTTAAATAGTCCGTATAAATACTTTATATTATGTTATCCCAGAGCACTGTGATCAAGTAGTTTGCTAAACTGTCTGAGTGTACTTAATTGCTCCCTGAGTTATTTAATTTTAGATTCGAAGCAGACCAAAATCACGAAAACATCAGTTCCCACAGATCCTCTCTATTTTCAAGTGGAATAACTTCATTACATCTACTCTCAGCACAAGAATGTACGACTTTATCAATTTTTTGTGGCGTTTATCTACTAAACATTTTGTTGTCATGGAGAACTGATAGTGCTGAATTTGAAATCTCTGCATGTCATACTCGGCAATAAAAAATTCAGAACCTATACCGATTTTGGTCAATTAAATAAACTATGGCCATTACAAACAAGGCAGCAATGTCTGCAAATATACCTAACGATATTTAATTACTTGTTTTTATCGATTAGCTAGCACCATACGTGCATGTCTTAAAACAAACATCACTGTACTGCACGCGAAGCTTACTTCACGTTTACTTTATTCTGGTTATCCTAAATATTTTAATGTTAGCAAAGAAAAGGAAAGAAAGCTTTTCAACACCATTGCTTACACGATGTAACCATTCTCACGTGAATGCTAATTATAACAAATAATGAATGTATTGTTGAAAAAAGTAACACTTAAAAGTAGGCCTTTTGAATTAAATACACATGAATACTAACATTTGTAATATAGAACGGGTCACAGTTTAAATATGAAAATCCTGAATAGAATATCCAAATATATTGGAGTAAGTAGTAACATATGAAAAATAAAATAAAATGCAAACTTCTGGTTCCTAAATGTTTGATCATACAGTCGACAGATTTGTATCTGTATTGACTTTTGAAGAAACATATCTAATTACATATCTACGAGAAAGGTCGAGTTATACTGAGTGTGAATTTATCGGCTTAAGAAAGTTGAAATCTGTGTGAAGATAGGAAAAACAACAACATAAAACATTTATAGAGCAATTAAAGCTGCATATAATGCTAATGTAGTTAACTTTTAGTGATATTCTTAACTGAGCTTTGTAACTTAAGGTACAGGAAAATATACTGGGTGAAACGCATATGGATGTCATCCTTTGAATCGGAGAGAGATGAGAAAGCTGTGAACACTTTTCTTAATCTTTCATTGATTTGTAGAAAAACGTTTCGAGAAAAATAAGAGACGTTTGTTTTGCAGCCACTGGAAAGATTCTATTGTGCTGGTGAGTGTAAAGGATGGAAAGCACATGGTAGAGGGAAAGCGGCCACATTGTGTTGTGCTAATTCTATTACGGAAACGGTATTAGTGTTTGTTACTGGCATTTATTCCCTAAGAAAGTTCTTTTGTATATTTACAGCTACAGTTTCAACATTTAATGAAAGCACGTAAAATTAAAACATTCGTTTCTTTTAACCGTCAATGAAAAAATATAGCCAAAGACATGTTTTATATTTAAACATTTGTTTATACTTGAGCTAAACATTAAATCATTTTAGTAGAACTATTAGTTGCTATGCGTCTTTAAGATTTCCTTACACAATTTATGATTTGTTATATGGCATCCTATCGTAGATACCTGAGCGAGCATTTGATTTAGGAAGCGACCAGGATATGGCCGTGAAGGCTAGTTTCTAAGTACGGAAAAGTATAATTCTTTAATATTTATATTAATTTCAAAAATTATCGTAAAACTATACACAATACTCACCAATGGAGCCCTTAACAAAAAAGTTATTATCTGTGCAAGCTATTTTATCATTTCCATAAAACGCAGGAACCTAAATCCGTTAAAAAATGTTGGTATATCAAATATGTTTGTCTGCAATTTACTTATACTGAAATTAGAACGTTCTTTAAAACTTAGAATTTATACAAAAATGCTACGTAGTGGCAAAAGCCTCTTTAAGGGAGTGCAGAGAATAAAAGCTGCTGACCAGCTGTGTTTTATCATACCTTTAGATGTACCTTTTCGTATTCATTCTATATTTGCATTATAAAGCCAAGAAACGTGTGTAAAAGCTGTTTAAACACATTTTCAAGGTCAAAAAATATTACCATTTTTTCTCCATTCGTTTCTATATATAGAACCAGCTCTATAGCTGATGATATCTGTACTCTTTCTACCCCGTATAGGAATATAGTTCCAGGGTGTTTTAATTTACTAATATTATTTATACAAATAATGGAAACAGTTCAGCAGTTTAAAAGAACTGGATTATATGGGACAATTATATCTCCACTCCATGAGTAAGGTTATCATTCCTTGAGAGAAAACAAAAACGCGATGAGCTTACTAACCCTCAGTTAATGGAGGGAACAAGCTTGTAATGTATTAACTAATTCAGACACTGTTTGCATGCTGGAAAGCCATGCATAGTTGTTTAACAGAAACAACTGAGAAAACGTTCTTTATTTTGACTTCTTACCTAGACTCTTAATGTTTTATTATTTTGTCTTTTGTCAGTTTCTTTACATTTTATTAACTAAATTATTAGTCGAAAAGTAATTATTTTAATGGTTCGTTCATATTTAATGCTAGAGGATCTTTAGAGTTAGGTTTATAGCTGGTCAAATAAAAATAAACATTTCTTAGTTTCACATAATCTTACCCTTCACTTGAAATATGCAGAGTAGGGAGGGGGCTCAATCAAAATTGAAATATATTTATTAAATTTAAATTTGTTTTGAGATGTCATTATTTGACCTTGAATCCTAACATGACATTAGCAAGGTATATTTTTGTATTTGCGTTTTTTGTTTTGTACGTGGAATGCAGGACTAAAAAAGTCACATGTAAAACAAAAGGGAAACAGTATTGTAACTTTTTTAATTGCTTTAGATAAACTTCATATAATAGCAGTACTGCTTAATTACAACAACTGTATCTGATGCATAATAGCATATGAATATTTACCTTCACTCTCGTGAAAAATTTGACCTATGCCCAGTAAACTTCGTTAAATGATTACCAAATTTCACGTTTATTTGCTTCGTGCCGTTATAATGTGCTCATGCACTAATCATTAATGCTAATTATAATTTTGAGAACATAAATGAATTCATGCAATTTTTAGAGGATATTTACACCAAAACGCTTTGAGATATGAAAAATTTGTAAGAAATATATTTGAGTTTATACTTATTTTGTCCTTATTAAAATATGAAAAAA
Source organism: Metallyticus violacea (assembly GCA_030762175.1). Taxonomy (NCBI): domain Eukaryota; kingdom Metazoa; phylum Arthropoda; class Insecta; order Mantodea; family Metallyticidae; genus Metallyticus; species Metallyticus violacea. Next base: position 47,502,610 of record CM060835.1, on the reverse strand, counting down.
AATACAGTATAGACAAATAACACCAAATATGTCACTATATGTGTGTGGAACTGAATTTTGGCAATAAACATTGTGTTCCATTTATTGATAGCATTAGTTCTTCACTTTTTGACTTTCCTTTCTATAGCCAGGTTATTTGGCAACAAGCTCATGCCACAAGCTCTAGGACAATAAATTGGTGCATTTGTATTTATTTTTTATCAACTCACGAAAACTTTACGGGTGAAAAAAGCACCCGTAAAATTATCTTACTTTCTAAAAATGTTACAATTAAACAAATGTTACCAAATACTCCACATATTTTTTATATATGTGCAACGCGATTCATGTGAAATGGGTTTCATTTCAGCTGATGTCTGCTAGGAACAAGCAACTACTAACTCTAAAGTATCTCTGGGAGAATTATTACTTACCCTCAAAGTAGATGGTGAAAATGACCTCTTTGTTTCTGCAGGCACATTCATATCCATTGTTCCATGTTTCTAGCAGTTCATTGTGGCAACATCTGAAAAAGAAATTTACTCGTGTATTGCAGCAGCACAGCGTTAGCTTACAGCTAAGATGCAACATTTTTCGGAAAATGAAAAAAGAGCTAGTTTATGATACAGTTATTTAGGTTAATTCGCATTGATCACAAGTCACTTTCTCTATATTTATTTGGTTCTGTGGCTGCAACTTTCAGTCCATCGCGTTTTATTGCTTTCTATTCCTTGAAAAGTCGGTCCTGGTGGTGTAGTGGTTACCATACTTGCCTCCTACGCCCAAAACGCGGGTTCCAACCCGGCCAGGATCGATGGATTTTTTCGGGCGTAAAAATCCTTCCTTCGGAAGGGAAGTAAAGCCGTGGGTCCCGTGTCGTACATTTACGGCACGAAAAAGATCCTCAAGCCTGAAAGAGAGGCCTCTGAGCAAAATTTGTCGGCCGTTTCACGCCCTGAGTTGAATGGGACGCTGATGACCTGAGCTGTTAAAGAGCGTCCTTAAATAAATCAATCAATATTCCTTGAAAATTTCCCTCAGTTTGTTCATTTTCAATTGTGACAACAAATTTAGGGCATGCACAATGTTCGCATTGGTTTGCATCTTTGTGCCTCTGCTAAAATCTTTGCATAAAAGGAGTGTGTAATTTCGGGATCATGAAACCGTTCACATCGTGTTCCAAATGTATTCCAGATGTTATTTCTTATATTTTTATTGTTGCTATTCCTTTTCTTCCTCATATTTTAGCTCTTTCAGTTGAAAATCTATCCAGTGTTTAAATGTAAGTATAGTTTGATTCATTTGTTTCATTTCTTTTCATTTCATTCGTTTCGTTTCTACGGCAACTTCAGCAATAGTAAGTCGCTATTGCAAAATGTTGCATTCTATTTTCTAGAAAATGTTTATTTATTTCAGTAAATACCAGTTGTATGATGAAAATGTTAAATAATGTGATGTGTAACCTGTATAAATTTATACTTAAATTTCCTTGTATCGTATATAAGCAGATAGTAGAGGGGCTGGTCCATTAATATTTAAAGCTAATGCAACGAAAACAGGCAATGAAAATATGCAGTGTAGCTTTAGGGCTAGTAGAACTGTAGTGGAATTAGATCTTTTACAAACTTTAAGACTTTTGCCGCATAGTTTTAAAATGCTAGATTAATGATGATTATGTTATGAGCCTATGCAATTCCTACACACCAAGGGCTTCCTACAATAGCAGAGTTGGCTGAAATATTTGAAAACGCATTTAAAAATACGCTGGCATAACTTTCAAGGTATAAAAGAGCAAGGACACCTAATTTAATTCTCTGTTCTTAAGAGAAAAAACCGGAAATTATATCGGTTATATTTTAGCTGCTAGTCACATTTTTGCTGCAAAATGTGCACCCCCACTATTCCCTCATCTCGAGCGAACAGCAAAGAAAGCTGAACTCCTCAGTCCCGAACGAGAGATATCGGAACAGTGGGAGATACACATTCTGCTACAAAAATCTGACTACCGTGTTCTGCGCTGTTGTTATTTTTCGTTCGGGACTCAGGAGTTCGGCTATCTCCGCTGCTGCTCGGACTGGCCAGCCGCTAGGACATTAGCAGCAAGAGTTGCACTAGCAGCACGGTACGGATATATTGCACCAGCAGCACAAAGGCACTAGTGTTTTCAGCTCTGCTTGTAACGTCAAGTGAAATAACAGAAAATTTCCAATTACATTGTGTATTTAAGAAGATGATGTTAAAAACGAAAACATATTACTATTTAAAAACAATTACAATGTCTTAAGCAAATATACACTTACATAAAACAATCGAAAGTTCCATTGACTTTCAGTAACTTCGAAATTTAATTTAAATTTTATTGTAGTAAAAGCATATAGCGCAAACGTTTTCTGAAGGTTATTACAGAAAACTCTTACATACAAATATAATTCTCACACACACACACATTAGATTAATATTTCACAGTTACTATTTTCACGACAATGTTTAACCGCCACGGGTGGCCGTTAAAGCACGGGAGGTCGTTAAGGCACGGACTCGTGAGCGGGAGGGGGTTCGAATCCCTCAGGACCATCCTCCCTGACTGGGGGTTTTTCCAGGTTTTCCTCAGTCTTCATAACTGGTAAATGCCGGAGAGGTACCTAAACTTAGGCCTGTAACGCTTTCTGCCTTTAAAAAAATCCTTTCCCAATATAACATTTCATCTCATGTATCGTCAGCGTCCACCGCCTGTGATACCTCAGCAGTAAAAACGGGCGTTAAACACCATTAAAAAAAAAGACAATATTTTTGTTAAACAAAAAAAAAAACATATGCACCGTTATAAATACAGTTTATATGCTGAGTTAATTTGCCCATTTATTTTGAAATTTATATATTGGCAGAAAATTAAACCCTAGAGCATTTTTTAAATTTCGGTTTTTACGTATAACCCGGTTCCTAGTGGCCCGATTTATATGATTTTCAGAAATTATTTTTCTATTTTTGTTAAATAATGAGTTTTGATGAGAATAAAGAAATATTAGTGCAGCTAGAGCGAATTTTAAATGCCCGATTTCAGGTAAACTTCTACCTCTATTTAACTTGATTTCTCTGATTTTCAGAAAATATTTTATTTAAATGGTATATACTTTCGCTGTGAAAAAACAAATATTGATGCCGCTAGAGCGATTTTTAAATGTTGGGTATTACGTAACCATTCACTACTAATAATCTAATTTCATTTATTTTCAGAACTTATTTTCATTATTTTATTTCAATGGTCTATACCGAGATTATATTAGGACAAAAAAATTACGGCAGCTAAAGCGATTTTTAAATTTTCGGTTTTGGTTAACCTCCACCCCCGGTGGTTAAATTTTGCTGGTTAAGGAACTCGATGAATCGTTTGTTATTGCTATATGCGGAGTTTCGTTGAGAAAAAAATTGTGAATGCTAGAGCTTTAAAAAATGTATATCTCGTATATAACATTTTCTTTCATTGTCATTTTTGATGCCTGTGAATTAGGATGGATGGAAATTTGAAGAAATATTTCATATCTATTTTCATGGGTGCAACGTCACACAATAATGATCACACTCAAGCATTTGTTCGATACGATGCAAATTCATTTTTCAGGATTGTTCTTAATAATGAATACTGTGACATACTGTGCACTTTCAGCTTTAAATCAGAGAAACCTAGAAAAAAATATGAGTGGGTTTTAAGCTACTATCTAGGTGCGTATCGCCACGAGTGTCTGAGATCGTTAAGGTGAGGGCTCGTGAGCGCGATGCCTGGGGTTCGAATCTCGACAGGACCGTCCTCCCTAACCGAGGTTTATTCCAGGTTTTCCTCAGTCCTCATAACTGGCAAATGCCGGGGAGGTACCCTAAACTTAGGCCTAGAATGATTCCTTCCTTAAAAATAAATCCTTTCCCAATATATCATTTCATCTCATGTATCATCAGTGTCCACCGCCTGTGGTGCCTCTGTAGCAGAAACGGCGTTAAACACCATTCATTCGTCTATGTGCGTACATTATCTATTAACTAATTATGGTGCAATAATATATAATGTGTGCTGGATAGAAGACTAAAAATAAGTACAAAGAACAAACATTATTATTATCATGGTGTAAAACACATTTCTCATTTTTGTGTTTCATGCCTTTCTCTTGTCACCCTATCCTGCAAACTTGCGTCATGGTTAGACGCAACTGTCAGGGGACTTCAACTCTCATGTTGGAACTTCTCTGTAACTTCATCTCTGTGAATCAAAGAAATGTAATCTCTTGTGATACAGTTTTGGAGAATTAAGCATAAGTAAACAAAAACTGTACAAAGCGGGAGACAATAAAAAAACTCAGTTTAGGTTTGTGTAGCTCTGAAACCATACCTTTACTACATAATCTAGATCAATATCCACACACTTTAAATAAACATTTTATTAATAACCCGAATGCTGATTCATTGGTATGATATTTCAAGCTTAAAAAACGTATTAATGACATCACAGTTACGTTTTATATATATATAAGCGTGGTCACAAGCACTGCAAGATTTAGAGACGTCTCTTATTGTAATGAGAGAGATATCCAGGGTAAGTAGATGAGGGCTTTGCGAAATTGTGGTAGCAGATGGCAGGGGCTTCTGCCCAACAAGTCGAATATCCGTGGTTCGGAACCCGACTCTGACTGCGAATATTTTCTTTCTGACGCTGATTCCACAATTTTGGAAAACTTGTTAACAAAGTTCCTATATGTGCTACATTTTCCAAATTTTAAACTATATTGTCCCAAGAATAAATATTTTATATCCATAATTGGACAATCAGCATTTTCTAAACTTTTTTATTCATCCATATTGTATGTAAAATTCAATTTCTTGAGCTTACAGAGTAAAAGGAAATAAAATACAACTACTTCAGGCTTACAAATAAAGCATAGTTTATCATGATTACATCACGTAATATATAAATATATGGTGATTTAAAATTACAATGCACGCTGACTTAGAAATTTTCTATTATTTCTATTTTTATATAAAGTATATATTTATATATCTTTAATTGTATTTATGCGTAAATACAACTTTTTCAACTTCTTACACACTCCAAATACAAAGCCCTCTTTTGGACATGTGGCCGGCTTAACGAGGATTTGCTTGGCACCGTGAAGAACGCTGTTTGCCGGAGGAGTTGGATATTCATAGCCCTTTAAATTCAAGCGCATAGATTTCTACAGCACACCAAACACCAAGATTTTGGTCACACAATAGCATTTCGGGTACAAGATCGGGTTTTTCTGACCTCCAACATTTATTGTTTTGTGTCACTACATGGTCATATAAATAATGGTAATGCTTTGTCGGTTAAAAAAAATTACACGCGGCTCAATAAAGCGATCGTTAATATTATCCAATACTTAATTGCAGAAATCAACTCTACTCACATTATTGCGTGGTTGTAATTCTTGAGCTGTTATCTTACAGGGGTTTAATTTCATAAACTTAGTGACATTCCAAGTAGAGGTTTGCAAAATTCCTGATTCCGGTGCAAGATCTCTCACAGATTTCTTTGGATTTTATTCTACTTTTCTCCGATATCATTGATCTTTTCCTGCGTAAGAATACGTCATTTTACTTTCGCTTTCTTGTCAAGAACAGATCCCGTTTCCGTAAATCTATTCACAAGAGTACGAACCGTTTCTCTGTGAGACGCACGAAGCAGGGAATCTGTATATAAATCACCGTCTTACTTCTCTACACGATGGCAACTTGGACGTATTTGAACCTGGGACCTCCCGAATGCGAGTCCCATGCGTCAACGCCTGAGCTACCATGCTCAGTAAGTCAGGCTAGTTCACATTCTTTGTGTGTTTTCAGTGCATGAATAAAAGAGACATTAAAACACAGTGAACAATCTGTGCAAACATATTTGCTATACAGATAAAACTACCAGTTATTTTCGTCATTATCCGCTTAAAGGTTTATTATTGCAGAAGAGAGGAAAAAAACAGTGTGAATTTCTGGCTAAACCTTTTGTGTTGGCTGTAGTGAAAACAACTAGTTATGATTGCCTTTGCTTTATCTTTTGTTTGCCTATGCCGTTTGTGTTTATTTCAATGCAGGATGCATTTTGTTGATATAAATTAGATTACCTTACGGACTTACAAAGAACATAGATTGTTGATGCAGAGTTTCTCTAATTATAACAGCCAATTTATTGCGCTTTTCTAGGGCAAACCTTTTGAATGATAATTTTAGAATACATAAAGTATAATATACTTATTAGAGATACGAAAATAAAAACTAAACAATAAGTATCAAGTACACTATAGGCGCAAAAGTGATCACAGAATTCGATATCATTTTAAAGAGGCGTTCAAAAAGCTTCAGTCCTTAGTACCCTAGTAAGTCCATGATCACAAACCACAATGCAAAATAAAGACAAGCGTGCAAAAAGAATTTAAACTGGACAGAAGTGCAAGAAACTGATGCCTGTAAAAATTATGATCATTCTTTATTGAACCGACCTCGAACATACGGACAATGGATCGTTAAAAGAGTGAATTCTAAGATTATACGCTTAATATTGCTTGAATAGTTTGCCGTTGATGCTGTCAATTCAGGAAAAGATGGATCATTTTTAAAATCAAAAGTATATACATACGTTTCATTAGATGATGTTAAAAAAATTTAATTTCATCGAGCCTGTAGAATACTCATCTCTAGCTAACACATGTGAACTAAAATGAAATTCATCTTCATTTTAACTGAAGATGAATGTCCGAAACATATCAGAATATTTCTATATTACCTCATGTTATAAATTCTTTAATTATTAATACAATGTTTACCATAAATCTTAACTCATTTTTCATAATTCACCAGGTTTTCAATAATAATAATAATAATAATAATAATAATAATGATGATAATAATAATAATAATAATAATAATAATAATAATAATAATAATAATGCCTCTGCAATTGTACGAAGTTCTCTATTGCTATATCAAAGCATCAAGCACACTCCGGGGTGAATCAAGCGGTAATCCTTGGCTTTCGATTTCAAGAGGACCTGGGTTCAAATCCCTTGGGGCATGCTATATTGACCTTCGATTTTTCATCCTGTTACAAGGTGGAAAGTGCTGTGATGTTGGTGCTATGTTTGTGTGACAGTGGCTTGCACTTTGAGGGAATTTCTACTTCGACGACCGTTGTAAGCGAAATTTCTAAGGAATTCCTTGAAGCGGGGACTGCGTGTTTTATCTGGAAATATTGTTAAGGATCCTGTTACTGTCGTGCCTCATTCCCTGGATTCTGGCCGCATGGTATCTCATTTGCCTCGTCTGTTTCTTCCTGTGCTACTCCCATTGGAAGCGTAGGCATAAAAATAGCAAAATGTTCTCTTCGACCCCTACCAATCGAATTAAACTGTGCACCCTGCAGACCAGTAACGAATTTTTGACTTGGTTCACAATTGCTTTGAATAAATTGTCGTATAACCTAACCTAACACCACAAATAATGTTTTCTGAATTTTTGGATCTGGACCATATTTTACTCTGAGCCCCTCATACATTCTTGCGTTTTAGGAGCACGAGGGTGAACGTCAATATCCGACACCTTATGGCAAGTTTTGGAGTCAATAGTATTATCAGTAAAATGGACATATTTCATAATTTATTGAGGTTCTAAATAACATGTTCCTAAAATTCGTTGAAAATTGATATTTACGATACAATCATGATCAAAATGATCTCCCGCTTTTTGGATGACAATGGAAATACGTAACTGAATTATTGAAAGAAACCTGGCATATTACACCTATCTAAATAACAAAATGGACATAAATCTACAAGTATCAAACCATTTCGAAATAAGATGGCAAACAATCAGAAATATCATGTGAGACATACACATAAACTAAGAGATCCCAATACATCATCCACAGAAATGTGGAGAAATATCAAGAATATGAGTCTTGGAAAGAAAAAAGAACAGATATAAAACATTTGCATTCCTCTCGAAAAGCTTAACGAACACTTTGCCACACCTGTCATCTCAGCGACCATAGACCAATCAGAAAACGAATAAAATGAATCAAGTGCTACACGTGATAAAGTTTTCAACACTTACATTACTTCCGGTGACGTAAAATGCCATAAGACAGATAAAATTAAAAGCTACAGGAATAGACAAAACTAACATCATCGTTATAAACAGAATTATTTACATTCTTTTACCAATTCTAACGTGTATAATTAATGCACCCATAACAACATCAATATACCTACCTTAAACTCTGTTCGGCCTATAGCAAAAGGCTTTATCCTCCACCCCACACCTTTCAGCATCCTACCTGCCATATCGAAAACACTGGAGCGGATCGTTGTGAAGCACTCACTGACTATCTTAACGAGCTCACCTACTACACTTACCACTTGGCGTTATTGAGAACGTCCGTGAGACTATGGTGTGAGCAAACTGACTGTTAGGGCGTCTGTCTCAGTTAAACCACTTTCAAAACTGCATTTATCTGAGAACCCGATCCAGTGACTTCACTCCTACCTCTCAGGCAGACTACAGTGTGTTGCATAGGAGATCGCTTTTCGCCTTGGTTAGTGCCAAGGGTCAGTAGCGGAACCAGTATTATTTTCTATCCATATAAATGACGTCACTAACCGCTTTAAGCTGACGACCAGACTTGTTCATCAACAACATCCTGAACTTAACGAAGACCTGAACTCAGTATCAACATGGGCTAATCAAAATTACCTTATCGTAAATCTGGAGAAATTGCAGTCAATCATAATGGGGCATAATAGATTATTAAAGAAAATTGATCTAACAGTATCATTCCTGTGATACTTAATGAAACAAAAGTGCCAACAAAATCGTTTATAAAAACACTTGGTATCTAGGAGTATTTTGACAGTAATCTTAATTGGCTAATTGAAACAAAAAGAACATCAAAAATGCTTTATGCATTTCATTCCTTAAAACGGCTTAAATATTTCTTACATTCAAATATGAAAAAACACTTGTATCAATATTTATTATACCAAATTTCCATTAATATGACATTCGTTAAGTGACATCAAGACACATTTTGGACAAAAGACTACAACATGTTCATAATACCTGCGTTCCTTACGTATGCAACCTTAATAAATCAGATGATATCACTGCAACTTTTAATTGTTATCCTGACATTGACTGGATGCTAGAAGGTAGTTGCACCCTCTCATTCTTCTGCGTCTAACTCTATACACCTCAGTTCCGCAACACCTTTTCACTCATCTTCTCATATTTGAAACACCCGATCATAACAATTTAAATTTCTCAACAAACCTCTTACTTTCCTTCATTCTTCACGATTGTTACTGCATGTCTCTGGAACATTCCGCCGCGTCATACAAAGGTCTGCTGGTCATAACCACAATTTAGAATATTGCTCGAATATTTATTTGAAGAATACAACATTTAACAAGCACTGTGTTAAAAATGTTATTGCCACTAACTGTATTGTACATGAGGATAAATCCATAAGCTTACAGCCTAACCGCCACGGGTGGTAGAGGTCGTTAAGGCGCGGACTCGTGAGCGGGAGGCCTGGGGTTCGAATTCCACCAGGACCGTCCTCCCTGACTGAGGCTTTTTCCAGGTTTTCCTCAGTCCTCATTAATGGAAAATACCGGGGAGATACTTAACTTACGCCTGGAACGATTCCTTCCTTAAAAATAAATCCTTCCCCAATATATAATTTCATCTCGTATATCATCAGTGTCTATCGGCTTTGGTGCCTCTGTAGCAAAAACGGGCTTTAAACACTATTCCTTCCTTCTTCCGGCCTAACCAATTTCTAGGTATGATAAAGACAAAACTATATTTCACTTCACAATGTAGTTACGTTTTATTGCAATACACTTCTCAATCTTTGAATTAACATTTCAATCTCCCCCCCCCCCCAAATTGTCAGAGGTCTTGTCTGCAAAATGAGAATAATCAGAATCCATCACTTCTTCGTCACACTTAAATTTCCTCCTCAAAGATCTTTCTTGAGTTTTGAGAAGAGGAAATATCACTAGGAGCTAGATCTGGGCTGTAGGGTGGATGGTCGATCTTCTTGAAGCCACATTTCTTAACAGCTTCCTTTGCAACAAGAGCGGTGTGCACAGGTGCGTAGTCGTGAAGAAGGCGCACACCACCTCATCTTTCCTTGCCTTTTCTCTTTGATGAAAGCACGCAGTCTGTGCATTAGTAGCTAGTACTCTTCATTTAATGTGGTGTTCCTTTCCTTGAAGTCAATGAAGCGCATTCCTTCACAGTCCTGAAAGATTGTGGCCATGATTTTCTTCGTTGACTGAATGACCTTGGCCTTTAGAGGCGGTGCTTCGCCAGGTTTATGCACTCCATTGTTTCTCTTTCGTACAAGGAATCATAGTAGAGGACCATAGTTTCATCTCCTTTAATAATGGTTTGCAGAACTTCTCTTTCGTTGCCAGGCAGAGTTCCAAAAATGCCTGACAATAGATTACTCGTTGCTGCTTTTGGACATAGGAAAAAAGTCTAGACACCCATCTTGCACTAATCTTATTCTTGTTTAAATGTTCAAGAATAATTCGAAGGAGTGTTGTTTTAGAAAGGCCCAATCTTGCTGCTATTTCTGTAACTTTGAGCCACCAGTCTTCCAAAATTTCTCCTTCCACGAGAGCGATGTTTTCAGCAGTGAGCACCTTCAAAGGCCGATCTGCACGCTCTTCGTCTTCAATTCTTTCCCGACCCATTCGAAAAGGTTTGGCCCATTCTTTTGCGGTAGAATATGAGGGGGATGCTTCCCCATATACACCGTCCTATCGTTATTTAATTTCATTTGGAGTAAGTCCTTCTTTTGTGAAGAACTTAATAACAGCTCGATGCTCCATTTTGAACATGTCACAATCTTCTACACATAGCCTTCTTTATGCAACTATGTCTGAACAGCTGAATACAGCGGAGCGGAAGTTACATCTGCAATTATTTACTTAACAGATAAGGTTTGACACCAGATAAGGCTTTTGTGAAGACAGTAATGCTTATCGGCGAGACCGGAAGCTTGTGGACCTACCCTCGTATATTGTGATCGTAGTTGTCCCTTATGAAGTAGAAGAGAGGGTCTTAGTTTCGCCAGGTAAAACAAACAAATACCTCAATTTTGATAATAAAACTTATCCTCTAAGTATTTTTTAAAAATATTCAATTTTATTATACTATATATTTGAAAAATGCATTTATATAAATAAGGTAATTCAGGCATTTTGAGGTCATTTAATGAAAGGCACAAATCTAATTAACCACCTATCTTTGCACGGGCACAAGGGTCTGTGTCCACTTTGGCGAATACATAGCTGCTGGGGGAATGACCTATGAAGCACATTTTGTTGGAACAAAGTATCAGAGTGCTTGTTTACACAGGCGCGTTTCACGTGTCTGTTGTCAGCAAACGATCCATAAAAGCCAAATAAGAGTGCTCAATCACAGAGCTCGTGTATGGAAAAGCCTCGCTCTTGTATTAACCACTATCAAGCAGGACATTAACTGCATTATCATTTCAGCATCCACATAAAATGCTCTTTTCAAATCTGTGCCACAGAATTAAGCGGAAATAATATTGCCTCTAGCATTCATAAATGGACAATTTAAAACAAAAGTAATAAATATATAAAACATGTAGATTTAACCGTAAGATGTATGCGATTTAAACAAAAAAAAACATTATACCGCCTTTATAGGCTTATATTTAAACGACACAGTAGTTGAATATACTTTATAAATACTAAACATCACACATTCCCTCCGATATGTAATCCACTAACAGATTGTTAAGGGGACTGGTACAGTGAATATGTACAAAAATAAGACATTTTGTTATTTACATTGTTAATATTTAACTTCATAATATATCAGATAATATTAATGTCAAAACGGTCCTAAAGAATGTTTATATGCGATTTAATGGTCATATGTCACGCCCCCTTTTTGTGCTGTAGTTGCTTACTTCAAAATATTTCAGTTGTACTTTGAAATTCGCAGTCGCAGGTAATTTTTACCTATGGTATGTTTATTTATGTGTTGCCTACACTAATAGAATCACACAGTTTGTCAATTGTTTCCCCTTTTCTGTTATGTTTCCTATTAGTTTTATTTTGAAACCACTTTGAAAAGTTTGCAAAATGCCGAGAGATAAACTTCAAAAAGCGTAAAGTAAGTTCTAAAAGAGGTAAAACAAATACTATAAATAATGTACTTAGTAATATTAGTGATAGCATTAGTTTAAATACAGGGTAGGTGTTGAATGAACTGATGAAAACACCTCTAGAAAAAATTTGTTTTCTAGATCTAGTGTGTATAATGATAGTTTGGAAATAAGTGAAGATAGAGTAACAAGATATAACCATATTATAAATTTGAATTTACTGTCAAGTGCTTTGAACAATTTTGTAAAACGCAACTTCTGTGATGCAAACGCCAGTATTGTGTGGTTTTATGTAATTCAAATTTTCACAAACTTGTTTTTAAGCAATATGGGTACCTATAACTCAGAAAGTATTAATGATAGGAACTTTAAAGTTTAACAGGTTACTGCACAAGGTATATTTAATCTGTTGACGTTTTGTGCACTCCTGTTTCAAAATGTTAGTAGTTATTAAATTAAATCCTCTGATATTTGTAATTCATAAAATACATTTTATATGCACTAACAATTAAATTATTAAAAGTTAGTAGACACAAAACATTTTCACTAATGTATGTACTAACTTTTACAAACCTGGAACTGATGCTTCTTGTGCAACGTATATCTATTAACATTGAGAAGATAGGGGGTCCCAACTTCCCTTAAACATTAAAAAGGAGCCGTGACAAGATACTAACTCCTTTCTGGCAGAATGTAGGGAAACAGAGCTTTAAGAAATGAGAATTTACTACCAAAATTTATGAATTCCAACAAAAGTTTTAACTCCTGCCCGAAAGTGTTGCTACATGAGAGATACACACACAAATAGCGAATATTTCTGTCGAAGACCCGAAAAAGAAGACAAATGACTACATATAGAGACTCAGAGAAGTTGGGGAGAGATATGGGCGAAGGGGCTTACGAGTTCTACCTACGTTTGTATACATATATATATGAAACTATTCGTAGTAAATGTGTCATGTGAGTATGTAGATACGAAGGTAATCATGAAAAATGTATACCTTTTTGTGTTAAACGGACGGTACACATAAGCATGTATGGCAACAGACAATTATGTGTGTACTTGTAAACCTACCATCACACTAGCATGCTATCTGTATATAATGAGGTAATATTATAAATATCTATATAGCTTGTCAAGTTGTGTATTGTAGGAAGAAAGCCAGCCATGCACATTTTGAAGTGGCATGGACAAAATGGAAGCATTTCTTATGAAAAAGTATTTTTCCAATTGAGAGAAATATTTTGTGTTTTATTTTTATACATTTACTATTGTTAAAATACCAACTTAATACCAACTTAAACGAAAAAGATTATAAAAGGTGTTAATGAACTACACCGAAATAATTTCAGAGAGTGTAGAGATGTTGTATATAAGCACTTTGAGATAGGCAATGTATGGTTCACAACTAAACATAACGCAGTTTTACTGTGTTAAACATCTTGCATTAGATGGTGATAAGTCAGTGTTAAAGCCAATCCGGGTGAAAATTGGTTTAGAATGTCTTTAAACTCCCTTGCGAGCATAGAAATATTGATTTTCCTTGGCTTGTTTAAATGTTTTCAAGATTTAGTGCCATGAAAATCCCTCAAATCTCAAACTAATCATGTGACAGTGCGACACTGAACATCTATTAACTGCCTTCTAGCATTGTGCAGCCTACTGTAGGGGGAGCTCTTTAACTGCTTGTGTGATGTAATACATAACGCAAAATCTGATGTTCCGCAGGCCGCGGTTTCAATTCTTGTCATGACTTTAATTTTTTTGTTTATTTAATATGAAGTGCTGCGATATGCATACTAAGGAATTTGAATAAAATTTAGATAATCTTTTAATATAGACACCCAACTCATTAAGATTACCCATAATTGTACCTTTGGTAAGCAAGGGTTGCAATAATATGAATTGGTATGTTAAGATTTAAGCGTATAAATTGAAACACCAACTTAAAAGTTAGGTTGAAAGCTGCACTGTTAAGCCCTAGTCAGAAAACAACATTAAAAATAGCGAACGAACGAATGACTACCTCTTACTATAATGTCATAACCATGGCGCCAGATTGATACATTCAAAAATCTCCCTTCTTTATCGTGTGTTATGCTTAGTAGGGACATTTTCATTAGCCAGTGCCGTACTGGTGCTTTAGAAACGTATAGCCATAGCTTCGAAATTTGAACACACAGGCCATACGTTATCTATCCCAAATTGCTTATACCTCTATACTCCCCACACTCTGAAATTATTTTGTTGTAGTTCAATAACACTCTCTATATTTCTTTACGTTTATGGTTTAATTATTTAAATGCAAATTATTATAAACTTTATATACATATTAAATTAAAGTCAATTAATTAAATAAAGCAAATAACTGTTATATACGATACAAAGGTCATGAGAATATTTTTTTTCCAAATGATTAGTATTAAATATCAAACAGTAAATATGATTAACTTTAAATATGAAATATAACATATAGGTATAAACTGCTTAATTTTTAAATTTTTATTATATAATCGAAAATCTCGATAATTATGGAAGCAAAAGTACTCGCCTCAGACGTCAAAATGGGACAGAAATTTCGCTTTCTAATTTCAGAATTTAATTTTTACAGTTAAAAGTAGATTAGAACATGCATTTTACAATTTGTTGTTGTGTGTCTAGTATATTTGGGCCACCAAAATATCTCTCATTTAATACTCTCAAACAAATTCCGATCCTGGAAAGGAATTAGACAGAGAAAAGGAATTGCGTGATTGTATTGGAAATCGACTACGGACCAGGAACATGAAATGACAGTCCAGTAAAAATTATGCTTTTAATAAAATTAGCAAGTATCGGGTCACACAATTATCTGATGACAGATGCGGCTGTGGGAACTCCATCGGCCGATAGACCACCGACTTGAACTGAAAATTTCTCTTCAAATTATATGCGGACAGCACGAGCGGATTCTGTTTGGTCATAAGAATAAAAATGTTTGTAGCATAGAATAATTAGATCTAGTATCTGCCTTTTAGTATTCTTAGCAGATTTTACTCTAGGGTTAGACCACTGCTGTTTCTTTCAGTATTCAAACACACTGATATTGGCGTGACATTCTAAAGTGAACGTAGCAGTTCACCTGCCTAGGATCTTGTAGCCCAGCTGGCTTTGAGCTACGGCTTATTGGCTGATGCAGTCCCCACTTTAGCTAATTGGATGATCCGATATATATGGTGTTTCAAAATACTTCTACTGTATGGATACTCTTTGATATTAAGAATGAAACTTAGTGGCCTAGGTTCAGAGGAGCTCTTAAAGGAAAAAAAAAAAAGATTCCATGTATTCATATATTTTGCAGAATAAATAAATAAATTAATTAATTAATTAAAATAATAAAAAATCAAAAGCTAAAACATGTTATTTACGAAATATATTCGTTGTTACTAGAACATTAATGCAAGTAACATTGGTGTCTACGTACTTGGCACATTTCTAAAGTCACTAATTTTTCCTATAAAGAGAAAAAACTTATGTGGTTAATGCTATATTATAGGTACATAGTTTCAGACAAACACAAAACTACACACCATGTTCATAATCTCCATTCTTAATAATATTATCATAATTCGCAAGCTGTATATATAGCATCGTTATAAACAAATTTAGAAAATGAATATTTTCAATATTTTCTGATTTACAGAAATTTAACCATTGTAAACTTTTTTGGAAGCAAAGTTCGTTTTACATTTCAATGCAGTGAAATAGTACTGTATAATACCAGTCAACAAAATCTTATTTATAAACATGTAAGAATGTTGTAAATTATTTTCATTTCTTATGAATTAGTACTATATCATCAGAATACAATAAAATATTCAAATGTATGTTCTGATTCACTCTAATCTCCGAATTAATGCATCATCATTTGTAGGATGATGTCGTCTAAATATATATTAAAATATTTGGGTAAAATACTACACCCCTGTCTCAATATTTTATCTATTTAAATATATTAATTCTATTTAAATATATACCTTCACAACTACATTTATTAAACGTGAGAGGTGCTTTTGTTTCTCCATATTCATTCATAGCTTTCCTGCAACACGGTCGAAAGCCCTTTCTAAATCTACAAAAGCAAGGTGTAATTGTAAATTAAATTCTCTCCTTTTTATTGATTATTTGTGGGAATATAAATACATTTATGTGTTGATCATTCCAAACGAAATCAGCCCTTTCTTCAAACAGAAGACGGATGAATAATGAATGCAAAACTAATAATTCTCTTAAATTAAAATATAATTATTCGATCGTTTATCTGCCCTTTAAATATTTGAGTAATACTATTGTATGCACACACCAACTTAGATATGCATTTCAAATCCTTTCCGGACCTTGCCCCATTGCCTTCTAATTGTGTTCCCATGAATAAAAGCAAGCAGACATGTATCTTGAACATCCATGTTTTAAGTCCAGTTTTTTTCTTAAAATGTGTTACTTACTTTCATTAAAATACTTAATGTAATTATTTTCGTTTGTTTGTAAACACCTTGTACAATGTATAAGGCAAACGCAAATCGCAGGTAATTTTAGTTGTTGTTATCTTAAAATACTTATAACAGCGTTTACTTTATTCATAAGGTGCAGGAAATAGGATATGTCTTCTAGAACTTGTTTTGGTTTAGCACAGGGTAGCACTTTAAAACTCATTAATGAGATTCTTCCGCTACGTGTAAATCCTCCGAACTTTTGATTACCAATCTCCAGCCGTTATAGAGCAGGATTACCAAACCCAGCGGGAACAAATTGGCTGTTCCCATTCAGAGCATATATGTGGCTACAAATGCAGTTGAAACCACTTGATTACACTTCTTAATTTGCATAAGGCCTTTATGTAAATAGCATAAAGTAATAAAAATACTTATACTTTAACTTTTTAAAATGTATATGTGACACTAAAAAGTTTAGAAATTACGAACTCTTATGGCTCCCAAACGGTTTCCTAGTACTCTAATGAATAAAGTACTTCAAATGCTAATGCTTTTTGTTTATGATTGTAAATACACCATTTTCTCAAAAGTCCTTCAAACAAATAGAAGTCAGTACAGGGAAAGAAATAAGAGCTGAAACGAAAGAGCAAATAACATAGTGTTGGTAATGTTTTATTACATAATGACATGTTCATATGAAATCATTTATAAACAGTTCAAGAAACAACTTGAGTAATGCATTTCATATCAGTAGATACCTTCTTTTAAAGAAGCAATTTATATTAAAAACAGAAAATAATATAGAAAACAAGTTATTACATATTATATAACTAGTTTACTCACTATTTTCCTCTGGGCTTCTCTTTTGTCTTCCCCCTCTCTTACTCTATTCTCCTCCTCTTTCCTTTACTTTCCTCCCTTCACTTTTGTCCCTTTCAATGTTTAATCTTTCTCTCTCCTTTCTTCTCAACTATCCTATCTATATACTTCCTGGATAATTTAATTGTTATTCTTTTTATTTCATGTTCCTACTCCACTCCTCTTCTTTTCTCCTCTTATCTTCTCATTTCACTCTCTCTTTTTTTTTCTCTTGTGTCATTATATTAATACATCAGTCACATCTTCCTTTGCCTCCCACTGCTTGCACTTCCCTAGTACGTTCACTAGCCAGTATATTATACAGCTATGGTTTCTGCTTATTGGTGAAAGTAGACTTCATTACAAATTTTGATCGTTTGGCTTAGTGATGTCATCCTTTCTGGACCTTAAAACTGTTTGCTCAAATTACCCTTACAGACAAGGGCGATCCTATTGCAGGGCAGTTGAAGAAGCCGAAATACATGGGGAATACTACAGGTGGATAATTACTAAGACGTAAATATAAGCCGTTTGGTCAGTTATTTAGAGCGTCATACTTATAACGCGAAGATTCTACGACAAAAGTAGCAAACTTTTTTCCTCTCTTGTAATTTTCATAATTTGTGTACACTGTTCTTAATAGAATAAATGTAAATTTTTCTAAATGTTCAAATAAAATAAATTCCAATATTTTTTATGATTACATAAGCTCAATGCACGTAAATGTTTTTCCCGCCAGCGGACAACGCACAGGCTTAATTTCAGGTTGTGTTAGGTTACGTTTAACTAAAATATAATGGGACTACACATTAACACTTTCTAGGTTAGCTTTCTCCGCTGCTTTTCGGGACTGCAGCATCAGGCTCGACCCTATCTGTAACGTCAAGCGTTTGGTCATACTAAAGGGGAGTTGGTTTCTAGACCTTGGGGAGAAGAGGAGGCTGGAATTCAATCATTCTTCCTCAGTGGTGTCTTATAGATAGAGTTACCTCCAAATTTGCTAGGACAGGGGCCAACTTCATACCTTTTTTATAGCGTTTAACGCTCGTTTTTACTACTGAGGCTCCACAGGCGGTGGACACTGATGATACATAAAATTAAATAATAAATTAGGAAAGGATTATTTTTTTAAAGGAAGCGTTCCAGGTCTAAGTTTAGGGTACCTCCCCGATATTTGCCATTTATGAGGACTAAGGAAAACCTAGAAAAACCTCAGTCAGGCAGGACAGTCCTAGTGAAAATCGAATTCTAGACTTTCCACTTACGAGTGCGCGCCTTCACAATCTCGGCTACTAGTGGCGGTTTCACACTGTTTTGATTTAGTACGAGCAAGATACGAATTGGGGTATATTTATTATTGCTAAAATTTTCCATATTGGGATTTTTTAATTAGCCTACTAAGGGATTTAGTTATTTAATGTAATGACAGGTCTGGAAAGTGTTTCGGGAGGATTTTTATTATGGTTTTTAAATATGTTAAATTTCTCAATGTATATAAATAAAATGTATATATACTTTGATCTGCATTTTAAAGTTAAAAATTAATAGAAGTACCTGAAGATTTTTGCAAGGCCATATTCCAAGAATTATCTTATTTGATTACGCCTTAAACTCTACTATTCTCTACCATTGGCGAGAGAATGCTAATGAAAATATATTTTAAAGGGAGGGGACATCTTTCTCTTTCTTATATGTTGATTGTCTTGAAACAAACATAACTAAAGTATTCTGATATTGCACAAGCTCGTAAGGACAACCGTTCCTGTGTCACAGTATTTGCGGATCAGACTATAGCTACACATTTTCCGAAATATTTCCGATACGCTGCAGCTAACAACCAAAGCTATTTTGTTCCAATAATGAAAGAACACGCTGCAGTGGCTTAGAAGAGATAACAGAAATGTCCGTGCTGTTGCATAATGCGCTCGTTAATAGAAAATCTGAGTTAGAGGGTTGCACACTGTGTGTACGCGCGCGCTCATGTATTTTTAGATGTCGATTGATTGGTCTCAAGAGTGTTCGCACCCTTCTCCTGGAGGCGCTATGTTTAGCAGCCCGCTACGCTCTGTTGCACGGCAAGTTGCCTACTCGAGCCTGCCAATCTGCCGACAGTAGTCACCACCCAGTTGCCTATCACGAAAACCTTACCATGTTCGTGCAGAATGTGCGACTCTACCAACATGCACGCTAGCTACTCTACTTCAACCATGTATATAAAATTTGAGTCCGCAAAGAGTTAACATGGATATGAAAGGTATAAATTCTGGTTATGGATTAAAGACAATCTGCACCTATAACCAGCAATGTTGATAAAACAGACACAACTTTTTCATATGATCAGGTAATTTTCTGTTTATATGCTTATTGAGAAACAAATGGAATTTTTTTTTACCGAAATATACTTTAACTTACCCAGGAGGCATAATGTGCAATAGTTTATACACACAAATATACAAATTTGACACATTTTGCATACTTTGCAAAATACAAAAAATACAAAACTCCATTGCTAAAATTACTAGAAAAATTAAAAAAACAGATACTAGGCAACATGACAGAATTATTATCGGTATCAATATAAAAATTTGGACAAATGTAAAATTTATAGATAATATAATAAAATAAATTATAAAGAAAATGTTTACATATATTGTAATGTATATTAAAATAGGAGATGTCATGATATTCGCTACATAAATAAGAAGACGACGAGAACTGGATTAAGAATAAAAATAATAAACATAAAACTAGAAGATATCACTTTACTTTTCCTATGCGGATCCTTAATTTGATCAACCTACGTTTCATCTCTCATTTAATATTTAGATTTATACTCCAAAATGACATGTGATTCCTATCTTGAGGCATAGATATTAAGTGTTTAATTCATCGTTAAGTTAATAGTGTATACTCTCTAAATGAAAATGGTTTCTTCCTTTTTGTCGTTTCACTTCATTTACTGATCATAAAATTTCATGTTCCATGCCTGAATTATCTTTTTGTCCTCTCAGAACTTGTGCAATTTTTTTCCATATAAACACTGTTTACAGCTATTATTTTGTATAATTTGAGCAGGATTTTAATTCAATTTTTTAAAAATTCCTTTTAATTATGCCACAGATTTGATTAAATGTTTACATATTACATTCATCAGTTTTTATTCTAGATATGAAATATGCAGCCCGAAAAATTAAATTTCTATCCTTTCTCTTAGCGCGACAGACTTCAAGAGCCTTGGCCGACCGCAACGATCGCTTCCCTGCCACCACCGTCTTGCGACCATTGGGAGGCAGTATTGCAGGGGGCATGTGATCAACATACCAACAGCTTGCCAATCGCCATCACGTGTCTTCTGAGTCAAAGGACGCTACTTGTCTATTAGAAGTTGCCCAATTGTCCTCACGAGACTGCGTGCACCTCTCTAATTTTCAAAATTTCTAAGCAAGAATCAAACCCATTTAAAATAGGCAAAGTTAAGAAAACAAAGAACCATGAAGTAAAACAGTCTATTGAAATCCGTTTAGTGCGTTGTTATTCTATATGCACATAAAGCTATTGATCCGGATATTCTCATTTATTTCTAAAAGAGCATTTATTTGAAATTTCTTCATAATTCATTCATCTTTCACTCTTGATACAAACCCATACATGTGGGATGATTTTAAATATACGTCTGGTTGGTTAAATTAAAAGTTGCTTGTTCGCTGCTTAGAAAATTAACTTTTCCGTTTTTTTTTCTCTTTTGTTGCCCATAATAAAACATTGAAATTAAGAAAAAAAAATGTATACTAAGTACTTAGAAAATTAAATATTTAATGAAAAAGTTAAATCTAACTTTTTCTGTTTTCTTGCTAATTGCAATACTACTTTCTCTCAGTTATTCTACTTTTATATAGTTGGAAAGTAATTACACTTTCTGTTTAATTTTTAGCATGGGTTGTATGTTTTGCATCTTGTCATTTTCATCATTATAAGAAAAGCTTTAGTATTCAGCATTCTCTTCAAAGATCCCGGAGATGATTAATGAAATAACAACGTAAACTGTTCTCCAGTTTGCTAGCACTTTAATTCGTAAAACAATCCCTTCTCTTAATAAAGACAATTCTGTGAAATTTGTTTTTATATCCTTGTTTCATCCCCGTTTTTCTTCAGCGTTTTGTTTACATAATATTTTTTCCCTTTTTGAAAATTACATTTAAATTCTTTTCTTGCTTGTATAATGACAAACCTTTGTTTTGTAATATAACATTTCCATTAAGCTGATCATTTTTAAAATTAAATTTTAAAACTTTCCAGTTTCTGTTTCTCTTTTTGGAGGTGCTCTTTGCTGTACTTCTATGTACATTTATTTCCTATTGTGCACCGGCACGGGTGACCGAGTTCGTTAAGGCGCGGACTCGTGAGCGGGAGATCTGGGGTTCAAATTCCGCCAGGATTGTCCTTCCTGACTGAGGCTTTCTCCAAGTTTTCTTGTCCTCATAAATGGAAAATACTGAGAAGATACCCTAAAATTAGGCCTGGAACGATTCCTTCCTTTAAACAATATGTCATTTCATTTCATGCATCATCAGTGTCCACCGCCCGTGGTGCCTCAGTAGTAAAAACGGGCGTTAAACACTATTAAAATATAAAAAAACACATTATCATTTATTTTGGTTTGGGAAATTTAATAAACGGAAAGATATGAGGGTTTAAATAGTTCTAATGGCAATATGGTTATTGTCGATTCCCAATAAAATGGATGCAAACTTGACGTTAAACTATATCAAATTTACATACATAAACCTTTTTCTGAAGATTTAATCTTTAATGGAAATCCATTTCAGACATCATTACTCCGTACGAACTTTTATATGGCATGCTAATAACAAACGTTATATCACTAGATGAAATAGTGGGGACATTTACAAAAGTAAAATAAGAAATAAATGGAAATTTAGCACACTAAAGTGCATATTGTGCTGCAAAATGGAGTTGTCATGGACAGGTCTTATATAAAACTTACGCAATATCCATTCCCTTTGTCGCCCTTTGGATATACACTATGCTGGCTTCACAAGTTTGCTCTGAAGCCACTTTGTGCCTTTTGCAAAGTTTGCTGTCTTGCTCTGGGTTCTAGGAACACAAGTAAGTTGTGTATGCTTTTAACTTGCGCAATGACATTAATATAGTATTGCATTATTAGATATCTTTTATAAAAATATATCCCATATCATATTGCCGTCTCATGTTTGCGTTTTATATTTTCGTAGCGTTTGTCCCTTATGTAGGACGTAAGCTATATGATCGTTTCTCTAATCGACTACTGTTAATGACTGCTTTTTGCAACCACGTTTGAGTTTAGATAAGATGGCGTGTTGCATAACCTAAAGGCTAAGAAAATGTTCGCAATGTTATATTGCCTACTTGTTTCTTATTTACGATACGCTGAAAATAACGTCAGGTGCACCATAAATATGTTTCCCACAGGAAAAGTTTAGCTCAGCGCAAGGAACACACATAAAGATATAAAAGGTTATCAATTACAAATGATAGTTCCCTAAAGAAATGGAATTCTATAATTATTACAAGTCAGGAACCTTTAAAATGTTCTCTTCAAGCTGGATATGTCTGGGGTAAGCAAACATTAGTGCTCACGTTGTTCGTTTATGTAAAAGAGGTTCTTTGCTACCAGAAAAAAAAAGTTATGCAAATTTTTCATGTAGGTCTGAAATATTGGGTAAGTTTCCTCTTTAAGGCAACAGAAGTTGCTCTGATGGGATTACATTTTCGGTCCTTTCAGAGCTAGCGACGTCTAGCACAGGATTAACTTTCCTTGTCGATTTCCTTCGACACCGCTAGAGAGCTGGTTATCTTGGAAAAAAAAACTCTCGCAAAAACGAAATAATGTCTTTAATGTTATTGCTGTAAGAGTCCGAATGGTAGTTTTTTGAGTATAGAACTTAAAGTTTTTCATGCCAGATGCAAACACTAATTTGGAAGACTGCAATAAGCAACACTACTTTCATTGTGGGCTATTTATATTTTAATCCTAACATATAAGACGTTTTTCTGGAGTTACACCTTATTTTGTACGTACATTATTTTAACATTTTGTTGTTACAGAAAAAAGAAAATTGTGTCTTTCGTTGAATTTAAAGTTATATTTATCTGACTGCATTATCACATTCAATACAGTAAATGCCTTCTGCATGGATGGTTACGTAAAAAATAATAATTGGTGGTATTTTTCTTGATAGTTGCAGATGCAAGTATAAGATGGGAAGTGAGCCAATTCAGACTTGTATTAATCAGTTACGCCATTAAAGTGGTCATTTATATTTTATCCAGTGTGGTTTTTATGTTCCGCAGCACATTTTAATATCCTCCTCCAGTCTATCACCTGCTTAATGCTAGATAGGCGAGAAATCGAATGTGCGGATATACATGTGGCCAACACCTTATTTGCAGTTGCCCGGTCTCTCATGTAGCTTCACATAATATATTATACACTTAGCCGAGTGCATCAGTAGCTCAGTCGAATACAGTTGTGTGTGATTAGTACTGACGGTAGCGAATTAAAGTACACAGGAACGCATTCTTTTATATAACATCCACATACTTTAAAACAGTAAAACAGTAATGTAGCAAAATAAAATTTAAATTTCGGCAAAAATCTTCTGTCAGAAAAGATTAAAATAGCAGAACCTTATACAGACTCATAGAGAAGGTACATGCCAAGGATTTTAAAGTAATACAGGGCGTTATTTTCTCACAGAAGAAAATTAGAAGAGATAGGCGCAAAATTAAAACACATTCCATAAAAATCTCTCAGGCATTTGTTACAGCAAAGAATTCAACAAGAACAGCTAAAACAATCTTAAATTATAACCCTGCAGAATCTCATTAGTACAATAATTATATCAGTGTGATAATGTTCGCAGTTTTAATTAATTCAAGTGGATTTTTAATATAGTTAGTTGCGGAGAAATTTATCTTCAATTTATTTTATTCATCGAAAAAGCTTAGTTTTATGTTCATGGACAAGTCACATTGCAAAATAATATGATTTTATATGAACTTAAATAATTATTTGTTTATTTGTGTATAAAGTTTATAGGAATAAGCTACTCTCAAGGATAGAAATTTAGTTGAATGGAGTTAATTGGAAAAGGAGGAAAGATAATTGTTGCTTGAAATGTAATGTAATATTATATTGCACATATAAATTATTTATAGTATTGTGTTCTTTGGTTGGATCGGAGTCTGGTCACCAAAATATTCTAGTAGGTAGCTGCTCATGAACCGGGGGACGGGGGGCTGAGCCAATCGAATTGAAGTAAATTGGAGTTAGTGCCTTCTGAAATTGCCAAAGGCACTGGTCGAATTAGTTATATTTAAAATTAATGTTTTTTCTTTACTTGTGTTCATTTGGTTAAAAAGTTTTGTATGTTGATGTATGAGAAATAAAATTCATATTCATATTCATATGGATTTCATCTCAACACTGTACGCGCACGTGTCGGCCGATGTTGTTGATTCATGCGAACAAGAGACCGCATAACATCGACGGAAAGTGTAAAAATCTTCCTGTACTTAAAAGCAGTAATTACTCAGAATAAGAGAAAGCAGAATATCGTTCGCGAATATTTGAATCACAAGAAATTCTAGTTTTGAGTTTAAATATCATTAATTGTTTTAAAATGACACTAAAGAATTTTAAATTTTAAAAGGGGCCCCTCAATTTTTGATTTTCAAGGAATAGGTGTCGAAATATTTAGACATTTTGTGTTTAAAATTGACATCTACTCTTTATGTTATGATTAATATTAAAGAAATAAGATAATTTAGCTTGAATTTTATCCTATGTAAAATTAGCATTTGTCTTTAGATAAACACTTCAATGTTTATGATTAACGTCGTAAAATTTATACATAGCATTATGACTTGAAACTCAATCACTTGATCGTGAATATTTCTCTTCAAATTACGGATTTCTTGTCAGTCAGAGCAATACTTTTAAATGCTTATGGATACGTATTCAATTCAAGGCATGAAACGACCGATAAATGCCTCTTCTTTCGGACTTGAAGTTTTACGTGCCGTAAATCTACGACACTTGACCCCTGAATTTATTTCTTTTCCGAAGGAAGCCATCCTTAGAGTTTTAAAGCCGAAAAAAAAACTATCGACCCTGGTGAGGATTAAACCAGCAATTTGGGGTCTACCAGGCAAGCTGTTGACACTAGACCGATAGGACGGACCGAACGGGCTCGATAGGACATACGAATCCTAAATAAATACTCGCGAAATGGAATAATTAGGCCTAGCATTTACCATTTAATGTTCTTAACTGATTTTACTCCAAAATTAGACATGCTTTTGTTGTTTATTTGTTCTAACGCATCAATTAGGTGGCATTAAACTCAAGGCCAACATAACAATTCGGTAGGCTCTGCCGTCTCCGACTGGGTAGTTTGTCCGGTCAGTGTCCAACGTCACGTCGGCCTGCAATAATTAAATGATGACTCAACAATGATTTAAAAACCCACTTCTTTGACGATATTGGTGGTGTTTTCTATTGCGTTACGGAGGCTAAGGAGTATATTAATAGTTACTTATATTTATTTAAATAGCACCAGTTAATTTACTAATATTACAATTACAATACCACCTGGTTCTATTCCAGGCCAATGTTTTAAAAGAGGATCTGTAGAGACATACCATCAGTAATACAGTATTAGCTCTGGTACACATACTGACTTATCATATTTCATGATTAACCTTGAGTTATATCTTCTGCAAGACAAATCTGCCGCATCTCCTTGTTACATTTCGCTCCCAATTAAGGTTGAAGTTGAGGCTTGATGAATGAAAGAGGACGACGAAATTGATGATGAGGCGATAATATCACAGCAGCTTTAAGATAAGATTATCCGTCTCTCAAGTACGCTGCTGGTCTAGAAGCCCAGTAGTACTCTCGCCACTTGTGGCATAGATAAGAGCGACGATAAACCTAAGTGATGTTCAAAACAGTATTAAAGAAGAAATGTTTAATCAGAGGTTTTATAAGCGGGAGGAGTCCGCTTTTTATGTGCTTTGTTTAAGAAGAATGAATTAGGGGAGGAAATCATCCGCACAGAAGTTCAAAGCTCTTCTATTTTAGATCATCTGCAAACAGGGACAAAATCTTAATTACCCTTATTTTTAAAAGGCATTATCACTATCAAGCCTGAAAGTAGAGGCCTCTGAGCAGCATTTATTGCCCGTTTCACGCCATGGATTGAATGGAACGCTAATGACCACAGATATTAAAAAACGTCCTTCAAATAAAAAATAAACCAAATAACCACACCACCATCATCACAACCACCACTAGTGCCGTGGCCAGTGAGTCCGCTGAAAATCCCGAGATTCCAGGTTCGATAACGTCAGTTTTCTGGGTAAGGTTTTTTTCCCCGGAAGTTTTCCTTCACAATGCCAGGTCATTTTTAAGTGTTGTGGGCGTTTATGCACCCCTTTCATCATCTCTTTAGACTACAGTTATCAGTTTCACAGTAAAGTTATTTGAGTTAAGGGACGCTTTCAGTGAAGTACAACCCCCACAACCTGCAAAATGGGAATTGATCTTTGCTTTTAGAGCCTGTTATTTTTTGTTTTAACATTTATATTTTTACATAAAAACAACAGCATTTAAAATTGACCATTATAAACATTAACCTGATATAAGAGGCGCTGAAAATGACGCCCGCGTTATAAATTCCTGTGTATAACCTAACACAAAACACGCCAGTTCGGGACAGGATTCTTGTAGTTGAGACGTCCTGTTTCTTGTAACTTTTTGACAGGTTGGCGAACAGTTTCTCTACCTGGAACACATTTGCAGGATATTTTCTTGCAAAACGCCTCACTACTTCTGTGCAAGTATTCGTTTTCACATGTGTATCGTACATAAGACTGTGGATAACAAAGGAGGAACAACCAGCTCAAAATGTACGAGTAACCCAAAAACACACAAATATTCGCTGACAAAATCTTTCTGTATCTAGATAGATACAAACTGCTGCCTGCACATGCATTCCAGTATGCAGCCGCACTCTGTCATAACGTTAAAGTATAATGGACGTTAAACATCTAATAAATAAATAATCACTCCCATTATCAGGTCCTTGCACCTTTTGTAATTGCATAATTTCTTTTTCCATGTTTATGCGGTTCTAACATAAATATTTTCCTGTTTAAATTAACGAGATATAAAAGCATTTAACACATATTAGAACTATCCAGCATAATTTTCTCGTTCACGGATTCAAGTATAAAATAAATAGATGATAATTAACAAAAGCTATTGCGTTTCAAATTTTAATTTTTATTTTATACAAAAGCAATACAAATTGCGGCCTCTACTTCAATATACGCTCAACAAACGACGTGACTGACGTTTCAAAAGACTCTAATCATTATTCATGCACCCGAGAGACTAGCTTCTTACGATTTAATTAGCGTCTCATACACCAGGTTGATCAAGTGCCATCACACAAAAAATTAAGTGGGGATGAGACTGGAAGAACAAACATGCCAAATTTCGAGTCCACCGCGATCAATCCATGCATTTTAAGTGCAATCAAACCGTAATGGGGAAGTATCATTGTGCTGATAACTGGGAACTGGGAACATCCTTTAGCAAAGTAAGCAGTGTCTTTTGCAGGAACTGCAGGTAAAATGTACCCTTGAGAGGTCATAGCCCGTTTAAAAGTTTATAATATTGATAGTTTTAAACAACCATTGTCATAAACAATAAATGAAAAGGTTAATCTATTTTATTATCAAATATACCTTAATATTCTAATTTTTTTCTTTGAAGGTTGAAGCAGCACCTATCCCCACGGAAATGTAAACATAATATGTATGGACAAACCTAATCATAATATTTTATTAATGTAGATATCGTATATATGTGTGTGTGTGTGTGTGTTTCATGGGATGTAATGTTAATATGCTATTTGTTCGTAGTCAGAAGGGAAAGTCTATGGTGTTTTCTGTTACGGTAGTTTAGAAAGCTAAAGAGGACCTACAATTCTTTACAAAAGGGCGACAGTAAACCCGAGAGTCGAGAGGGGTGCCACTTTTAAAAGGACTGCCGTTGAAGGGTTAATGAACCGAAAGACTTTTAAATTCGTTTGGGCTTTGAAGCCGACAGGCCACTACACTGTTAGACTTTAAACTAGCCAATGTCAACAAGAGTTTTAAACTGTCAAATAATGACAAATGGCACGTGCTGGCAGGTGAATTTAAACCAGTCAATAGTAAATGTATAGTTTAAACTGTTAAACCAAGGTGCGAGACGTACACGTGCATGTGTGACCCCGTGGCTTAGTAAAGCCAACGATTATTTAATTTGAACCAGGTATATAAGGAAGTATTTGCTCTGCTGAGGCAAGTAGTCACGAGTTTTATATGCGGCGATACAGACGCAGCAAGAGACACGCAGTTTCAGATCAGTTAAGCAGAGAGACGCAGTTCCGATTCAATACGCAGTTCTCACTTGATAAACACAGTACGCAGCTTCAGATCAGATAGCAGATAGCAAGCTCAACTTCAGTTCACGCAGACACTTCAGTCTCAGTAACGTATTATAAGTTTCACACTATGGAAGGATACTCATCTGCAAATTTTTCACGCAGCAAGAGACGCTCGTTTTTAAAGTTTACACGCTAAGACGCACGCATTTCTAAGTTCTACAAAGGTCAGATATATTCTAAGGCATTCACAATAAATTCAACTTCAGACGCGATGTTCAAATTCATTCATATCCGGGGAAGCCTTGGCAGCTAAGTTTATATTTGATGTAGATAAATTCTATCGTGCGCAAAACACCAGAGGACGCAACAAATCTCAAGTATAATAAATTACCATATATATTATATCATCTTGTAGTTATTTATACTACTGGTCTCCTCTCCCAGTCCTGTTGAGAACGAATTAACAAAATAGCCGAATAGTCCCCAGAGAAATTGTCACCGAAGCGTAAACAACTACACATCAAACCACTTTATAATTTAGGATCACCAACTTGAGATTAATACCAAAGTTGTTGCCACTCAAGTCGACAACAAACTATTTCAAGGTTGATCATACATATCGTATTAGTTTTACACCTATCGTTACTTGACAAAAAATTTTATTTTGATCTCTTCTATTATCCCCTAAGGTTTATTATTGCATTTTGAAAACCCGGTATTAAGCAGTACTGAAGCAAATCTAGTCTTGGACACTTAAAAACTTGACTTTCACAAACATAAACTTTTCTTAGAACTTAGTTCTCTGGTTTGGACTTCTGTAAGCTTCTAATTTATTTACCACCAAATATCTTGTTTAAAATTTCTTGGCCCATATTTCCTTAGATAATATTGAGGTATGAAGGATCAAAAAATAGAAATGAAATTTTAGTGCAGATGCCAGTGAAGACGTAAGTGCATTTTTTCAGTGAAATGTAGAGCCTGAATACAAAAGTCACTAACTAATAAACTAGTTAAAATTAAAATCACTAACTAATTGATAACTAGTAACCATAAATAATAGAGATGGTGAAGAGGTTTCTAAACATTGAATAGCTTTTTAAAAGAATGGCTTAGAAACTGTTTTCTAATAACGGTTTCTGAAAGAATTGTAAATGCGATTATAGCAATTTGTAACAACAATATGGTCAATCAGTCAGAAAAACAAATATAGCATCGGTGTTAGACTCAACACAATTTCCAATTATTTTCTTTGAGAGAAACAGCACGAGTGCAAAAGGAAGAGGCCTGGTTATTAAGCAATTGCGCCGTAAATTCCGTGGGGAAATCATGGGAAAGCCTCAACCTGGAGGGTTTCAGCAATTCATCTCCACCACGAATCTGGTTAGGTGCGCCCTGGATGTCAAACAATAGATCTGCATTACCACCTCTCTGTGGTATAAAGTTAATGCATGCGCTGAAAATGTGATAGCTACTAAAAGCAAATTTATTACATTTTAAGTATGTACACTGTCCCATAGATTATCAAATGTTTCATGGCAGGCGGTTTAACTTTGATCTTGATTTTAACCTTGTTAATGCCGACGAGCATGTTTAAAGCCTTGAAAAGCTCTCTTTGTGCTAAAACATGATCTTTCTTTAGAAAAATCGAAATGAGAATGATATATTACTTTTAAACCTCGGTTTTTTTATGACCGAATAATGGCTAATGGCCTAATTATATTACAAATATATTTAAACTAGAAAAAATAATAATAAAATATTGTAAAACGTGAATAGTGATTTTTCTTTTTACACAAGTCACATGTTAGACTAAGTTTGAAATTAAAATCAGATAGAAAAATTTGGAGGTCACGGCCAGGATTCGAACCACAAAAGAACATCGTGCGGATGTTCTTATACAGGGTGTTTAAGAAATACTTTACAAACTTTGGCGTGACGGGTTCCTCACAACAAAACAAGAAAAAAAGGCCAGGATTCGAAACACAAAAGAACATCGTGCGGATGTTCTTATACAGGGTGTTTAAGAAATACTTTACAAACTTTGGCGTGACGGGTTCCTCACAACAAAACAAGAAAAAAGGTCATATAAATATGTCCGAAAATATTTAGTTTTTGAGTTATTAATGAAATTTTACCGAAACAAGAAAAAATATACATATAAACATGTGTACAAAAATGATTGGTTTTGTGAGTTATTAATGAAAGTTTACCGAAACAATAAAAAGTATCCATATAAACATGTGTCCAAAAATGATTACTTTTGTGAGTTATTAATGAAAGTTTACCGAAAGAAGAAAATAGAAGTCTATTTAAACATATGTCCGGAAATCCTTAGTTTTTCAGTTATTAATGAAAGTTTACCGAAAGAAGAAAATAGAAGTCTATTTAAACATATGTCCGGAAATCCTTAGTTTTTCAGTTATTAATGAAAGTTTACGCCAGAGTTAAAATGACTATTTCTATCACATTTTTAATAGGCTAACATTCAACAGTGCTATTGCTGCATTTTCCGAATAATATTTTGTCTTATAAGTATGCAATAACTGATGCGCCAAGGGAATCAGCAGACTTGTATCGATAACATCGTTCGATTACAAAATGAATTTGATTTTCGATTACGAAACTAAGCTATCAGATTGTATCTTGAAATACGTTCAAGTAAACTTTCATTAATAACCTAAAAACTAAGGATTTTCCGCACATATATTTGTATGAACTATTCTTTTCTTGTTTTGGTAAACTTGCATTAATGACTCATACAATTATAATTTCCGGACATATGTTAATGTGGACTTTTTTTCTAGTTTCGTGTGAAGAACCCGCCACCAAAGTTTGTAAAAGTAAATCTGAAACAGCCTGTATATACTACCTTGCCCTGTCCGACCACAACTGACATCTGATTCTATACTCCCTTGAGACCTCTAAGATCATTTCATACAGATATTTTATCCCGAAGAGACACCTGGAAATCTTCGAGTACTTCAGGTTTTATAGTTAATTTATATGAAATGAGATTTTTCACACAAGTCGTATGTTAGTCAAAGATTTGTAATTATAATAGGATAGAAATAATTCGAAATCGAACTGTGATTCCTACTACAAAAGATATTAAGAGAAAACCACCATTTTTAAGAAAGTATTATCTATTAAAACCAAAGAAGTTCTTCCTTTAAATGTCTACTCGCAGCAAACCGTACCGCAGTTTACCGTTATTTAAAAGATACTTTATTCTATGTTTTTTTTTTCTAAATTTACATATGCTGCTATAGGATTTCATTGATTTTGACCTAGTCATTTGCTTTCATTTTAATGGCATAAATCCAACATTCTTATACTGCATAATGAGCTTTGGTTCGGGACAAACGCAAATGAACCTGTTTTGGGCAAAATATCTTCATTTCAAGGGTAGGATAAATTTTTCGTTCACTACAAATCGCTTATTTATAAATAATTTATTGATCATTTTGTACTAATTTCAATAAAAATTAAATAAAAAGTAAATAATAAATAAATATTATATATATATTAATTTACGGCATCATTTTGTACAAAATGCTAAAGGAACTTGTTAAAAAAGTTGACTTATTTTTTTTACAACATTCCATGCTGGAAGAACACAGAATATGGTTTCAGTAGTAGAGAAGAATGTGTTACAGGTAAAACACAACTTTGTTTTGCTGAAATATTCTAAATATACCGTCACAGATGTCCCAATATAAAGAATACACAGAAAATATTCGATGGCACAGCATTGTAATGAAGTTGTAATTGTTGAGTGACATTTTGAATAGTACAACTACGATGCAACACCTTCCCTGTTATTTTCGTACCTATTTTAAATGGGTTAAAAATTACGCTTTTAAATTATTACATTGAAATTTTAATCCTCAATATATAGATAAACGACGTCGGCCATGCCGATTTTGACACCGGATACTGTTCTTTTGTTTTGTTATGTTCATCTGAACTTAAAGTAAATGCCATATTTATTTTATTGTAAGAAAACTTCATTACATTTTAAAAACTATTTCTTAAGAGTGCCATGAATGTTAATAAACAGTGTAAATTTACTCTTGAAAGTTACTTCCGAACAGAAGTTTTGGTTGCGGAGGAGTAACATACGATATGCTTCAGTATGAATGAATTCCTGGCAACTGATTACAATTTCAACGACATAATCTTATGTAACTGGTAACTATTCCGGTTAGTTCATCCAGCACATAGGTTCTTGTTGCACTTATTTATTTCCAAGTCCAGCTTATGATTTTTGCCGCTAGATGACACTACGTATGTTCTGCTGGAGTTAAAGGAGATTTTCCCCCATTACAGTGATTTACTGCTAACATAGTAGCATGCAATTCGTATCAATTCATACTTAGGAAAAGAAGGCGAACGTAGGCCGTCAGGCCGTAGCGAGCCCCAGCAAAGCACTGGGTCCACTAGTTTCTGGGATTTACTTAAGGTTAGTGTGTGGGTATATGAATTGTAAATTTTATTTTTTCCCAGCTGTCCGCTAAAATACCACTAGAATCCATTCTTAGTATCCACACTGGTGGGAGTGAAATCGTCTAGTAGGTGGAGCCTGTGGCTATAAAAGTAATATACCGCTTCGGCGGGAGTGAGGGGGCTGAGGGAGGAGGTTAATAGCTAGTGTTCCAAGTGCTCCAGCAACACATTTTTAACTGTGAGATTGTGCTGTTTTTAGCTTTCTGGTTGCAATATGTTGCTCCTTACTACAAAACTGGGGTTTTCAAGCATGTTTTAACTTCATTTACCACTTTTTACCATGTGTTGATCTTATTACAACTGAACCACTGCATATGTACTGGATGAACTGTTTCCGCAACTTTTATTTATCAATCTGCACAATCATTTCCATTAATAGCAAATAACAAAATGTATTAAGAGTTTATCTCAATTTAGCCATATTCACAACCAATTGGCTGATGTGGTTGGTAACATCGCGTTCCAGTTAGTTAATGCCCGCGTGAAGTGATACATCAGCAATTTCTAAAGTGTTATTTATTGTCACTTTGACTGCATTGGTCTTCCCGCGACTGCTGTAGATAGGACGTGAATACTATAGATGTAAGTCTGTAGTTAAGAATGAAATGAAATGAATTAATGATGGCGTAAGTGAACTCGAAGCCCTTGGCCCTTAAAGCTATCTGGCATTCACCTTCTCGGGGTAAGGAAAAACTACCAAAAAAGTCCTAGTCAGACACTTGACCTGACCGGGAATCTAACCCAGGTTCTCCAAATTGATAGTCGCAAATCCTACCACTAGACCATGGAGGTGATCATCGCTAATTTATATGCCAAATTTCGAAGAATATTTGTTAATAATAAAACCAAAAACTGTTACTTAGTTCTTTGAAACAAAAAGACGTATATTATTTTTGTTTCTTCGTCAAGAGAAGCAAACAACTATCACTCCGTGAAGTAACGTAAAAATATACTTCAATTTTAAAATAGAATGCAATGGTTTGGGTTTAGAAGAACATGACATTTTTGTGAAACAAATAGTTAAAATAATGCGTGCGGCTTAAAGAAATTCGTTTTATAAAAAAATGATTTCCGAGAAGAAAATGAAAAACCATTCTTTGATTTAAAGTAAGCGATACCTCAAAAACGATCATATTTTTTCACAAGAAAAATGTGTTACATTTTTGTATGTTTTAATTATAAACTCAAATATGTAAACAGAATTTTCTCATCGCACGTGGTTTTCTACAACAGCTACTATTTACATTGAAATTATAATTTTCTTGTTAGTTTATCTTGGGATTTCCATTGCTTTGTCATTTGCTATCCTATAGTTTTCTCCACGAGTTATGCAGTAATACGCAATCTCAGAGACTGCACTGTATGTACGTTAATTAACTCTGTATTGACATATTTAGACATATTGAATAACAGTTCTGTGTTGTAGGTCAGAGTGCGCTGATATTAAGCCCGTCAGCACAATATTTTGCTTTCATTTAGCCTTGTACTCTTTTTGTTTGCTATATATCGGAGTTATTCAAATACCTGATAATCGAAGCGGTGGCGGAGAACGCATCGGCCGATAAACCATCATTCACGGCCAGCCGGGCTTCACTATAGTCGAAGCGGGCAGGGCAACACAAGAGTCGGAGTATAAATACTACAGCCTCTGTCTAATAACTTCTAATATGTTGGAACTGTCCTTCTTTATTATCCGCGCATTTATAGCAACGGTTTGTGAGATTAACAATTACCCTTTTCATTTCTCTTTGAAAAAATAATTGATGTCACGATTACTTTGCGTAAAGTATGTGGGTAGTACAAATTTATAAATAGCATTATGACTTGAAACTCAATCACTTGATCGTGAATATTTCTCTTCAAATTACGGATTTCTTGTCAGTCAGAGCAATACTTTTAAATGCTTATGGGTACGTATTCAATTCAAGGCATGAAACGACCGATAAATGCCTCTTCTTTCGGACTTGAAGTTTTACGTGCCGTAAATCTACGACACTTGACCCCTGAATTTATTTCTTTTCCGAAGGAAGCCATCCTTAGAGTTTTAAAGCCGAAAAAAAAACTATCGACCCTGGTGGGGATTAAACCAGCAATTTGGGGTCTACCAGGCAAGCTGTTGACACTAGACCGATAGGACGGACCGAACGGGCTCGATAGGACATACGAATCCTAAATAAATACTCGCGAAATGGAATAATTAGGCCTAGCATTTACCATTTAATGTTCTTAACTGATTTTACTCCAAAATTAGACATGCTTTTGTTGTTTATTTGTTCTAACGCATCAATTAGGTGGCATTAAACTCAAGGCCAACATAACAATTCGGTAGGCTCTGCCGTCTCCGACTGGGTAGTTTGTCCGGTCAGTGTCCAACGTCACGTCGGCCTGCAATAATTAAATGATGACTCAACAATGATTTAAAAACCCACTTCTTTGACGATATTGGTGGTGTTTTCTATTGCGTTACGGAGGCTAAGGAGTATATTAATAGTTACTTATATTTATTTAAATAGCACCAGTTAATTTACTAATATTACAATTACAATACCACCTGGTTCTATTCCAGGCCAATGTTTTAAATCACTCTGATACAAAAATTGTCATTAACATATCATTTTCATTATTCAAATATATGTATATATAGGAAGCTATTGACTGGTGCTTAGATATATATATCTAAGCACCACTCAGTAGCTTCCTATGGTATATCCAGAGGGCGTTTACACAGTCCCTTCTACTAAGCGCATTATTAAAATGACTGAAGTCCACGCGTTTAATGAAAGAGACATGAAAATATTAGAGAAACACCATAATGTAAAGTATAACCCGAAAGCCTGTGATTGCTTTACTACTTGGTTTGCTAATAAAATATTCACAGCAGTTTTCCTTCTTATGTGAATGATACAAGGTCAAACTATCTCAGTACAATGCAAACAAGTGTCCAAATGAGAATCTGTGTGACATACTGCAGTATACACATCAAAATGAAAGGGTCTTATTAAAATTTTGTAAAACCAAATGATAAAGCTACATTGCTTACATGCCTTGAAATTTTTTTTCCGAATTAATAAGTCATAATTGAAAGAAGAAATACTTGATTTCCACATAGGTTTTTTCTTATAAAATCTTGGGGTTGTTAGTTGGGAAGGCAGACAACATTCCATAAGCAGGCTTCTACAATGAAAAAAGAGATACAAAAGTACATGTAGCTGAAAAGTGCTGACTGTTGGGCAATCTAGAAAGAAGCTCCACTGATATATTAGATAATCAACATCTGCAACCATTTATACATGTCAGAATCTGAGATATTTCATTATTTATTGTAACTTAAGTACTTAACTCTTTAAAAAATAAACCCATGACTGATAGAGTAAACATGAAACGGTGTTCTAATTGTATAAAAATGTGTTAAGGTTCACTTTTTTAGCATTTCTGACAGAGAGAATATTTTATTTTTAGATCAGTATTTACGTACCAATAAGTACTGCCATATTCAACATACGAATATAAAAACAACACAATTTTTTTCTAACTCAATAAATATGAGAGATCATGAAAACGAAATTTAAATTTAGAAGTTGTACTTTTGGTTAATGGCACAAGCATAGGTCTCATCGTCATTTAATCCTGAATAAAGAGATGAATCCAAACAAAAACCAGAGCATATGTGGAAACAATAATGCATGATTAAGAGCCAGCAAGGCACAATGCAGAACAAAGAAAATCTTACTCATCTCTCCGCGGTAGAGGGGATTCTGGTCATTAAACATGGACTTTCCATCCTTCCCTCCCTGCCTCAGCAGTTTATACATCAGGGATAGGGAACGCACCATTAGCTGGGAGCGAGGTCATATCTCTGCATTTTTGTTCTCCATGCAGCAGATATACTGATACATATCTATGACACACTAGTCCAACTCGTTTTGTTTTCCACTCTATCCTTGTCACCTAACCCCCTTGTCCATTTTATTTCTCCCCCTCCTGATATTTGGGAGTAGAAAGTTTCGCCGTGAGAAACTTCCTTAGGACTGCTATTCGATTTCTTCTACTCATTCCGGGAAGAATATTTGTAAACTTCTTTGAGCCTGGAAGTGAAGCTCAAGCTATCGCCGAACTCATACAAGATACCTCCATGAAGCCGATAATAATCATAATACTTAGTAGGAGCAAGAGGATAATGAAGAATTCAGAGTAAGTTTTGCTTCACAGAATCTGAGCAAAGACCACAACTTTTGTTAAGTTCACAGTCTGATCGGATGAAAAGCAATTTTCGTGATATGTAGTTGGCGTTCAATAAATGATTTCACTCTCAAAGGTGAACATAAGTTTCGCATTCTGGGAGTAGATGGCGACTAATGGAATGGGGAAACTGGTCGATAGGACTTCCAAATAATACATCAAAGCAAATGTTATCCGGCGTGCATACATCAAGAAACACGGGAAATGGTTTAGCTACTATCCAAAGACTTCACTTTTTGACTGGCCAGCAAAGTCGCCAAACTTGAAATACGTAGGCAATATATGGGTAAGTGAATGAAATCATCATCCGAACGCTTTGACGAAACATGTAAAGACGTGTGAGAAGATCAAACTTTGCCAATCGATGAGCGAGAGACTAAATGAAGTAACCGACAACAACAGCTATTCCAGATCATATTAAAAGAAAATGTCAATTTTATCTACTCCAAAGGAAACAAACTCGTTTTTGAATAAAGGAAACCCTTAGTTTTTTATAGTATTTAAAAACTTCACATAATAACAGCATTTATTTTAATAGTGATCAGTATTATTTGTTACTTATAGCAAATAACAATTATGCCCTCATTTTCATTTACTTTCTTATCTTGCACATTTGTTGGAAATGTAAAATAACAGTCTCGAAATCCCTTCGTGCTAGTCTAATGTTTACGTGTAACAAGACCAGTCTTTCCAAGCAAGGCCTTGTCTACAGTTCGCATATGCACACTATCTCTTGCAATCATCTGTTTCACCATTCTCTCAAATCTTTCGTAGTGTGCTTTATTCGGCACTTAATCAATGAAAGTGTGGGGGATTATTTTGAAACAAAGGGTTTTCATTTACCGCTTTTGTACAGAAAGAAAACAGAGAGGAGTTTCACGTATATCCGAATTGTTCAGTAGAAAGGCTTGGTTTAATTTATCACTCTGTCCTACTTCACGAATCTATACATATATTGCAGTAATTTCCATTCCTGCATCATTCTGAAGTTCCTCTGCAGGATCAACAGGTTGAATATGTTCGTCGGATATGCATTTCATATCGTTGTGCATTTAACGTTCAACGCAGCGTATGGAGTATATAAATGACGTACGCGCTCAGTTCTCTAATAACATCTGCTTGTTCTGTGAGCTTAGCAACATCTTAGTTCATATTTCACTAAGCCTACTGGAAGTAACTGTCCACAAAAGTTTCGGCTCTGTGAAAAATGCGAACTAAAACTCGTTTCCAGTTGTTGACGACAATCACAACCGTTTAAAAAAATGCGAACTCCTTAGTAGGGAAGAGGAATTGATTGACTTGTTTTATTTACGATGCTCTTTAACATCTCAGGTCATCAGCGTCCTATTCAATTCAGGGCGTGAAATGACCGATAACTTTTGTTCAGAGACCTCTTCTTTCAGACTTGAGGTTCTTTTTCGTGCCGTAAATATACGACACAGGATCCATGGCTTTACTTCCCTTCCGAAGAAAGTCATACTTAGAATTTTTACGCCCGAAAAAAATCCATCGATCCTGGCCGGGTTTGAACCCGCGATCTTGGGGCAACGAGACAAGTATGCTACCACTAGACCACCAGGACCGACTACTGTAGAGAGGCAAGGGAAAAACGAGCAACGTGTAGCTAATCGCTGCAAGTATTTAATTACGAATTGTACGTAATAAATGCTATGCTAGGTATCCAAAAGTACTTGTTTACTATTTAGCGTTTATTCATTTTTAAGCTTTTATTTTTACAATCACTAACATAAACCTATATTTATATAAACGTGGAAAAAACAATACAGAT
This sequence comes from Metallyticus violacea, assembly GCA_030762175.1. NCBI lineage: Eukaryota > Metazoa > Arthropoda > Insecta > Mantodea > Metallyticidae > Metallyticus > Metallyticus violacea. Next base: position 47,463,042 of record CM060835.1, on the reverse strand, counting down.
TATGGCACTTGCAAATTTTCTGATAGATAATTACCTGATAAATCAGCTCTATTTTCCCTCATTTTGGACGGATGATAACATTTTGCACCAAAGCTTGTGAAAGCTTCCATTTCAAATTAAATTTTACTTTTGTCATCTACATCCAAAACTGTAATAATTTTGGAACATTATTGTAATAAAGCTATTTTGTACGATAGGTTTAATAAAAGTGAACTCTATGCCACTCCCAAAGAATCGACAACAGTCAATCAGTCAACAGTCAACACAACGTAAATACTGTAGAGAAAAATATTTGAATACAAAAGTGGAAACTTAACTCGACGTTAAATGAGCGTTTTGTCTTTCAGCAGTTCCTAAACAAAAGATTATGTCATCTTAATCAGATGGTCATTCAGGTCATTTGTTTAAGCATAAAGCACTTAAGAATTTGTTCTAAGCTCATGTCTTTCTAACAGAGACCCTGAACATGAGCTGAATTCGGCTTGTGAGGCTGTAACATGAATTTATCCTCTTACATTTGATATTCTGAGAATGTTCCGCATGATAATATTCAGCAGCCCTGTGAGGTAATCAGAATCTTTCGGGAGACATTTTAGTCTTTATTACAGTGCGTAAGATAAAAGGAGAAGGGAGCCTAATGAACTATGTTTCAGCTCAGGAACATTCCTTGAATAATGTATATTCAAATGAAGTTCCAAGTCTCGCATGGTAATTACTTCAGCAAATCTTTTATGCTCTGTCTTCTGTACTAGATTAATTTAAGTACTAACTGCAGCATGACTCGTTAATAATAAGTAATAGATAAATATTGTTCTCATCTTTTAAGGCATTTTGTGGCGTAATGTGTAATATAGTTGTTAATTTTATATATGAAAGAATATTTATTTTATATAAACCTGACTCAGTTCTTTAGAGCACACCGATAAAATTATAATAGGACGTGAGGTTGTTTGAAATGGCATCATACAAACATTAAAACAGAAAATGCATCCTTTCCTTTACAAAGAGCGATCCCACAGCAGTTTACTTTAATACAACGCTCTGGGAACGCATACAGGATGTATGGGGTCCCACATTATACTTCAGGTTTCTATCAGTGTTGCAACATATGGATCCAAGTCTTAGGGGCTGCATAAATCAGAATGATACATGCAGATCTCTTCAGAATTTTAAATTTTCCTCTTCGAATAGTTTTCTTGATAATTTAATGGGATTTATTCATGCAACCTAGCCTTTATAACCATATACTTTTAAAATTTTCCCATTAGTTTGATCTTGAAACATAAATGCATTATAAAACGTCAGAAAGTGAAACAATTTATCGATGATGCAGATTAATAAGAAAATTCTTGATCAAGTCTACAGTTTCAGTTACGTAAAATAAATCAAAATCGGGAAACAATATTGATATAAAAACCAAACACACATAAACGAAGACTGTTCAGGAAAAGTTATCGTAATAGTTTTTGAGACATCTTTATTCGTGCTCATAGTTTTGATGATCTTCCTCGCTAGTTGCAATGCAGCCAATCTTCAAAGACATGCTGGGAACAAGGTTCTTCAGAATCGCCTCCTCAGCGTTCACCTACTTCTGATTTTAGGAAAGGAAAAAGTCACAGGGTGAAGGACACACTTCACATTGCTTTTCGTGAGATACTGTGCAACAATATTGCGATGTGTGGCTGTGCATTAACCTGATGCAGCATCAGTTTGCTGAACTTATGTGTGATATTGTCTTGCAGAATTTGCACGGAATTCTCTGTCGTGTTGCCCACTTACATTTGTGTGCACAGGTACAACATAATGCCTGGAATATCGAAAAATGAGACGATCATAGCTTTCCCTGCAGATGCAACTCTGTACTTTTTGGTACGTTATGATGAAGATTTCCAAACAGTGTTTTGCTATTTCCTCTCAGGATCGAAATAAAGTTACACCAGCAGTAATTATCTTTGAAAGAAATTCCGCATCTTCCTGTAACATCATCTTCAACCGAATGCAAGCCTGCACGCAAATGTACTTTTGTTTGGAAATCAGCAGTCTTGAAACCCATAGTGGGGTAACACATTTCAATTAGAAAGGCAATTTAATAATAAATACTTAATAATATGTATAACGTTTTTATTATGAACTTAATAAAATCTGTTATATTATAATATTTATAAGTTTATAGTGTTAAATAAATGAATATATTTATTTAAGTTCTTATTTTAGTATTTAATCAACTTTTCATTTACCAAAGTATGGGTCGCACCCAATGAAATGTTCAGAATTTCTGAAAGAGTTTTTAATATTATTCGACGGTCCTATATCACAATGACTAGGAGCGGTCTTATGTTTTCCTCCGTTATAGCTGAAACTGGAGCCCGGGTCATTCTTCCTTTGAAATTGGTTGCTCCCCCCGCTTTAAACCATCTTCAAGCTGTACTATAGGGAAGATCAGATTCTCCATAGGCTTCTAGTAACATTGTATATGTCTCTGCTGAACATTTATAGAGCAGTATATCATTCTTCGCATGTCACCTGCATTTTGTTTTACCTCTTAATTTGCATCTGTCACAATGAGACTAATATCACGTGCATATTAAATTATGCCTGTACATTATTTATTGAGCAGCTCTCATATAAGAGAGATAACCTTGAAATGTTAAATATTTCTTCAGTAGTTTATAGGAACATATTTTACTTTTAAGTTTAAATCCGATTACCAAATGATATTTACCTTTGTTTAAAAAATACTGCGTTCTGATTGACTATTGTGAGGTGAGAACTCTCGCCATTCTGCTGCAATCCTGAAAACAAACTTTTTTGTTTCAAATTAGCTAGCCACTGTTCAAAGCAGAAGCAGCCTCTATTCAAAGCAGAAGCTATCTTACCCTGCTCATAGTTTACATATGCTCTGGTAATACTCCCCGGGCACCTCCATTTGAACACCAAAAATTTAATGTAGTCACTAGGCATCGAAATTTCTAAGCACGAAAAGCAGAATGAATCGATATGAAGTTATGTTGGTACTGGACGGTAAACAACAGGTGGGAAAAGTATAATGAATCATGATCTACAAACCTCCCTCTCCCTTTACACTTATGCTTTGTTTATATTGTCATAGTTGTTTGAGTGAACCTAATTGGAGTTAACTGCTTAGGATTTCCGATGTCTAGTAATTACATTGGATCGACATGTCTTTATAGCAAGATTCTCGACCAATCATAAAGATATTTGAACAATATATTTTATTTTTGGAACCTAACAATGAAGACGAAAGTTCTTGAGATCAAAATTGTAGGTACTTGTATTTTTCTGCTCCTAGTACAGAGTCTTAATTTGTATGGCGACAGCTTCAGCAGATAAAATACTACTACAACGTTGGAAGCACAAATGCATTATAAACCTTAACTCAGATACAAGTCACAAGTCTTTCCGTTCGCACAAAAACTATGTTCTCACTCCCTGGTCTAGGCTCATGAACTGAACTTCCGCTCATTAGGAAACAAATTACAATAATTCACTCTTTGAATGGGATTGCCTTCTCGCGAAGTATGAATACCAATGTACCTTATGGTTTTAACTTTAATGAATTTGTCGCATTTCTTGCAGAAGGTTAAACGCCCATCTGATTATTTGATTTCAATCATTTTCTCTGCGTGAAAACCTGTTGTCTTCGAAACACGTTTTGTTCAACAATGTAACTTCGGTTTCAAATTTATTCACCAGTTTATATAAACATTTTTGAAGAGGGTGCTGCATTGAGAAGGATTTTAATAAACTTTCTTCTAGCACAACCAGGAGAGCTGATTTTAAAGAACATTTCATTCATCCACAATTACCACTATTTTAAACACACTATCATAACAACTCTAGTATGTACTGTGCATGTATTTCTATTTAATATGGCGCAAGTCACCTATTTATAGGCGATTCTAAGTTTATGGATGAGTTCAATGTTTATTATGTTTATTATTCCCGATAAATCATACAATGTGCCTATATGCCAGATGCTATAAGACAAGTCATAAAATATTTAAGCATACATAAAATTTAAAATTATATAAGATTAGTAATAATATATGAAGTTATCATATGATATACCATTGTGTAAAATAAATATTTAACAAAATAAAACTATTTCATTTATTTACTAAAAGAAAAATTAATAGATAAACCTCAACAACTTTGCAAATGTAGTTAAATCAGTATTATTTAAAATACATTTAATGAGTAGAAACAATGATCAAATAAACATGTCATTACTGCCCATTTAATTAAAGTTAACTTTTCAATTGCTTTAATTTGGAGTGATAATTTATTGTATAATTTGATGAACATTTGAGTAGCAGTAGGTGTTGGTTCTCATTATATGAAGATTTGTTTTTCTTCTGGTATTGTGTTGGCTATTACTTCGTCTGTTATGTGATTCTTTTGCTACAACTTGTTTCTTATAAATAATGTTACCTCATATATCTACATGCAGGGGAGTAGCAAAGATTCTGTTTTAAGAAAATTGGCTTGCAGGAAGACTTCTGATTTACACCAGTTATTATTCTGATTATTTTTTTTTCTTCATTACAAATTCTTTCTTGGATGGGGGAGAGTTACCCAAAAGTGAGATATCATACTTTTCGAGTGTATTCATCAGGAAAATAAATACTTCTAGGTGTATAACGATTTACATCATTTGCTAAATTTCGAACAGATACCAAGTCTATGCATTAAATAATTCCAAGGAATTTAATACAATTTGCAGTTTCAATGTAATTATTATTAAAAATTACTGCCGATTCAGTATCTCCTTGCTTTGCTCAAGATGAAAATGCACTGCGAGGTCCTTTCTGTAATAACTTTCAGCTTTTATGCAAACCAATTATCTGTTTCTGATAAAATTTTCGCTTATAAGTGGCTGAAGGTTCTGACATGCCCTTCATTCCAAAATTGTTTCGCCAGCATATCGAATGATGTTTTTGGGTGGAAATGTTTCTTTTCAAATCATTCAGAAAAGCACTTGACCTAGTATTGAGCCTTGCGGTACTCCAAGATTTACCTCTTGTTTGTTTGATTTCTGCTATTTAATTTTCCCTCTATCCATATATGTTATCTCTACTAGTTGTCTCCCATGTCAATGCCAAGAAGAGTAGGGAAGAACACGTAACGGGAATACCAGCCAATGCGGAGGAGTTCCTCCAGGTCGTATATGCCATATATGCGGAAGCCACATATTTTAACGATCCTTATAAGCGAAAACGTTCTGGCTAATTCTGTCAGTCACATTGTAGAAATACTGTATAAGTAACATCCAAAGCGGTACTTATCAAATCATTTTCCCTTTTGAAAATGCATGGGATTTGATTTGTCGTCCTTGTTGGTCATACAGCAGATCATGGTGTTTGTAGAATGCTTTTCATCCATTTAGTTAACATTTTCATCATAGTATGAGAAAGTGTTCCCTAACAGTCTATTGATGCGAGATATTCAGAATAAAGTGAGTGCGTTTCTGCACTCAGTGACTTTGCATGCAGATTGGTTTAGCTCTAGCTGTCAAAGTGGATGCGGGAGTGCGGGAAGTGGTGTTCAGATATTGATCTATATGAGTATGTTTTTATGTACGTTTTGTTCTGAAAGAGATTTACTGGTTGGCGTGGTAATGTAAGTGTCGATGATCTTTCTCGGAATCTCTTGCAGGAAATCAGACGTGGGGATCACACCCGCAGCTTAGAATGCCTTCATTAGCACACTCGACGTAAATGATACATATTTATGGAATAGAAATGTATATATTATTGTTTTAATAAAAGGGAAATAGAGATCATATTATAAGAAACTACGACATGAGTCTGACGGAAACACGATTGATAATAAGAAAGAATAGTTTTGGAGTTAAGTATTTAAACAGTTCTAGTATAGTTTACAGTGTATGCTTTAGGGACGGATTGGGTATTTCGCGGGATCGAATTCTCAATGCTCATGTCAGGAAATTGACAGTACTACCTGTACTCTTCTTCAGATGACTCTGCATAATTGAATACAAACTGAGAACATTTTATTTATCAGATATGTATATGCCATCGAAACCCTAGTAACAATTATTACATTCGAAATATTTACTTTTGACTATAGTTTGTCACCGGATTGGTGGCGGTTGTTAATTATGCTGGCAGTACCCGCTCCTGTGAATTAAAGCTGTGCATAATTTTGATTACAAAGGTTAGGGCAATAATATAAAATGTAATTCAGAATCGTCTAAATAACGACTTTAAACTTTCCAAGTTCATACATACTTTTTCACTATTGGGAAACATTAAAAACACTGAAAAGTATTCCACCAAATAATTATTAACACTGATACTAAAAAAATAGTCTGATCCTTTCTTCGATATTATTATTATTATTATTATTATTATTATTATTATTATTATTTCAAGTTATATTAGCCTACTATTATTTTTATGAAGCACTACCAAGAAAATTAATGTAGAAACATTAACAACTCTAAAATTTGTTTTTGAATAATTACTTATTTTAACACAGTAATTTTGTAGAACATCACTTATATCTCTTTACGATATTCTTCTCTCTTTTATTGAGTAATGGGAGTCATATGGTAAAGCTGCTATAAATCGTGGAAATGCAGAGATCTTCATTTACGTTAATTATATAACTAAGCTACGCTGGTCAGCTCCTTAACTTAAAGTTTTTATATCAGAAATGTTATAATTAAAAACGTTGCTTTACTTTCTCAGCTAAACATAATGTAAGAGTTAGAAGAAAAAGAAATAGTAGTAATGGTTGAAAATGCTTGATTGTCATTCAAAAATTACCTATAACAATTAAAACGGAACATCGAATTAATTAATTAACATGGTGTGCTACATAATTATCTTTTAATTCAGTATCAAATATGGGAAAATCGTATATATTATGAAAAGAAAAAGTGCATTTTCATCATTACGGTTAAAGTTGTAACTAACGAATCCGTAATTTCTATGTTTACAGTTGATTGCTAAACATAATTTAGCTGCAATGATAAAGCGTCATTTAATGGATTCATTGACAAACTACAACCAACTCAAAGCCGGATTTTAGGAGCAAGAACATCAAAGGTGCCGACACAAGCTGTCCCTGCTCTATATACTGTGGTATAGTTCCAAACCAACGAGAAACTATTTTGATCATTTTTTCCCCCTTGCTACAAGCCTCGGTTTAATGGTAATGACGTCGAATAGGAACATTTTATTCCAAAAACTGCATAGCAACCAGTATGACATTTGAAGTCATTATTGTAATGGCGTTTGAACAAAAAATAACTTAATTTTTCTGTACCAAAATAACTTTTTTGAAGAGGCTGTATTACTTTCATCAATATGTGTAAGCATTTAAAAATTAAGAAATGTAAAATTTTGGGGCGAAAGCATTTCACATTTCCTCAAAACTAAAATTGGCAGTCAGTCCAAAATAATTTTAACTAGACACCTCGTTCAGTACTTTGATTGCTATAGTCACCATCCAAACCTAAATGAACTATTTTCCGATACCAGAATGACGCAAATGAATTGTGTACTCGGAATATAATGCGAGCTGTAAAAATCATTTTTACTGCTGCATGAGCACTATATTTATAATCTACAGCAATATTTTCAATTCGCTTTTATACAATTTATTTATAAGCGATCATAATTTTTCATAATACTTGTGCAGAAAATTAAGGAAACATTGTGTGCACATAACGTCTATTTTTATACTCATGAATAGAACATAACTATAGGAAAAATTTGAGACGAACATAAAACAAGTTACATTTACATTTGAATGTAAAAAAAATTTCACTTTCATCATAAATGTAAATAAATGTTTCATAATTATTACTTTTTAATTTAGGAGTTTCAGCTGCCGCACAGTTTCGTCAACAGTTTTGAGATCGAGGCTAATTCCGTATTTCCTGTTGAAATTGCACAAACAATATGCAGCTCTTAAGAGATAAACAGTATAGGTATAATAATGAAATAACAAAAATTTAAGGCATAATATAAGTATTTTCAATAGCTTAATTATTACAGTTTGCTAATTCTTTCTTGTTATATTTATTATCGTCAAATTTTTGTTTTACTTTCACCTTTCACGGATGTAAAATTCTTTTATTCTCAGATGAAAGACATGATTTCACCATCTCAAAGATAGACACCTCACGTGTGCAAAAGATAAGGCCAGAATAGGGCAAGGAACAGATAGGTATACCCCCGAGATAATTCAGAAATTTAAAGTCCTAATCTATGTTCCGAATTCAGCAGCACAGCTGAAATTGCAGTTACAGCTTTGAAGCTGGAATTTGAACCTAAAAAGGGTCACTGCATCAGGATACGGCTTCAAAGGACACAAAATTTTGGAAGATGTGAAGAAGAAAAACCAGAATATGTCCTTGTTTTCTCATTTGATGCATCAGCAATTGATTTCTGTGCATTTGAATTGTTAAAAAGGACTCTTGGAAGCAGAAAACTGCGAATTGTGACGGTCTCTGAATCATGTAAAGTTAGAGGTTAGAGAGCAGGCAGGGCAGGAGGTTGTTGATAAATCTGTAGCTGTTTCAACCACTAAATTATACTTGCTAATGACAATCGCTGTTTGATTGTTTTATTCCTGCGATTCAGGGCACGAGTGCGTTGCTGAGAGAGACATGGAGCACGGAGCGAGGCTGGTTAAGCCCCAAATAGATGGGTTACCGCAGCAACCAGCAATGGCGTGCTGAGCTTGGTTATTTTCCTCTTCTCTGTCTGTTTTAGATGCATTTTAGCTGTAAATAATTGAAGCTGTTCTGGTGTTTATATTGTTAGCTCACTCACTTTAAAATATTTTTCTTCGTTTACTTGACGATTTATGCGCACGATTCCTACACATAATTTATCCCAAAAGGAAGCAGAATCATACATTTTAAATTTAATGTTGGTTTTTGCAGTAAGCACCTGTTCATTCGTTTCTGTTTAATAAACAATAATGATCGTATGGCCATAATGGTGATGAGCGTTCAACTGCAGCAAATTAAACACCTTGAAGTGATGATAGGGCTCGAAATTTTAGGTTTTTGTAGATCCTGCTTTTATTTTTTGAAACATATTACTTTTTTAGTTTACTTTTGAACAAACATGTTAAGCATTTTTCCTAGCCCAGAACCACAACAACAGTACAGGAGCATTTTGGTTAATTTTCAACAGCTTATTGAAATATTTTTGAATTACCGGTAATTTCCATTTTTTGTTGTGTTTGGGCACTGCACCTTTTGAAAAAGTTACGAGTAAACCCAACAAGAAATTTTTTCAATTAATCAAGTGATATACTGATTCACTGTATTACTAGATTTTATATAGTGAGACCAATTTTTCGTCTTTCATAACATTTTATAAGAAGAAAATGTTTAATGAAGTCACTGCTACTGGTCTCCATGGTAAATCGTCTGTAGTTCGTCCCCCTTGGAGAATTTCTCATCGTCGCAAACTCTTAAGTTTCCCTGCACAGTCTTAATGAGTTTTAGTGAACGGGCTGCGCCCATTGGCCAAGCGCAAGAGATCATAATAAAGTGGGTGAAGTGATGTTGTGCTTATTCTGAAGAGCGGATTTAGTCTTGGCTGCAACATTCATATCAAATGTGTCTAGAACACTTTTGACATCTTGAAAATAGTCGGCACAGTAGAGGGCTGTAATCAGCCGAGCGCCCCAGCGGGTTCTGATCTGCTGGAAAAGGCGTTTGCGGTCGCATTACCTCTAAGTGACGGATTTTTCAGAAAGACTTTCTTCAGGAATGAAATATTTTTAATTGAGTTTAGCGCCAGTTTTAACTACTGAGGCATCACAGAGGTGACACGGATGATACATTAAATGAAATAATAAATTAGAGAAGGATTTCCCTTTTTTTAAAGAAAGAAAACATTCCAGGCCTAATTTTAGGGTACCTCTCCGGAATTTGCCATTTATGAGAACTGAAGAAAACCTGGAAAAAACCTCAGTCAAGGAGGATTGTCCTGGTGGGAATCGAATCCCAGACTTCCCGCTCACGAGTTCGCGCCTTAATGGTAGGAATGAAATAATGACTGACCATTACGTTAATCCTTATCCTTGGTCGAGGTCACGCCTCCTTTCACGAACGGCAGCGGAGGGCACGGAAAAAAACCCAACACCACTACCGCAACTTCGCCTCCTTGGTGTTAGTTTGGATTTGAGAATGTTATCGCATCTATATTATCACTTGTTAGTGCTGGTTTGGAGTTCCGAATGTATGCGCGCCTTTTGTGTTTTTCGTCCAATGGAATTCACAATTAATTCACACACACACACTAACCTTAACCTAACCTCGGGTAAATTCTAGAAACCAATGAACGCAGTGCTTTTGCTGCAGTTAGCTACGGCCTGACGGGCTACGCTCGCCTCCTTTTTGTAAATATAAATTGATAGCGGATTATGTGATACTGTGCTAGCCGGTAAATTATTTTAATGATGATATATATCTTTTAACTCCAGCTGGAAAATAATTCGTAAACATAAATTTATAGCAATTTTGTGCATGTACCATATTAGGGGGTAAACAATTATAATGGTGGCAAATCTTCTTTAACTTCAGCAGATAAAAAAAATAAATAAATAGACGCGAGGAAGCGAACACACCAACTTTCCTTTATAAGCACGGCACTGCAACTCTTGAGCTACCACACTCTTAAGATGGTTTAGCCGATTGTCCGTCTATATCTGTTGAAGTGTAAGGACGCTGCCATTCGTGAAAGGAGGGGTGACCTGGCCCAAGGATGATGCTGAGAGTAACGAAAACTAAATAATGTTGTTCATTTATGGGATATTGTCCCCTAGCCTTTTCAGCCATGAATAAGCCATGAATAAGCCATGAATAAGCCACGTGATATGGTGCATGTTTGGTTATAATTCTTCAATGTCTCTCCCACCTTGATCATGTAGGACGCACAAACACGAAGTAGAAGCTTCTCATCTCGGGTTTTTTTGCTTACCAGAGGATGTGTATGGCGTCTCTGACGATACAGGCTGTGTGTCCAGCATCTTGCTTAACATGAGGTGGGATTTAGCAAGTTCTGTGAGGCCTATCTTGCCCACTACGATATTAGCGATGAAAAACCACTACCTACAGTCAAATGTTACATCCTTGTAGTTCTGTTCTGATAAATTAAATGTTTTCTTGGTATAGTAGCATAAACTGTGTTTTTCCTTAAGGATGGTTCGTTCGGTATTTTCGGCACCGATTCCTTTAAGAAATGTATTGAATACTGAATACAGCACCACATAATAGCAAATTTGCTGTTACTTGTATTTAACATAAACATATATTAAACTTGTTTGAGCCAGGAAAACGTGAAATTAGTGGTTGAAACTGGGTTTTTCCCTTATATTCAAATCTGCTGACATGTCCTGCGCACTCTTTATGTTGTAAAAAAAGGTGATTAGTACAGCTGGTTTTGACACACCTAACAAAATATAATTTTACCACCTGTGGTAAAATTCGGATCGTTTCCAATCCATTGGCAAATCAACGAACTTTAGGAACACTTTAATTTAGACATTTTTGGAGCAAGCACTGTTAATTAACTTAAGCGTTTTAAGAACCCTACAGTTTGCTTCTAAAACCGATTAATTCCGTTCACTATAGATTTATTTTACTATGACAATGGAAAAATATCTTTCCAGATAAAGGAAAACTTTGAATGCAATATTTTTTCTTTGAAATGTAACAAGTAGAGAATGCATAACGCTGCCTAATGTTTTAGAAGCAACTTTTAGTAAAACATAACATAGTATCTTAATATGTATTTTCCTTTGTTGTGGCGTTGTCTTATATTTTAATATTTTTAAAAAATAACCGTTTTAGCCATTTTCGGGTTTTATAACATTCGACTATGTGACTCCCATTATAATGAAACGGATAATAATGTTAAAGTACCTCAGTTAACTAACAAATCCAGGTTCAAGTGATGACAAACCTTATATATGACATAATTTATGTGCGAAATACCTACAGTTAATTTACTTACACGATCCTTTTTGTTACACTCGCGAAACTCAGTGACTATTATGAGACCACTTACAAGAGAATATTTACATTATTATCTATAGTGGTAACAAGTATCACTTTTTGTTTAAAGGGATTATTTGCGTTACGGGCCGCCTGAGGGGGGCTGTTTATTGCGGATGAGCGGGCTCCACCACCGGTTAAAGGAAGATAGAGTTACAGCTAAAAGTTACTTTAATTCTAATACTTATAATTTCACTGAAAGTATAAATTGGTACTATAATTAACTAGTAATAAGCACTAATCTGTGATATAAGCGATGTTGAAAATGAGGCTCTTCATCAGCAATACATTACTGGCACTTGCGGAGAAAATTCCTAACTTTTCTTTCCTAAGAACATGGCCGCTCGGAGCACAATATTTGAATTGTTTATCTACCTAAAAGATGATTGCTAAGACCTTTTCTTGCAAATCGCCATATCACCTCTGTTTTCACATATTTATCCGTCCGTCAAGTGTATATTTATATAGTGACTCAACTAGCATATAATAAAAATAACATAGCACTACCACGCTCTCACAGGGCTTCCTCAAACTAACTACAAGTTAATATCCGCACATGCATTAAAGACCTTGATGCTGTACTCAGTCACGCTCTGCCGGCCCATAATTCAAATAACCTCATTATGTATTGGTGAAATAAAAAGGCTCAGAACGATTTTATTAATTCCTTTAAGGTTAGGCCATAAAGAATACTAAAAGTACAAATGAAATTGAAAGGAGACTGGAGAACGTAAAAGCGCTTAAGTTTAAAATTGGTAACTTAGAGAAATGTTTACAATTCTGTATTACATTATTTCACATCTATTTAAATTCGAAGTCATTCGTTTTTTCAATTAGTGTGAAAGACTTAAATACTTCAAAACATGAACACATTCCTTTTCAACATATGTCTGATACATCTTAGCACAATATATCTACTCAAAATGCTTGTACATGTATTTTCAAAAAGGTAGCCTATGGAAAAAACAATTTTATTTTTGTAATTTACTACGAATGTAAATTACAAACAGAGAATATAAAGGAAAGGGTTGTATATTGCTATTTTATAATAATGGTCAGCTGCAGGGATTAAGCACAACAGTGGTTCCGCATTATCTATCGATCATTTTAATCAAACACAATCTGACACAAACGCAATAGTGGGTCTCTAATACAATCTAGTTAAACATTACACATATTTTTTATTTTAATATGTCCTAATGCAGGTGCAAGCGCTAAGTTCCATATGGGAAACTTCTTCAAGAACGGTTTTTATGCCTACTTTATCGTGATGTTATTAGATTACCAAAAAATGTACCTAATATATGATTGGAATGTATGACATAATGAATCCTTATGTTGCTTCTTAGATTTCATAATATATATATAAATTCTGAATGCAATGCCTAGAGAACTGCCTAGTAATTAATACGTTAAAGAATACGAAGCAATAACCACATTTGAATTAATGTTACTATGGTGATGTTCCACTACTGAGATACTGTTTCATTTCCAAAAATTAAATACCTAAACTTTTTACATCTAGACTAGAAACCTCTAAGGTACCTGAATGAACACGGAAGGATTTGAGTTCAGGTTTATAGTTAATTATACACCGGTAAAATTTATACATTGCCAAAGCCTTTTATTTTTCGTTTCTTTTAAATTATGGGTTTTAATGGAGTGATAAAGCGATTGTTTTGTTGAGCACAAAATCTCCTGCCCCTTTCTCTGCCTTTATCAAACTGAAAGACAAGTAATTACATATATTGTTTAATACAATAATTTACAAACTTCCTTAAACCTTTGTTTATTAATTAAATTATTTATAATCTATGTTAAAGAATGTTTTAGTTCAGTTCAAAACCAGTTCCAAGATGTATGGGAATCATCTTTCCACTCTAAGAAAAATTTCTTTCGGTTTCAATTGTTATTTTACCTTCCGCATCCTTCTCGTATCTTCCATAATTATTTTACCATGGAACTCCCCAAACACGTGTAGCAATAGATGCACTATCTTGGGTTTTGCTTGTCACATTGCGTAGTCAGCCGTTTATGTGATGGCACACGAACAGCGAACAGAGAGAGAGCAATACCAAAGGAATTGCATGTAAAAGTCTTAGAACAGAACAAGCCCATAAGAAGGTAGAAAGCTGAGCATATAAATACACACGTGTTCAGAGATGTATACACGCAAAAGCAAAGGGGATCGAAACATATCTGGAATTTCGAAGAGGAATAATAAAGAAAAGGAAGAAAAACATTCTTCCTTAATGGAAACAGCAAATGTTCACTGTGATGTAATGAAATTTTACAACGCAGTTTAATAGCATTGGTACCTCTTGTAATATCCATGGTGAAAAGAGTAATGCGCCATTTTTTATGTTTTGTGTTTTATGTTTTAGATCTACCGTATTTTATCCTGATCCGCTCTATAAATCCTCCAGCGTATTTCACGAGCTTAATTTGCCTAGAGAGTTGCTCTCTTGCCAGTTCAGCACACGAAATGTGTATATATATATACAGCTGGTCTCTACTATGAAGGAAACTGTAACTTGTATTAAACTATTTGATTAATCTTCCTGTCTGCTGGATTTACTCTTAAAATACGCCATCTGTACTGCATACATGTGTCTCAGCATTTTTTCAAATTTTTTTGCTAATGCATAGTTTACGTTTGCTAGTGTATTGGTTATTTTTTATTACCGTAGTAGGCAGAACCATAGCTGGCTCTACAAGTGTAAATTGAATGTTTTTTCCCCGAAACACTCATATGATATATTTGCAAAATCAGCATAAACTACAACAAGAATATGCAACAATTCTTCAGGCTTTCTTTTACGAATAACATATTTCTTTTTGTTAAACTTCAGTAATAATTGAAAATTATTCATGCATTCATTTTCTGCGGAAGCGACGAACTTACGAACTTTATCTGCGAATATTTTTTTCTTTCTTATTATACACTAAAATGGAAGAACTGCTTCCTCATAGTTTTTGGATACTGAGTTCAGTTTCTTTCTCCTATGCCCCATCCTCTTGGCAATAACATAAAATAATATTGTATTGATTCACGAAATGCGAGATAGGGGAAAATAGCCTGTGTGGTGCCATATTCTAAGTTCAGCTTACTTGAGAATACTTGAATGTCAGCAAATATCTATTTTCAGCCTATAACGGAATAATGTTCACCACATGGTCGTTTTGTTCCAATGTTGTTCATTTTCAACGAATTCTGTCATGCCTTAGTGTTTTATGCCATGAAAACGGACCAGCAAAGACATTCTTTGTGATATACTTTCTACGTTCAAATATTCTGTTATCGGTCTAAAGATAATCTTAAAGTGCATTCAAAGTAAGTGCAAAACTGAATGATATATGATAACGAAGTATGCTACAGGTTGCGTCCAATCATATATAATTTCTGACCCGCATTGTTGTCAGTTATGGTGCATACTTGTTACCTACAATAACTGAGAAGCTAGAATTTCTATCTAACTATTTAAAATACAATAGAGAGAATATTATAATCAGACAGAGCTGAACATTCTGAACATGCTTGTAAATGTTCTAGTTGGTACGCTGTAGTAAGTTATTCATCGTTGATCCATAACTGAAATCATTAGGATAGAGTTTGGGCAAGTGTGTAAGTTATTATGGATGGTGTTTAAAATGTAACAAAAAGTCAATACAAGGGTTTTTCTATACATAAAAGTTGTGTAGTTTAAGCATAAAAAGTATGTGTAGGAAGTAAAAATGTCTTAAAAATCTTCTGCAGAGTATACACCAAGTATCAACTTTTCTAATACTGAAGGATTAGTAATTGAAATTGCACTGATGTGCAGGGTTCCCGTCCGCACACACCCACTTAGTTTGGCAGCATGGCTATCTATACGCAGGGATAGGCTGAATTTCATGTGCCATCAACTTTTGTTTATAGTATAATATCTTCTTTCTCCTCCGTATTAATGAAATCAACTAAGTATTTTACCATTATTTCAATTTATTTAAATGTGGGACCATCTCACTATTATTAAAAAAGCGTATAAAATTGTTAATTCGTGGTTGTAGTGGGGAACACTAATAAAAGAAAATACTATAAGTAACGTCTTTTTTTGTATTGATCACCTTTGGCACCCATTATATATATATATATATATATATATATATATATATATATATATATATATATATATATATAAGCCATAAACTCTTCACGTTTATAGCCTATACACTTAAAAGGGCATTAATGCCGCTTTCGTTCTTAGGAGGTTTTAGTTTTATGACAGTATTTGAAAAAACGAAAAAATATCGTGACCACTGCAACCAGAATGTACACTCATGGGAGTGTTTAACTGAGCCCAAGTCACGATAAATTCACCTCAATTTGCTGCCGCACGAAAAGGAACCGCCATAATGTGTAATTTATTCTGTTGCTGCTGCTATCACATTTATTTCTTTCATGTTCACTAAGAGTTGCCCATACTTGGGTAGAATGTTAATGTAATAAATAGCTTGAAATTTCATATTCCATAGCCTTTCCTAATTTTTTTGTGAAATATTCTGTCACAATGAAACATCTTTAAATAAAAATTTAAACTGTGAAAATCAAAACATTCATAAATCGCTGTAAAATTAATGGAAGCAAGTTTTGTTGATGAGAAAGCTGCGTGTTATATAATTCAACATATGAATATTCAAAAATTAAAGATACCACCATTGTCTGCATGTTGGGGCGGAGATCCCGAGTTTTATTCTGTCTTCTGATATTTCTATCTGAAAGAGTGGGTCTAAACGGAACATGCTATCCATTTAAGCCTAGAGTAGCGAAATACGTCCGAGCCGACGATGTAACTTTTTGAATATAGGAGTGTCTTTCGTTCCATCACAGACAAATATGCATGAAAAAAACAGGAACTGTATTTCAGAATATAACATGCTAAATATTCATCCTTCACTTTATGCCTAATTTGATTAGATTGTCAATACAAACCAGAGTTTGTGTCTACACTGAATTGTTAAAAGAAATTACTGAGAGTTATTCCACAAACCAAAGATGTGCTACAAAGAAAGCTGTTTACGGTTTTTGACATCGTATAAAACAATCATTGATGTTTAACAATGTCTAAACCATTTTCCTTTTCTCTTAGTATGTTACATTTTTTCCATGATTCAGAGCATAAAAATCCTTACTTTAATTTCATTAAATTTGTCTTTTATGAAGAAAGGATTTTGAACCACTGATTACCAAAATGGAAATTTAAAAAGATAAATATCTTTATTAGACGTACACACAAACAATTTTAATTTTATTATTACTGTATATTTATATTCCAAACGCCATAATATTTACTTTCAATAAATGTTTGCTTTTAATTATTTTACATAGGGTGGAATCTATTTTACTTGATGCCCGGCCACGGCAAGCCAGATAATGAAGGAATAATAGCGTAGAGGAGAAAGAAAATCGAAGGAAACTACAATATCGTGATCCATAAGTGATGGCTATTTCAACGTCTGTATCAGTACGGGGAACGGCTGAGAGTACGTGTTTACAGTCGTATATGTGGAATATATTTTTTACACAAAGAATTGAAACAATGAAGGCATAGCGTACAGTTTCCTTTAAGAAAATGCAGGGAATGTTGCAGTAAAATTTTTCTTGTGTTGGCGTACCTGCAAAGAGCAGAACACAAAATTTTGTGAAAAACTGGAGTACGTCGGGATCAATTGAGAGCGCGAAGGAAGGAAGGAAGGAAGAAAGAAAGAAAGAAGGAAAGAAAGAAAGAAAGAAAGAAAGAAAGAAAGAAAGAAAGAAAGAAAGAAAGAAACTGCGTGCCGTTCATTCTTATATCTGCTTTTGTGATCGGGATATTCAAATATGAATGCTCAGAAACAATACTGAACCAACACCTGTATGTTATTACTGCATTGTGATAGTTATTAGAAATCTACTTGAAGTCGTAGTTACGCACTTTGTCATATTTGTCATGATTGCAGTTACCTTCTATACTGTCAAAGCAGAAAAGGTGTTTGAAATGCACTTGGTTCTTCATCAAATGTTGTTCAAAGAGAGCAAGTGACTGAAGCTTGATGGCATTAGTAAGGTCTCATATCTGGTAGTCAGGAGCGAGGCTAACGTCATATGATTTGTGTACGGTATGAAGAAATACACATTTAGAGGTTGAATGCGTTCCACAGTGAATTGGAGTGTTTCGGGAACTATCGATGTCGATGGTGATGCCAGTACCAATAGTTGTATCTCTGTTCCTACTTCAAGTCCGGGCTTCAAATTTCGCATGTAACCTTTCCTTAATAGAAAGAACCATTCCTATAAATTCTTATTTTCTACTCGTGCTGCTTAAAGTTATATTTGACCAACTTTCTTCCCCCCGAACACTTTATCCATAAGTACGTAGTATGTAGGCCAAAAGTAAGTATTGGCAGAATCGGTTTTATTCTATTCATAAACTTTTATTATTGAAGAAAGAAAACGTTCAATTTAACAATTATTGTTGAAATGTTATTCATTAAAATAATTCACATATTAAATTGATTTAAAAATGCCACATAAATTTGTGTGATTATGTAGAAACTAACGTATTTTATTTGCAGCATAACAGTAAAGGAACCTTTAGATATTGTTATATTTCGCAAAAACTTATAGGAAATAGTACACAATTATTAATAAATGTGATAATAGCTTTTTAGTTCCGCTCACGAGATGCATTCCCATCAGAATTCTTTCTTCTTGTAGGTGCATTATTTTTATCTATGCTGCAAGCTACTACATTGTAACTGGTAATTTAGAACCACAATAAATTATAGTGCAGTGTCTTGCTTTTGGTGTTATATTTACAAAATGAAACCTATATATTTTTGAAACTCAGGAGCTTTTTTCAAAAAATATGCAAAATTATACGAAATTAGTTATATAAATATTTTTACCCTTATCAAGCTGTGAAACCAGATTTCGCCTAACTCCATCCGTTTTGTGTGAGGAGAGTAAAGAATATAAGTAGCATTTTAAAAACTGGATTTAATACTCTCGAGCACATAACACAAAAGTTTTTTTTCTTACACAGTATACAACGAAATGTTTAATCAGTGAAATGCAATGTGAGCTAGTGCATATATTCATTGTGGTTTGCCGAGTTCCGGCTTGTTTCTGCAAGCATCTATAAACAGCATTTTATTATAATTGTACTCATGAATTTTCTTTCAGGGTGAATGTACAACGAGCCATTTCATACATTAAAGCATCAAATGAATACCATTATGTGTCTGTAAAAGTTGACAATACTTTTACAACCTTTCTTGTGGAAGTGATTAAACCTGCAGCAATATAATACCTCTATCCCGGAATGTTCCCATGGTGAGCCAAGAAAAGGATGGATGTTCAAAATCTAATGAAGTGTTTTGAAACTTAAAAAAAGTAATTTTTAAATATACTAATACAGACATTGTTAAATGCATGGAACTTGAAAAGAGACAGTAATGGGTGTGTCGTAAATATTTCGAGATAATGTGTTTCGTTCTATATCATTCACTTATTATGCAATATATTATTCTATATATTATTTTTAATTAACATACAATATTTAGTATTAAATTATCAAAAATTAAAAGCATTAAGCAATAAATAGATAGAAAAATGCCCACTGTATAAAATTAACAGAAATGAAAAATTACAAAATAATGTCTATACTAAGTCTACCATATACAAATTTGTTACAGCATAAATTCAATAAATAAAATACATAAAATAAGCATGTATTAGTAATAATAATAATATTATTATATACTGAGTGTCAATGTGTTTCCGGATTAAAGTCAATAAAACATTTTCATTTATTTTACATTCATGAAAAAATATAATCTGCATCTACGGATTTTGAACAAAAATCTGAACCTTTCAGGACTCATATTCTAATTAGTTTTATGTATTAACTTTTCTTTTTGCAATGCAGTGAAACTGCATTAGCCGGTAGAATTTAGGTTAAAGACTATTGTTGTAATAAAACTATATGAGTAATAAAAACTGTGTTTCTTAAAACGTGTTTTGTGCATATATCGAGTTTTGTAATTGTTAGTACCTTCTTTTAGAATTCGTTGGTGATTCAGGTGCATTATCATAGAACTGCTGCTCTTTTAGGTTTAAAGTGTCGGTGACATTTGAAAAGAAATGCTGCGGTTTGGTCATCAGAGGGACAGCACAAACCTTAAGGCAGAAAACTCAAGTGAGACGAAGAACAAGCCTATGCATACTCCGTTATTATTCTTTAGGAAGTGAGGAGAGAACTAAAAGGAGAAGAAACAGTTAAAACTGTCCGGAAAGGTAATTGTCTACCTCTGGCATAATGGAACAAAGTCATTCTACTTGCAACAGAGCAGTCTTCATTTTTCACTTTTACACTTGTAATTTTCAGGTCGCTATGTTACTGTTTAACCTTCGAGAGCAATGTGTTGTTTCTTCTAACGTAACTAATGACTAAATTTGTTTTTAATGTAGCAAAATATTGAGACAAGCAAACGGTATTAGCATGAAGCATGAAAAGTGACTTGAACACGAAAACGGTTCCTTTTTGGTTTCTACGGTATGTACACTTGGCTGAGAGAGGAGAGTGAGAAAATTATCCATAGTTTGAGTACGGATTATGACCCTGAAATGTTCTCTCTCTCTCTCTCTCTGTACATCGCTTAAGAGAGAAGTTTTCAGGCTCCCACCTATGGATTCAGCATTTGAATAGTGTAATTTTACATTCAATGAGGACTGTTACACAGCTAATGGCAAAGCAGAGGTCTCGCAAAAACAAGAGGGTAACAGCATGTTCACTTTAATTAACCAAATTGAAGTTTAAGCGATATAATCGTTATAATAATGAAATTTTAGGTTACTACTAGAACCATGGTCGAGAAAACGATGCAGCAAAAGCATCGCATTTTTGCCGGAGACTCACAGTGAACACAAGTTCGAAACTTCGTTAGGGACACAAACGTAATCATGAGACCGGACTTCTGGCTTGGGGTATTGCCACAATCAAACATATCGGTTTAATTTAAATTTACAATGAAAAACTGAGCACTTTTTGATGTACTAGATATTTTATAGTTTTGTCGCCCGTTGCATGACACTGGCGCTTCGGCAGTTAGAGCGCTAACTCACCGAGTAGCGATGTATGAAATATCCGCACAACTGATTTGTAACTATAATTACAATAAAAGTAACACATACCTTATGACAAGAGATTTTTTAAAAATTTTCGCTCACAGATGAGTTATTTTACAAGTTGAATCAATTTCTCGCCTGATATATTCTTTCAATTTTTCTAATGTTTGTTCCATACATCTCCTATAAATAAAAATGATCTAAGTATTTTCAGTATGTCGATCCAGTTTCGCTCTGCATTTATAGTATTCTCAAAAAACACAGGCCCAGTACTCTATATGTATTTACTACGTACATACAATTCAAGTATAAAATCGAGGTTTTCTGTACTTCAATACGTTATTTTGCGTCAAAACATGATAAGGCAACGAAACCATGCTTCATCCATAAAAGTGATAAGTGGAATAATTACTTTATCGTTAATGTCTCGCAAATATCCAATTACAGCAAATATCAGGATCAGTTTGTGGACAACAATGACCTTGATGGTTCCAAGCTAAAAGTGACTCAATTTCGGAAGATGAACCGATGCGTGAGAATGATAATTTTCTACAAAGATGTCAAAAATATATGTAGCAGGACAAATTTCCAACTCTTCTGACATAAGGTATTTGCCTATTTTCATTTTAATTTTAGTTATAATTGCGAGAATTTGATCAGTTTTGCGAATATTACATACGCTTCGCCGGGGGTTGCCGCTGTGACTGCGGGACCGTCATTTGCTGTCAAACGGCAGACAAAACCATGAAAGACCAGGTACTTTATTCAGATGTGATT
Source organism: Metallyticus violacea (assembly GCA_030762175.1). Classification (NCBI taxonomy): domain Eukaryota; kingdom Metazoa; phylum Arthropoda; class Insecta; order Mantodea; family Metallyticidae; genus Metallyticus; species Metallyticus violacea. The sequence goes on along the minus strand of CM060835.1, from coordinate 47,441,047 downwards.
GGTGAGGGTTTTAATGAAATATTCTGTTGGGCGGAAGTCATATTGATCAAGTGAGTGCAATTTGCTGGTGTATACACGACGCTACAGTTTCTGAAAACTGTCAAACAGCTGTAAAGGGTCTTGCAATTAGAAAGTGTTGTTTGCTTGGTTAGCTCTTGTTTTTCACTTTTTGTGTGTTAGAAGAGTGATCCACAAATTAGTTTTATGCAAAGAAATTATTTTTCTGGAATAGATATCCCAAAATCTTCTCTCTTAGTGAACAAGAACAACATTAAAGTCCACGCTATTCAAATTACATCTTTATCTTTTAGCATTAGTGTGTATGCTTATGTTGAATTCACTGCTCAAGTGATCTTGTTCTTGGTCTTCCTATTTCTTTCTACTTCAAGTTGTCCTTCATGACCCACTAGCCCGCGTGTGATAGCCAGGTTTGTTTTAGACCAAATTAACCCACTGCCAGAAGCTGCTCCCTCTATCTCTTTGCGAATGACATCACAATCACGTCGAACACTCGTGCCAGCCTCTAGCAGTAAGCTGTCAGTCTTAACTCCACACGTGGTTGTCTACCGTGAATGGTCATAAGAGCGCACGTTATAAATACTCCGACCCTGTTTGTGATTACAGGAGAGATATCCCTACTATTGAGAGTGCACATTATGGTTTGGTAATGATGTATCGCTTTTGTTGTTACGATAGTGCACAGGATTGTCACGACCACTGCTTGGGTTTATTTCTTTCCCTCCTTCCCTTTTTCCCTCTCCATTTCATTCATTCTACAGCGAGAGCATTTAAAAGTCCTGCAACTGGACCAATCCCTCTCCAATCAATGAGATTCCCAACGCGCATGCATGGCGGGCGGACAGAGTCGGGCAGTTGCGCTGTTCAGTCGAGAGTGAATAATGCAGCAGTGATGTACAATGATGAGATATTCACTGAGTCGTTTTATATTCCCCTTCAAGTCTTACATCAAGTGAAGAAAATCGTGTATCACGACGAGACAGGCATTCAGTTGTAACGTTCCTGTAATATTAAAGTTAAAACACAAATTTATTGAAGCAGGTTCTATAACTAACCAGAAAAAAAACATTCAAGCCTGCCATTCATTATTGGTCCTGTTTTACGGCCTCCTCTTTCCCCAGACATTAAGGTTTATGACTTGCATTTTCTTTTATGTTTGAGGAATATTGAAATATAGAGTATATTCAACTAATACTCCCACATTGGAGGAACTTAAACATTCGAGTTGAAGCTAGGTCCATTAATGATGGGGAACTGATGCGTGTCTATGATAATTCCCTAAGAAGATGTGGATTTTATGTCAGGGAAACTGGGCAACATTTCTAGTACCTAATACAAGGATTTATTTATTTGTTTATTTAAGGATGCTGTTTAACATCTCCTGTCATTAGCATTCCATTCAATTTAGGACGATAATTTTTTTTTTCAAAGCCTCTTTCTTCAGTCTTGAGGTTCTTTTACGTGCCGTAAATCTACGTAACGGGACCAATAGCTTTACTCACCTTACAAAGGAAGCTATACTTTGGATTTTTACGCGCTAAAATATCCATCGAACTTGACCCAATTTGAACCCGAAATCTTGGGTCCTTGAGGCAATTATGGCTACCCAGGACCGTCTAGAGCAAGGAGGTTGATTACCAATTTACTTGTACCTTCGTTTTAAAACGGTGAAGCTCTTGAGCGCAGCGAATCTATGCAAGAAAAGATGGCGACAACGTGGTCTAATTGCCGAGCGACTGAATGACTGGTCTTCCTCTACTTTCCCTCATTTTATCTTGAATCATTGGTGGGTGTTGCTGGAATGTTGGACAAAAAGGATCAGTTTATTGCGATGCGAAAGGTATGAATGAGAATAGCATGGCACTGTAGGGTTCCTTTCTCTCATCTAATTAAACTGGGATATATTTGGTTAAGGATATTATGCGCAATAGTGGGATAATAAAGACGTTTGCGAGATATAGATAGGCAAAATACTGAGACTAAATGCGCAGAAAAGATATCACTTAACCTGCAGGTTCAAGTGGGGGGAGTATCTAGATGTCTGTGGTAGAGAAGAAAGAAGTGGTGTCGCATAGCTCAGACCTTGGAAAGGAAATGAAATAGTTAATACTCTCGAGCAAAGAATTTGTCATTGCGCGGAGAAAGCGATACCTGAAGGCATATTCTAGCAGAATGCAGGGAAATAAGCATTTAGCACCATAATTTCTGAAGTCCAACAGAAGTTTGAACGTGTTGGTGCTTGAGAAATAAACACACATATTGGGAACATTTCTATTGAAGACGCAACAAAGAAGGTTACTGACTATAGAGAAGAGAGCGGAGTTGAGGAGGGGGTTCAGAGGTGAGGGGTTATGCATGTTTGAATATATGTACATACAATTACTCATAGAAAAGTATGTCGATGTGTGTATATATACGTATATGTGCATGTAGTAGGTCTGTATGTATGTATATTTTGATTGTTACACAAGGACGGTGTTAGCAAGTATGGTCGTAAGGCCCATGCGACAGTTATACTTACTTGTGTGTACTTTAAAAACGCTACAATAAAAGCCCCTATCACTACCACTACCATTTCTACTTCTTCACCCATCTCATTCCTCCTAAATTGGCCTATAGGTTATCGAAAATCGCAATGCTTGAGGGTTGCCTCCTGTGATGTTCTAAAAGCAAAACCTAAGATGTACTTGGCCTTTGCTAGCCTAGTGTGAGACACTATTGTCAGTCCGATCTTTACAAACTCTCTAAACTTCGAGTCGCTAATTAGTGCTCGATAATACATGCCAAACATAAACATCCGCTAAGAAGTATACCTTTCCAATCTTTCCATAATTTCCATGTTATACTACTATTCATTCTTAATACCGCTGGGGAGTACAGCTTCAGGAAATTGTATAAATTGTCTCAGACTAGATATGTTTAAGAGTATTTAATAATACTTCATCTCATCGAACTCATTTCCAACTATCTGATACACCTGGTCGGCTTACGGCTCTAGTTCACTGTGAATCCGCTACCTCACATTCAGCAAAATCCATTGCTAATAAAGGTATTCACACTGGAAGGCCTGAAGGCTGCCCATTCTGCAACGCCCTGAAATACTTGTGGTAACCTGTCATTTCGCCGAACTGTCGGGGGACTAGTTGGAGGGGAAGGGCCTGAAGAAATTTAAAACATTCATCCACAGAGGAAAAAAATAGGTGGACCATGCTTGGAATAGCAGGCGTTCCGTTTCAAGTAACACTGAAATAGCAGAGATGCAAACTATTTAGGAATGTCCGCAAATGTCTTACACAATTACTGCATTACGATCAAAGGGAAAATGCAAAAGTATAACGATATCATTGTTTTTTCCGAAAGAAAAATGTCGACTCTGTTTCTTTCTAGATGCATCAATGGCAACTATGCGTGATAAAACCTACATTTCCCTTTCCTTCAGTTGCTAATTTAATAAATAACCTGCACTTATGTTATAGCGTAGTAGAGTATAGATGGAAGCTTTTCTGTTTGAAATATTATGTTAATTTGCTGTGTTGCCCTATTACGTGCATTAGTGGCTATAATTAAAGAACATTTTAATTGAAAATGATTTTATATACTGAAACGCCTTAGTTCTGAGATTACAAAAAACAGTGCTTACAAAAACATAACGATGATTACACGAGTAATTGCTTCACGTGTTCCGCAGTGTGTGCTAATGGGATCTTTCTGATGATGGCCGAAAGGGCGCTACATTCCTAGCCTTGGGGTCCTCCACTCTTTGAAGGCGAATCTTTTTTTTTAATTTAATTTTTAAATAACGATATGAACCTTCTACGTAATTGACAAGTTAATTGTGTAAAAATTTTAAATATATAAAATAATATTAAATAATAATTTTATTTTATGAAGTCGTTATATATTGAACTATTTAAAATATACATATTGTTCAATTAAAATATTAAACAATTAAATAGTTTTAAACATAAACATCAAACTTGAATTTTGTGATTCCGATATTTATGTACCTATTTTGTAAAATTAATAAATATTCCATTTTTTTAAATATCTATTTATACTTTTAAACCTTAGTTATTTTAAATACAAAATTGAACCTCCCCCCCCCCCTCTTGAGAAGATTCTAGCTACGCCACTGGTGGCCGAGATGAAGTAAAGGAAAATGCATTCTAAGAAGCACAAAAGATATGGCCTAGTGAAATCGGAAAACAATTCTATTTGATCATTCTTTGTTCATATTATAAATCAAAGGTCACGAATGTCGAATTGTTGTTTGCATTAATTGTGTTAGTACAGCTCCCTGGTTCCAAATTAGTACATAAATATGGCAGTGCAAGAACAAACACCTCTGCACTAGTTTAATACATGACAGATGAGTTGAATTCGTTGAAAGGAACACCACTTTCCTTGGATACAAATTGTCATTAAGATGCTGAGTTTCTGATTTTATTTATTTAAGGACGCTCTTTAACATCTCAGTTCATCAGCGTCCCATTCAATTCAGGGCGTAAAACGGCCGTCAAATTTTGATCAGAGGCCTCTTCTTTCAAACTTCAGGTTCTTTTTCGTGCTGTAAATGCACGACACGGGACCCACGGCTTTACTTCCCTTCCGAAGGAAGCCATACTTACGATTTTAGTTACTAAGATGCGAATGCAGTAAAACTTGGCCCCTTATATTTGTTCTTTATACATTTCCAGCAAGGTTATACATGTACCTCTCTTTTATCATTTCCTGAGGTTAATGACAACGCGGAAAAGGAATTTTCTCTTAATGATAATGAATTGTCATCCCTGGTATTGCTCGAGAATAATTTCATCCGTATTGCCTATATGATGATTAGTGCAATAAATGTTGTGGAAACATCTAACTTCTGGGTTGTTCATGATGTCTTACATTTCTACACTAAAACACCTCTTAGCAGAACGTGACTTTATATGTAATTAGCTATTAAAAGTACATCGAGTCATGTGCGACATAGCCTTTCATAAAATTTAAAAATATTAATATCTATCAGAGAGCTCTTTTCTTGAAAACTAACAGTGTTTAAACGAGAGAAGTTTTCATGGAAATTGAATATCACATGTAATAGTCAATACTTCTCATTTTGCATTATAAAAAGAAAAAATCGTTTGGTCTTTGTTTGGATTATCTTTCCCTTTATTTGCTGCTGTTGCGTTTGCCATATACCATTTAGTTTGGGCTATACAACTGCTTCATGGTAAAACATGTTACAGATTCTTTAAAACGTTTCACTGTAAACCCATAATTTAATTTAAGCCGTTTAACAGTAGCGAATTAAAATCAATATAACGGTCCTTTGAGTTCACCGTAATTGTAAATGCAACACAAATATGAGTCATTTAACTTTCACAAACTGTATACGCTTAATAAATTATTTACTATATGTACAACTATTTTGTAATTTTTTCCTATAATACTTTTATATTTTAGCTTCTTTGTATATGCTGTCATTTCGAGGAATATTTAACATCCTTGACCGGGATCCGTGAGATTTCGTTTAGTTTCGAGAAAATCTCAGTCATTCGGAATTCTATTCCTACATCACCTATAACACATGTGAAGACTGCAAGCCGTTGTCAGAAATATTCTACAAGAAATGCTTTATTTTACCTAGCTTAACATTTTTCGTAAACAAGTAGGTGACCCAAGAAATAACCCCGGGATTTGTTAAACAAATTATTTTCAATTGAAAACTGAATTATAAAGTGGTACATATTTTATAGTTTTTAATGTTATGCATATTATTTTATAATCATTAATTTTTAACATTACAACGTGTTCAGTAGGAACAATTATATCAAGTTGGGTGAATATGAAACTAGACCCAGTGCAAAGGCTTTTACCTTAAAATTGTCAACATGTAAATCTGTATAATATTTAGTAATGAATTATTCTATGGTGCAGTTGTTTCTGATAGCCTCTCTCGACCTATACATGTTTGTCGCTTGATATACGCATAACAGACTATGCGGTTCAACAGTTAACTTGCAGTTGCCCGGCCTCTCACTTAACTTCAAATGATACACTGTAAGCATAACCGAGTTTCTCAGTATCTCATCTGATGTGGATACAGTTGCTTCGTGTGTTTAGTAATTCCGGTAGTGAAATATAGTGTACAGGAATGTGTTATTTTATACGATACCCACTACATTAAAACAAACTCTTGCAACAGAACAGAAAGACATTTTCTTAATAGATCAATTTCAACTAGCAGCATCATAAAGTACTTATAGGGAAATACACGTCACGAATTGTTTCCTTGGCAAAAACTAAAGATGTTGTGTTCTCACAGAAAAAATGATGATATGGGCGCGAGAATAAAATATACTCCATAAAAGTCTCTTAGGCGTTTCTCACAAGATAAAGGAATATCAAAAAGCTCAGCAAGTAAACTACTTACATTAAAAGCACACAGAATTACAACACCTCGATAACGCCAGGAGATTTAATTTGTAATTGCATTTTCAATAGTGTTAGTAGCAGAGAAATTTATCAGAAATTAATGTTTTCTCTGACGAAGCTCGATTTCACTATGAAATAATATGCCAGTTTTCATAAGATGTTTCACGGTAAGAATATTAACGAACTATTGACACATACGGACAAGAGGCCGCCGTTTTCTTCCGTGTGACACTTAAAAACCTCCTTGCAGAATTCAACTTGTATATTTTGTCTACGTTATTATCTCTGTCTAGTCTATCAGACATGCTCTGTTATATCAAAGAAACTGATAGACATGTTATTATACTTTATGGTACAATCAGAGGCTTCTTATTTCATAGTGACTCGAAAATTTTGGACTAAAATGTTTAAGAAGTTCGAAATCAGGGTTGCTTAAATGTACAATAGTTTAGAAATGCATATTTAAATAATTCCTGAATATTTCATAGTTAATGTGAAAGTTTCTAGTTATTTGTGTTCTGCTAACGATTACTTAGTTTAAGGGATCTGAACATGTGCTGGATTCAGAAAAATGCATATCAATTCTCTGTATGGAGTTCATTTATTATTGCTTATCTGAAAACACATACAGAAGCTTAAACTTAACTAAAATAACACGAGAGTGAATATAAACTTTATGAGAAGATGAAGTGAATGCGTTGAAAGTTAATAACTCATTCAACAACCAGAAAAACAAGCCTTGACTTTTATAGCTGAAATTCGAAAAATAAAGAGAAAATGGTAGCGTAGTAGGATGACGTTATGGTTGTACCAACAGCAAAAAAGATACCCCAGGGAAGTAGCGATAAAGGGTAAAGTTAAATAAAAGCAAATTTCTACCATATATTGAAATAAAATGGTACAGAATACACCAAAAAGGAATAGAAGGCGAGTACAACGTAGAACCAAATAAATACAATAGGGCAACAACACGATAAAAAGAATTATATTTATATCACAAACCCTCGCGCGCGCACACACACACTGTCCCAAACCAAACTTAGGTGAATCCTTGAAACCAGAGGACCCCAGGACTGCGGCTTGCTACAGCCCGATGGCCTCCGCTTGCCTCCTATTCGCTAAGATAAAGCGGTCAAACATGCTAGTAATGATAAAAGTATATACATGTATGGAATTCTGAAAAATAAATTATAAACCGCTGAAAAGTAATGCTCAGAGTCGCTCTGGTGGGAAACAAATGGAAAATATACACGTGAATATGATGTGAAGTTTTGCTAATTTAATAAGCACCATATAAGTTTAAGGGCGAGTTCTTGGGACCACGAACAACAAATTGTTTATATTATGCTGTAATAATATTACTCTCCTGCTATTTTACCTTCTGTAGGTTGTGCTGCGTACCTAAGCGGAATTCTAAATAATTATCAATTTCTGAAAATATGTTGGAAGAAAATGAGCAAAAATTAATATTTTTGTTTTTGTTTTCCCCCAAAAATAGTTGAAGCAAAATGTTATGACTTTTCATACACTTAGAAACCTTGTATTTTATGGAATATAGTAACTTACAGTATACCAATTTTTAATAAAGTTTCTTCTATGAAGAAAATGAATCAAATCTATACTACAAACATTAAAACAAAATATTCATTTTTCATAAAACCTATAATACTAAAAGCTATAATGATATATATATAACGATTATCTTTATTAGTGTAGATGCTTTCTGCATTGTATCTATTACAGTTACCAAGAAAAGAAAACGCATCTTTAGAAATTTTTCTTTGGAAATAACATCAATTGAAATTTAACTTAGTAGTCACTTTCCCTTTCTTGACTTATGTTACTTTGTCCAAGAATACTGTTTGCATAATCTGCTATTTACATTAGTAATATTTAAACTATACTTCTGACATTTATCACTCTTTCTGTTCTTACCTGGATTTCTTCCTAGGCAACCAGCCTTATTTTCCACAAACTGTTATGGAACTGCGAGGTTAGAATTTGTTTTATGATCCTATACGCTTTCCTGGATATTCGTGAATCTCTTACCATGTATTTTAAGTTACAAAAAACACACTAGCTTTCTTTACCATGTTGTTTGTTTTCGAAAACGCAGAGAAAATACCACTATCACAAAAACCTCAGTCGATAAACAAAACAACCGTTCTTCACTTGAAACAAAAAATGTCAATCAAACAAAGCGCAGCAATGTGCGCCAAACAGTGCAGTCAATTGTTTAGAGACCAGACATTTACCGCAAACCATTATCTTCAATTCCTTTAGTTTATACTCGTGTCAGCAATGATGTGGAAAGAAGAAGATATATTTAAATTTGTTTAAAGAGTTAAATGCAAGTTCCATATAAAACATATGTTTTGAATTAGAAAGAATTGTAGAATTAATATTTTGTCAACAACAGGAATTATAAAAGTTGGTCATTTCTAAACTTCCCGGTTTAAGACACACAGTGCACACAGTACATTAATTACAAAATTTGGGTTTCAATTAGATAACTATGTTCGAAGACTGGTAGTGCACTAATATGAATGGTTTTGTTTATTATGCATCTAAATTTTACTCGCAACTATTAAAAGTTGCGCAGAATTATATTGTAGGAGTCCCATAATTACTTTTTAAAGCAAATTTTACACAAAAATCGGCTACTTTAGAGATCATTCTTTACTCTCCGTAATTCGTATAATATGTTTAGCAGAATTAGAGCACAGTGTGGAAGAAAAGTCACACTACATCCGCCATTATGCTATATTTATGAATACATTTTTTGAAATATGAATGGAAATATATGTTAAGCGTCTATCAATGTGAATTCCTCTATGGTTTCTGCAGAGACGAATTCACTGTGTTCTCTCGTTCATTTTAATGAGCACTTCCGCGTCACTTGTTGAAAAGCCCACGAACAGCAACATTTAAAGCACTGTAGGAAGCATATTATTACTGTCGCTTCCTTTCTTTAATGACTTTGCATAACGCATTTTCTGGCGTGATGATGCAGGTGACTGCTCAGTTCCGCTTCCAATCCAACAATGTGAAGTCATTCCAGCCAGTCACACGCGTCAGTAGTAAAATGTATCGGCGTACCTTCTTGTTGGAAGCAGATCAGCAGATTGCCGCTTCCACCTGATGACGTAAGCAGTATGTAATATGCGAAGAATTTTACTGATCGTATAATGAAATAAATTCAGATGCTGCGCATTCCAATCCGTCCAAATCATCCCATAAGGGGCGTTGTGTCGCATTCCTTAGATATTCTTCTTCAATTCCGTGAACTGAGTGTGTTGAAAATATTTGCAGAAACAAAGCACATGTATCCTGACGTCTGTTCAAATATCTGTTTTTTTAATTCATTAATAGTATAGGGCGATAACGTATCATTTTCAACTAATAGTACATTATGACACTTGCAATAGGGCGGCATGTTTCTTGTTGATTAAACCGGCGATCAATCCACTTGTGTGTAACCACCACGGATGGCCGAGGTCGTTAAGGTGCGGACTCTTGAGCGGGAGGTCTGGGATTCGAATTCCACTAGTACCGTCCTCCCTGACTGAGGTTTTTTCCAGGTTTTCCTCAGTCCTCATAAATGGCAAATGCCGGGGAGGTACCCTAAACATAAGCCTGGAACGTTTGCTTCCTTAATAAAAGTATCCTTTCCTAATTTATCATTTCATCTCATGTATCATCAGTGTCCACTGCCTGTGGTGCCTCAGTGGTAAAAACGGGCGTTAACACCATTAAAAAAACACTTGTGAAGGTGGCATAAATTTCTCTACGAGCTTTGATTCGCGTTTTAATACGTCCAGTGTCAAATCTATTTTCTTTCACTTCAAGTTTCAGCCTGTCAAAGTCATCTAAATAAAATCGATTGAGCCCCAAAGTAATGGCATGTGTCTAATGGAATTTTGAAAGTGTGATTCACTGGGAGTTTGTTCCAAATGGACGTGCATGCGATTCGTAATTTCCAAAAACTGGAACCAGTTTATGAAGTTTAAGAGAAATAGAGTTCTCTTGCAGCAGGACAATGCGAAACTACAGGAAAAAATCCATAAATTGGAAGAGATCGAACTGCTACCACTCTCAGCTTATAGCCCTGATATTGCGCCTTCACATTACACAAAATTGATTCAGTTCGTTTTGGAGCGTTATATAAGAATCAAATTTAATATATGATTCGGTCCATGGCCCTTTTTCTATGTTGAAGAAACTTAGAAAGCATTGAAATCGTGGAGATGGGTATTACAGAGTTCTTCGCATTAAAATCCAGAAATTGGTACCGTCGTGAGTTATCTAACCTCAAACCTCGCTGAAAGATGTCTCAACACTGTAGAATCTACTTTGAACATTAGTTTAATTTCTTGTCAGAACACATTTCAAATAAAGTTTTGCTTCCAATTCGACAGTGTCTATAAAATGATAACAAGCTGTTGAAATAAGATATAAATATAATATGAATATATCATACAGTATGAGGAACGGGGAAACCGTCAACTCATATCAAGTAAGAGTCTTAATGAAAACATAGAAACCTGCCCACTTTCTGCAAGTCACAAGACGTGTAAATAATATGCATATCTCCCTCAAACAATAAGCGGAGCTCGTGCCTTTTACCAGTGTTGAGTATTGTTCATTCTTCTTGCACCAGGGAATCTATAATGATACTGCTCCCCTTGCTCTCTCTCTCTCTTAGCTATCCCATTTAGAAACCTTGTACACTACAGTTGCTAGGGGCGGTGACGTGATGTATAATCACTACAAATACTTATTCTTTACACTTGTTTTCTACCCCTGACGATATCAATGCTCCTGTTTTTGCCATATTAATCCTCCCCTTGCACAAGTATACCATATACTTCGTGCTTTAGCCTGATGAGGAACGAAAATATACTTCACCATTACTTTAGTATTATACTCTTAAGTCTACTGTCGAATTCTTTCTATATCCCATAGTAACTACCAGGTTATAAATAGATGTAAGAGCATTTATAGCGCTAACATTTACAGGAACGAAAACACAACTCCTTCTGTAGAGTGCTCCTTCCCGAGAGCGTTTTGCCTTCAATACAATGCTTTTTACTTTTAATAACAACAAATTTCTCCAAAACCTGCCTCTCAGATGTTTCTCCTGAATCGAGAATAGTAATGAACATGAAAGGGGAAAGAAACGTGTGCTCTTCTCTTTTTCTCTTAATATTCGCACTTATCCTGTATTAACACTGCATTAATTAATTGCAGTGTAAGATGTTGCCTGTACAGTACTGTCAAAATGTCTATGCAACCTGAGTCTTGACATAATTCTCTTTGTAAATTAAATTGATGCAATATTTGATATAATCTAATAAGATACAAAATGAGTAAAGTTTCAAGTCGTTGATAGTGCCTAAAGGAATCAATTAGTTATTAGGCACTGCTATTACCATTTTTAATGTTCATTCAGTAAGAAATTAATGAAGTACCTCGAGATTTCATGACGTAAATATTACACGGAACAAACAACAAATTTAATGTCATATCCACATTTTTCCCATATTATTCTCTTGTAGTACTTATTGCTTAGGGTCTGAAATAACTTCACTTTTTATCAATCTAATAGGCAGGGATTCTATGGGTGCCTTATTTCTTTAATATCCGGTATTAGCAATTTTATTTAAACATCGCTTCATAAATTTTTCCTCACTAATTTATATATTTCCTCGAATTTTTATGACATCAAATCTGACACATCAAATACCGCAGCTTCCATTTCGAATATCTGACACAAATTACAAATAATTTACATTCTTCCCGAAATCACCGTCATAGGATGTAGCATTCAACACCGTAACACTTTGTTGATTATGGTCGACTTGGACGCTATGAAAAGAGTTTTTTAGTGGGGTTTAACGCCCGTTTTTACTACTGACACAGGCGATGAACACTGGTGATACATGAAATGAAATGATATATTGGGAAAGAATTGTTTTTTTTAAGGAAGGAAACGTTCCAGGCCTAAGTTTAGGGTACCTCCACGGCATTTGCCAGTTATGAGGACTGAAGAAAATCTGTAAAAACTCTCAGTCCTGGCCGGAATCGAACCCCAGACCTCCCGCTCGCGAGTCAGCGCCTTAACGACCTCGGCCACCCGTGGCGGTACATGAAAAGATGATCATGAATAAAACAGGCTGTGATTCCAGTATCCTTAGTTCTTAATAGTTATGAGAATTAAAAAAAAAAAACTAATGGTTTTCTTCATTATTGCCGATTTAGACAGTCATGAAATTGTGTTCTTATAACCTCTTCTTCCTGAAATATTTATTTAATATAAAATGTGTGCTGTCGTGGGAAAAACTGTGTGCTACTCATAAAATTATTTTTACGGGCTCGTTTGCTTAACTTTACACTCGTCCAAAAACTACGCTTCAGAAAATTGCACCACAAATAATTACGTAATTACGTTACACTTATTGAAATCTTTTGGCAGTTTCCTCAGCACTTTTTAACAGTTTGTTCTTCTGTATAAAAGTATGCTTTCCAAATGAGCCCCTATGGTACGCTTTAATTTCTCACGTTCTTAATAAATGCTTTCAATAACAGTAAATATTTCGAGAACAAATTGCGTAGCTTATTCCTCTTGGTAGCCTGTCAAAGTGAACTTTGGTGTGCATGCATAAGCCAACCAAACCAAAATGACAATAAATCAGTAAATCTGCATTGCATTTGAATCAATCATCGACTTTCATTGGCGAAAACTATCCAAATTAAAAGACCCCTAATGATATCTCAGATATACCTAAATAAAAATGTGGTCAATGCTTTAAAGCTGACCAGGAATCGGAAGGAATGTTTATGGTCTTCAAGCAAAATACTCGAACATTTCGAATAAGGGGACAGTAATCAATGAAAAGTTTATTGATACTGTGAGAATTGTGTGAATATTAAGGGATATAGTGGGTACTTTAAACAAGCGGATAAATGCATTACACGTAAAATAATAAAGTAATTATGTCAATAAGCATTTTATTCTTTATAACAATAATTCAAAGAAGATGATCTAGCAAATATGTAGACAGTAAATCAAGCTCATAACTGCTGCCGGGAAGAATGTGAATTCAGTTATTTTAGTTACTAACTATCCGTCATTCCAAAGGCAACCAGCGCAATACTTCCATCAGTTTATACCACAGAAATGTTTGGAGTGTTCGATGTTAAACATCGGTGCAAAATAAATGTAACCTTTTGGATTGGAATAAGCGAGACAGAGGAGGATTTCAGACACAGAAGCCCAACGAGGGCTTTGAATTAACACCCAAGAGGAAGGGATGAATTGAGGGATGCGAAGAATCGCCGGATAAACTGTTGTGGATGCAAGGGGTCTTAACGTTCTAAGATAATTTTTCTTTTGTCTATCTATGATGACGGAGTCTCTAGGAAGGACTGCTGTCACACCAGACGTAAGGTAGTTTTTTCCAATGAGCAAATTCCACTTCTGCGCACCGCTCACCGTCAACCCACGCCCCCTGGCGTTGCAACCCGCGACCTTCCGAATCTGAGTTTTAAGCGTTACCAGCTGACCCACCTACTAGGTAATTTATCATGCTACTCCTGTATGGTCTAGCGTTCAGAGTGGCTGCTCGCTGAATGGAGATCAGTGACACCTTTTGTTGCCTCAGGCCTTGGCGATGCGAAACTGTTGCTTTCTGCCCCACTTTCTTATTTATCTACTACGTTTTTGAATGATTATATGTCTTTATACATAGATGTATAAAGTAGATAGATACATGTAATACATTGCCAGAAATATTATTTTCTGTAAATAATCTATTCATTTGTCTCCGAGTTACTACACAATGGATGATTTGTTCATATTTTCTGAAGGTATTATTTTAAAGAATAGTTTAAGAGGAGTTTGAATATACTTATTTATTAGGTATATTATATTTACAGTACATATTCTCCAAATCTAACATAAAATGTACTACGACAAAATAACAGTTCCCGTTAATCTTAGATTCTATTAGAGAACAAGTTTAGTTGAAGAAATATGCCAGGTAGGAGGGGATGTTGTCAATATGAGAACAGCATCGAATTGGTTCAGAAGATTCAATGATGGGTATACCTAGCCTTGAAGTTAAACATGCTCAGGACGACCTTCAGCTGAAGAAAATGAAGTTCTGCGATCTATGTTCGAAGATGAGTCACTTGCCAGTTCTCGTGATTTGTCAGGAATACTTAATGCCTAATAATAATTATCAGTAGCTACACATAACATTATGTATAAAAATCGAAAATTATATGTATATGAACAATGCAAAGCTCAGACCCAGTAACAAGTGATATTTCTAAACAAGTTCTTAAATTCACCTAGACGACAAATTCATTATGGCTTGTGATGAAAAATGGCTCTTGATCCGTAATTATGAGCAGCAAAAGCAATAAGTATAACAGAAAACAACCCCAGTCACTGGTTCGGCAAAGTTGTTTTGGGCCACAGGTGATGCTTTTGGTTTAGTTGTATTTCGAAGGCATTATTCATTTCGAGCTGGTCCCAAACGGTCGTGGAGTTGACACTCGGTTATTCTGTGAGTAACTGCACAGGATTTCCAAAGGTTTAAGTCTACGTTACCCGGTTTTAATAAATAGAAAGCGTGCTACATCACAAGACAGGCTCAAGTCCATTGAACCAATTGACCCAACAAAAAATCCAGGCTAAATGACTTAGTTCAAGGAAGGCGTTTCGACAACCTTGAAGATGCCAAAAAGGCATGTTTAAAGTTTTTGGTTTGTACATTCAAAGATATGAATTGCCAACAATTCTGGCCGACAATTCTAAGCTGATGGCCTATATTTTTAAGAATAATACTTATTTTATGTATATTGTTATATTAAGCTACCAGATATAAAACAAAACTTTCTGGCCAGCCTAATATTAGAGTTTTATGTGCTATTGCAGCTTATGCAGTAGAAGTTGCATTGTGAAACTGCCTCATTTTGCGGTCTACAGTTGAACAGCCATGCATGTTGAAGGGAGTATCATGCATGTACTGAAAAGAAAAGTTGTATATTTTATTTTAGGTCTTTTACGCCATCTAAGCATACAATGAAGTCCATGGTAAAATAAGACACCGAAACATTATAATTACAGTGACGCTATTAGCATAAAGCGTGTTTAGCTTTCAGGAAGGCAGGCTGCCTCAACATTTTCTCTGGAGACGGTGCGCTTTTGACAGCTGCCAGCATCGCGGTTGTTTTTCGTTCGCTCAATAGCATGAGAGAGATTTTCCGGCGTACACATGTTCCCTGCTCTGAGCCCGGTTTATATTCCTCAGGTGTAGCTGCAGGAAAACTACGGTGCGCAATACTCTGTAGCTATAACCTAGATGCTAGTATACGCAAATGTCTCCCTATTACTTTCAGCTCTTTTTCTGCTTATGTATAGGCTTAGTCCGTTTGTCTTCACACAGATTCTAAAGGGAATTGACTCTATTCTATCTGTCTATTTTTAAGGAGGGGGGTCACCTTTTCTATTTTACCTTGAATAGCGGTAAATAATCGTGTGCACTCTGCCTATATATATTATGAGCATTCCAATCTCTTCTTTCTTTTGTGAATTTCAGTATTGCACTCTTATCTAATTATTTGTTTTGCACTCTACTTATTCTCGTTTTTCTTACTATGCCTTTTAAAGTGCACATCTCAATTGTTTACATTATTGCTTTGTTTTACTAATCTTTGGTTGCGTTTCTGGTACATATATTATCATTCACTTAGAGACTGTTTTATACATTTATATTTTCTTTTTATACTAAGGTAATTTGCTCAACAATTTACATCTTATTTGTCCCTTTGATATGAACGTTTAATGTACACTATCATATTATTTCGTTCTGAACTGTAAGTTATTCTCCTTTCTAGTTATCAGGACGTTATATGCATCTGCTGTTTTGTTAGGGGATTTATGGCCTAAGTTTCCCAAGCACTTACCTAAAGAACCGTGGGGAAAATCCCTCATAAACCTCAGCTAGGAAACTAACCCAACTGGAAATGGAGCCAGCCCGTAGAGAAATCCCGTCTTATGAGAAAAATATGAAAGCCGATCGCACGTGGGCTGGGTGTGGGCAGTTGCGCTATATGCTTCCGGTTGTAGGCACGGTCCGCAAGCAGGGAAAAACAAAACGATGACCCAATATTGAAGTCTCTATCTTCTATCAAGTAACCTGGTATATTTCTCACACTGTGCATTATTAGGCTAAATAGTGAGGCAATTCTTTCTCTTTCAGAATTTTTGTGACATCCTCTAGTCTAATCCGAATGGACGCTTTCCTTAAGTACACAAGTTTTGGAAATTATTGCATTGATTTGAAAAAGTGCCGCTAATCTTAACCACAACATGATTTTATTTATTAAATGAGCTTGATTTCTACATTATTGCCATTTTTATTCCCAATCATAAAACTGTTAAAGAATCCGAGGAAGGAAATACAGCAGTTCAGTGCAGAAGATGTTTACTTCATGTTATTAGCTGTAACAAAGTAGTAAAAGAAATGAAAGTATTTAGCGCGTTATTCTTCCATACAGTTATTGCGTCTTCTTCTTACTGGAAATGTTGAAGACATGACACTATAGGACGATTAGCACGAGTAAGTATGAACTACATTTCTTTTTCGCACCTAAGACTTTAATAAAAACTATTTTGTTACTTGACGTTTTTTGAGTAGAAAAAAAGAAAATCATTCTATACTACATATTTAAAAACTGGCAGCCTGTGTCCAAAAATGCTCAAAGAGGACAAAAACTTATTTTTAACTTAAATTCGCATAATTTCAAAGTAATCAGGTTGAATTGCGGGCAGGCAGAGAGCGACTGTGTACTAAAAGAAGTTAGTCGTTAAGGCTTATAACTCACGTGCCGGTAGCAGCTTGTAGTTACTTTGATGTGGTGTGGTACTTGGTGTTTTCATTATGTGCAAATCGTTTTTATGCCTCTATATAAATGTAGTCTTGAAGAAGGGGCTTTTATTTACGATACATATGTGAAAACGGGTTCTTATAAAGAAGGAATAAAGCGATTCGCAAGAAAAAATCCTGGCAATCGTTTCACCCACAGAAACCGTTCGCCAACTTGCTTCAAAATTGCGAGAGACAGGATCTCTTAACGACAAGAACCACATTCCAAATCGCCGTGTGAACAAAAGTTAGATGAAATACAGGAATTTCCTATGCTGTTCAACATCTTAACCTGACTTATTTGCTAACCGCAGATGTTTGCAATAAACTTCGTCTAAAAGTGCTCTTAAACAACTAATGGTTCTCTTTGAAATGCTGTTTATAAAATGTTTGACAAATTTATATTCTGAAACTAGCTTTAACCAAGAGCGTTATGTGCAGCTTGCATGATACAATATTGAACCAATGAAAGTCTACCTGATCTATTGCAAGTTTTGGTCTACGCTTTCTTTGTAATATCCCTTTATTAATTCCTTTAAAAACAGCAATATTATGCAAGAGAAACGAGATTGGCTTAAAAGTCCAATGATTTTTGTGTCCTATTTCCATATCCTTTGGCTAATAAATATTCTTTAATTCTAGGACAAATTTTAATTTTACTCCATTGAGACGTCTTAACTCTTTTAATGGAACACTAAAGTAATATTTACCATGTAGTTTTTAAGATTTGCTTTCTCGTTTTTATTTCTTCTTTTAAATGAATTGTGATTGCTTGTTAGCTGCTCTAGAACACAGTGTTAAAGTTAATGTACATTAACTTACGAAAAAGCTTAAACGGCATAGGTATTATTTACTCAAACCAACTTACAAAAGTCCTCTTCAAAGAAGCTGCTAAGCGGATGAAAAGAGATCATAGCCTTGCAAATTTCTGAATCTTCACAAGGTTGTCATAGCTGTCACAAAAACTCGTTTGCCTGTAGAAAGGAGGAATAAAACACATGCAATTTAATTAGCTTGTCGGTTGCCGGAATATGTAAATTGAATAGAAACAACAAGGTAGTAGTTTTGTCTTAATACTAGCAGAACCTACCGATTTTTAAACTAGAAGATTATAAATATGATTTCTAGAAATATATCTTCTGTTCAATTACTGCACTTGGCAATTAATACATTAACTGTAGCTAAGTAATATGTGTGGAAAATATTAAACATTTCAATTCAGTTAAACATTCTTTTTTGTCCTCATTGTGCATTTTGGACACAGGTTGACAGTTTTTGAACGTGTATCTTTTATTAAAGTCTTAGGTGTAAAAAAGAAATGCGCATGATACTCTAAGATGTTAATCGTCCTTTAATGGTTATGTTTTTAATATTTCTATTAAGAAGATTCAATTTTATGATAGCCAAACTAGCAAAAAATATAAACATAATGCGTAAAGAGTCTACAATTAGATGCAATAACCGGATGGAATGCTAATTTCATTCAATCCAGTTACTACTTTGTTAATACATAAGGTTATAGAATAATATAAAGTAAATAAGCTGGTTTCTTCAGCACTTTAACTGCCGCATTTCTATCTTCCTGGGATTCTCAAACATTTTTAGAGTGGGAACTCGTATGACAATTAATGAAGAAGTCAAACTTGTGGCTTTTCATTGAACGGAAACCTAATAAGTCACATACGATTATTAGAGAAATATTGATTGTGTATAATTATGAATATGTTACATGCAGCCAAAAATATGTTCCATTGCAATGCATTACATCAAAGCGTTCTTGGTGTACTCATCATTCTATATACGAAAGTTACAGTGACAAAAATCAAACATGAATCATGAAGTCAAGGGCGGAGACACGGATATGCTCACACGTTACACTGGGACTTGCACCCGTTTCACGGGAGCTAGCGGGTCGGCAGTTAGATCGGTAACTCCCGGCGAATTAGATGTAATATCCACGCAACTGATTCAAGTTTTCGCAATTATAATTGCAGTGAAAATAAACATGCACAGCAGATGTTGTAAATGTTCTGCTACATGGACATGCATCCAATGCATCCAATACCAAAAAAGTTCAATTATTTTCATTTCAAATAACTGCAGAGGTAAACTCAGCGTCCATGCATGATGTTCCAGATCTAAGTTCACTCTGATCTTCCTGGAATTTTGTTTCTGACATTATAAAAGGTAATTTATTTTCTGTTGAGGTCAAAGAAAGTGTAGATGTTACTGCTCGTCATCGCGAGAAATGAAATGGAGAAAACCCTGTTGTTCTGTTACACAGTGAGAGAGTGAAGTACTTTCATGTAATCTGTGGTTACATCTTTGAAAAGGACATTAGTTATGCTCCGCGTCTTTAGTATTTCTTACCAGAACTATGATTTCTTATACGGCATCCTTCTGTTGATGCTTGAGCGAGCATTAAATTTATGAAGCGGCAAAGAAGAACGTTAACAGGGTAAGGCCGGGAAATCTAGTTTCCAAGCACGGGAGAGTACAGTTCTTTGACTTTTATAATAATTGTCATAAAACTATTCACAATAACTCACCCAACAAAAATGTGTAATTTGTGCAAATTGCTTTAATTTCACATAAAAATATAGTAACTTGGCAAGAAACTTTACTAACTCCATTAAGAAAAGTTTATATATCAAATATGCTTGTCTGCAAATTACTCATATAGAAATGTTAAGGCCAAGCAGTTGCCCTACTTAACTTTCAATGTTAATGTTTTAATCAGAGCTTGCCTACAATTTAACAAATGAAAGATTAAACGCTAAGTATAATAACTAAATTGAAATTTAAATAATTTTACAAGGCGGTAGTCCAACATTTTATACATTCAAACACCAAAGATAAAGATTGAATTAAAATTTACTTTATAAATCGCAGTTTCTGCTGCCTTGGCCAGTGAGCGAGACCTGGGAGAGAGTAACGAACCTAAAATGCATAAGCAGTATCTAAAAGTGATCCAAATCTGATGAAAGTGCTACTCTCTCTGAAGCAAGAATAGGCCCCTAGGGTAATGTTGTGAATATACTGCAAGTCATGCCACTTGTAGTATAACCAATTAGTATAACCAATGAAAGAAAGGACATAGGGAGTGGGTTGCAACACGAGCAAGAGAACGAAAGGAGGAAAATAAGTATTTGGCATAAACGCGTATACAAATGCGTGCATAAACGGCAATATTAGTAGAAGTATTGTAATGTATGAGTGAAGTTTATATCAGTTAGTCTAACAGACTCAGCGGCAGAGTTAAAGTAATAGATCTCCTTGTACTATGGAATCACTGCTGCATTCATAGACCCAAGCACATTCTTAGTGAACTAAAACACATTCTTACCAATCTCTAGGCCATTAAGCCTCAACCGTGAAACTTCAAGTTATTTAAAGTTTTGTGTGAAAAAAATGAACAGATTTCACGGCACAATAATTCTGTATACACAGATAAGGTGACTGTTAAAACAAGCTGTTTGAACTTGGACATTAAGTAGTGATTCTTAAGATAAGTTCCGTCCAAAGTTTCACAACAGTTACTGGCTTCAAAAATCTTTATATTTATCACATATTTTTCCAGACTTAAACTTGGAACTCCAAACAGCTCAATTACTATATTCAAAGTAAGCAACAAAATTAATGATTAAAAAACTATATATTGCGGAAAGCTATATTCAAAATTTTGAAACTCTGCTCAATCTTTTATCTGAAAAAAAAAGTTTTAATAGTGTTTAACGCCCATTTTTACTACTGAGGCACCACAGGCGAATGACTTGCACATATCCTACAATATAAAAGAGAAATGTTAACTTGCTCTTAAGGTTTCAAAATGTCCTTTGATTTCCTTCAATTTGAAAAAAGAAAACAATCGGATTGAAAGAAGCTAAACACTCAATGAATGAATAAGCGCAGTTAAGAGAAAATTTAACTTATTCCTCACTGAAAGCAAAGCATCTTGTAGACGACAGTGAGGAATGCTAATAGCTTTATGAGAAGGCCTTCTTGACATTAACTAGCATTGCATTTGTGGAGAGCGTGCTTTTCAAAAACAAAATGCATCAGAGCAAGTTCAACAATGTTTCAGTCGGTAAGCACTAATCATTACAAAAGTTTAAAATAAATAAACACTATTATTGATAAATTAAAAGTTTGTTAAACACGTACAGTTGTAACATGTAGCTATTTTTGTATTACGAATATGTAAAATAAATGTATGGTTTATACTTAAAAGTGCAGTCATTTTCCTTCCCCAATACATAACCTCATCATCACTATTTTATATTAAGACACAAACAAAAGTGTCACATTTAAAAGCAGCTGTTTTTAAAAACAATGGTAGACTTTATAAAAACGGTTTTAAAATAGGTGCACATATGGAAAAAATTGAAACAATTGCTCTAGAGCCTGCTTATTGACTGCTAGAAGGAATTTTAATGCGTTTGCTTCAGCCTTTCTTTTTGTGGAAGTTTTTCCTCTCCCAGAAACGTTTACACCAGCATTGCCTATCTTTAACGTCTAAATTTACTCTTTATATTAAAAACAAAGTTGTAACTTTTTCATCTTATGCTTTTGATTCTCGAAATTATGCTACAGAAATAAATGTTATTTTTTGATATCATCTACTACTTCACGTACTGGGCTATAAAGGCCTGTTATGTCTCCATAATGGCTGATCCAAAATCGGTCCGCTTTGCAGTTGCTCTATTTTTTAAAATTCATATCGTAGCACATTCGCTCTAAATGAGCCCATCATTTACTTCTTCGTTTCACTATTATATAATTTATGTTCTTAATATTTTAACTTTCTTTTTTTTTTCATTTCTAGTTCTTTCCATATTTCTCAGAATTTTTATTTTTGCCATTTGAGTCTTATTTCCTCTTCTACTTAAAGAGAACAACTTCATATAAACAAGTAGGCAGATCAATATTTTAAATATGTATTTCTATTTCTTTCCTAATTATCCATTAATAATGTCATTTATAATATTCGTTTTATGTATCTTTTTATATACATCGTATTAGAATTATAGAATACCTCACAGCCAGTAAGTTGATGGTTTGTAAATCGTTCATAAAAATCTTATTTATTTTTAATAAGGACTTCATAGAGTCATAACTGCTGTCTTTTAGGCGGACACTCATAAGCTATATCTTTTTATAATTTTTTCCAACTTGAATAATCTGTTTGTAATATTGTTTCATTTTCTGAAATAGTAACCAGATTACATGGAAATAATACAGAAAGTAATTTATTAAATTCATGTTCAGTAAAACTATTAACTTCATTTTCCACTGTCGTGGAATTGTATTGATGTAAAAATTAAAAAGGCTGCATCCATTTCTTACTCTTTTGTTTATTATTATGAATTTTGCAGTTATTTCGTCTGCTAATTTTATTTTAAACGTTGTTTTTTATATAGATTTTTATTACCTGAATTAAACCCTACATTATTTCTATTTTATTTAAAATAATCCTTATTATATAATTATAATATATATTAAATTCTCTGTGTTTTTTGGATTAATTCATATGCAGTGAAAATATTGCCTTACAATTTCGTCTAACAGAATATTTTTCCAATGTTGTGCTGATAATTTTCTTTGTATAAACTTTAAATGCGCTGCAAAGAATCCGGTACCACGATATTGTCACAATTCCCCTTTTTATACCAATATAAAACAAAAAAGCTTAAATGTATTTTAAAATACATTTAGGAGCTCCCCTAGTGCTTCTGGTTTTGCTCTATTCACACAAGCCTTTAAAGTTACATCATCCAAACATCCATCATTACGTTTCGGTATTTGGGCATTTTCCCCTCACCGAAATCGTCCACTATAATGTCAACATTCTCCAACACTCTACCGCATGCCTCATAAACTTGTCAGTGTAGCGGTAGCTACAATGTAAAATAATAAAGAAATATGTATTCACGTTATATACAACCAAGCCAAGTCCCGAGATAAAGAGGAAGTACGCCAGGGACATTTCCATGATGTTGTGATCAATAGTACTCCACCTCTTCACGGAAAATGGTCCCAAACACACACAAAACATTCTAATAGAATTATTGATTCTTTCCCTCCCCCTGGGAGCAATGGCGCAACTGGAGATAAACAACCATCACGTCCTGTTTATATGCACATATACGGGCATATGACGAAACGAAAAGACTTTGTACTCTAAATGCGCATACACATGCCAGTTCTCACAGTTGCGGTGTTAACTGCGATGACGCCGGCACGGTGTGAAATGTGGAACGTCATTCTGGCCGAAGTGGTATCTGTGAAATGTCGTGTATTTCGGACAGCGCCGTTTATGGAGCGTAATATTACCACCGCTCAGTTTAACTGCAAAATATAGAACGTGTGCATATGGAGGGGATTACACAATACACCTAGTCTTGTCATTAAAAGCGTTAGCTAAGTACCAACATTGTTTAATAGTTTTTCTCTGTTTTGCGACATGTTTTTTCTCCCAGGTATTCCCAAAGTTCAGCACCAATCTGTTCCCAAAATGAACCTCCTTTTGCCCTCACACAGGACCGAAGGCTCTCTGGCATGAACTCTCCACTGAAAACTCCAAGGATAGCTCCAGACTCTCAATATTAGGTACCTATTTTTGCAAACCATTCTCTCAAGCACTGATCACAGTCTGCAGTCCAGATCAGCCTGTCCAACGCGATGCCCTTTTATGGTACCCTAAATAATTTCCAAATTAACTTTTCATATTTCATTTGAATAAAAAGTATTGCCCTTTTTTAAAGTACCGTCCTCAAGATCAGGAACTTTGTTATAGCGGCATTTTTAATCTGATTCACTTTATTGCAGTGCCAAAAACTAGTTACCATTACAGAGTTTCACTAAGATGATTGGGACACCCAGTTTTCCCTCGAAATAACTTTAATTCCAACAAAGTCTTGACGCAAACAACGAATAAACGATTTATAACAGCCTTATTTCAAGTTCTTTGCTTACAGGAGATCATTCAGTATCACTTGTGAGCTTGTGAAATATGTTTTGAGTGCCTTGTGTTGTGATTAATTGCACATTCAACATGTTTTAAGTGTTTTTCCATTACTTTTTAAAATTTAAATTAATGAATTATTTATCGGTTATACTTTAAGCACAACTTTTCTTAAAATAGCAAAGAAATTATAGATTTAACAAGGATTGAGAGGACAGTATTGCTTTATGGGAAACAAAGGAATCCTGTGCGTTATCATGCAATGCTAGCGTCTCTGTTCCTAAAAGAGGTAATGTATAACGTCATTTTTGAGTGAGAAATATTAAATTTATATATTTTAATTCTAGATTTTATTATTATTATTATTATTATTATTAGTCTCGAGGTAACATTAGTAGTAGTGTCGAAGTAATCGAATCGAACCTGGCGTCCGCGTACCCCAGTTACCATGCAAATGTGTCCGAGTTCAAGCGAATGTTGGACAGCCTCGGACAGCCCTATTGGAACTGCTAGAAGCCAATCATGAGCACTAATTAAACGTTGAACTTATCGTCAAGAACAATACCCGTGGGCTGGAGATTAATCTTGCTGGAAGCTCCAAGCCTGTTCCCTGAACAAACCGTGTTCAGGTTCTTAACCACAGGTTTCGTACACTTTGGCCCCTTACCACCAAGCCACCACCAAAAACACCTTCCGGATCCTCTCACAAAGTTCTCGTCAAATCAAGGCATACACTCTTTCATTTCAATGGCTGCAGTCTTCTTATTAACTTACCAGTAAAGCGAATTTTCCTATGGCCGTTTTTAGCGTAACGCTGTAGCAGTCCAACACCCTCCGTTGCTTCAGCTCGTAAGTAAAATATGCTGAAAACTGCGAACAAAAGCATTCAGTCCAAGGTCTTGTCCAAGCACTTAGAACATGGACTTCTGGACCGTTCATCTCAAGGACCATCGTTGTCTGCTCCCGAAAAGAATTCCGCCGAACATCAGTGAACACGCTTTCATAGAGTGCGAATATCTGGTTTTGGTTATCAACAGTGCCATCTCAGGGAACCGCTGCTTGAGTCACACAAACACTCTACCAAATTAATATTTTTTCAATGAAAAGTTTGCAGATTATTTATGAAAGCTTTGGGAATAACCTAACACAGAGATATTTTATCTATGCTTTCATTATAAAAATATTTTTAAAATAATAAAGAATTTCTACTACATTAAACTAAATAAAGGATTTATTAAATATATTCTCAAATTTGAAGCATGTTGATTAAATTCTGAAAAAACGTATTTTGTATGATAAAAACAAATTTTTAGGGACTTTGAGGTAAAGTTTAGAACATCTTTCAGTGTATTTCAGTCCCACACGTTGTAGCATATGCTTCTTCCACAAACTCCTAAATAGATCCAATAAAGATATCTAAGTGTTTATAAAGGTACTAGATGTATTTAGATATTTGCGTCATTTAGCTCAATAAAAATCATTAAACGTTGTACCTCTTGAACATGAAGTTTGAAAGAAAGACAGGGGTCAGTAGTTGATCTCTCGGGTGGTGATCGGGCGATTCCCCTTAAAGGTTGTTTAAGGCTGTAATTGATTCCTAGGTGATGGTTAAGGGAGTTTGACCAGGTCTAGGCATGTCCTGGGTGCGCACACGTCCATCACGAAATTCGCCTCACCATCTGGTACGTGTTTCACAACTAGTCTACTTAATTCTACCAGTTCTAATAAAACCTGCACCACGAACATTTATTCTACAACCATAAAATTTATCATTAGTCACTTGTCAAAATTACGAGCGTCGAGAAGATTGTTTCAGGGATGTTTATTACTCCGTGGGATATTTTTTGATGCGATTTTATTTACGCGGCCTGTATTTTAAAACCTTTATTCAAGTAAAGAAATAGCATTATGTCTAGCACATCTAAAAGAATCTCTAGTATTCAAGTCAAACTAAAAGTGCTACATTTAATTAATGAGAATAAAGAAGTAATATGTGGGTAATTCTCCGACAAATCTGCGAAGAAAGCAAAGTCGAAATGTTTAAAATAATAACGCAAACTGTGAAAGCTGTGGGGTTAATTACATAGGAGAAAGATTTCGCATATGTGAGGGACACATTTTGCCCAAAGATCAACAAAGCTACAATGGTAAGCGTTTTTATATTGCATTCATATTTGCTGTTCTATTATTATTTACAAATAATACTGCAAGTAGCTAGTGTTTGTGTAATTTTTAGGTGAAAATACATAATTCAAGAAGTACAGGAGTGGATGGAGGATTTGAGATAAAATATTGCATTTATAACCCTTGATGAACTTTATTATTAACATGCGTTGAGTTCAATCAATGTGTACAGTAGAATATAAATTCATTATTCGAGATTCGCGGGTAAAATTCCACTGGTTAACAATGCGCATTATTACAAGATCAAATGTTACATGGAACAGAACACATAAATCAAAACCACACGCTGATAATATCAGTCTGACACAATGGTAACTAGTAGTTTACGCTCATAAGTTCTAGAAACAAACTTGTAAAATAAACAAGTAATACTAGAATGAGACTAGTTTGTGAAACAGGGCACTGAACACTGTGTTGCGTAACAGACTCATATTCCCATACACATTGTTCATACGACGATACATTTCGGCTCCACTAACACTTTCTGCCTTCAAAAATTGAATTACTGCTGGTGGGCTCGTTTGGACGAATCGTTGTTGTGAACATATTCGCTTCAACGTTTTTCTGCACATGCGTCGCCACAAAATTGCATTTTGCATTCTTACATACAACGCCACCTACCAGAGCAAACATAAAGTTCTGCGTAGTTAAGCTACAACGCTACAACAAAGTTTTAGTTTCATTTGGGAAACTCTTGTACATCATTAAAAGGAGGAAATCCCATATACGGTGTTTAATATTTACAAAAACCAATTAAATTTTTCATTTTCCCGAAGTCTCTTAAGAATCTGTAAAATTTCGCTTGGTTACTGTTCCACTCTTTGAAGGTCTAATTCACCAAGACAATTTTCAAAACGTCTTCAATCCATGGCAAATAATGGACTATTTCTGATGCACTTGAAGTCAAAATAAGTGGCAGTAAATTTATCTGGCGCAGTTCCTCAGTCTGTTTACATGGCAAAACCCACATATATTACTAACTACAGATATACCCCTGGCTCTGATGGTAATACTTGAGAATCGAATTCGAGAGGTGATGGGATCAATTCCTCTGGAACGGGCCATCCTGAGTTTGGGTTTTTCGTCGTTTCACTTGATCGTTTAGGGAAAATCTGGGAAGGATATTTACATTCCACGGATTATCCGCTCTATTTCCTTTCATTTTATTCCACAAAACCAGTTACAGATCGGAACGTAAGGCGAGGATGTTGCCTTATAATGTGGCGGGATTCTGGTGGGTTCTGTCTGGGGACTCCTCCGGAGACCTTGGGATACCTCGAGTGAGACCTTGGTGGAACAGAAGTAGTTCTCGCGAGCCCACCATCATCTGGAACTTAACGTCTATGGAAACTTAAGGGAATTTGCCTACGCCCATGCATCGCCTCTTCGAATACCTGACCGCAAAGTCTATCCTCCGTCTCATTCCTTTCTCATGGAAGTGCCCCATCGGAAGCGTATGTACAATAGGCCCATCAGCGGCCGCGTTACGAGCTCTTCCTCCATAGGACAGACGAAGATTCCCGTCGTTCTGCTTTATAGCAATGTCTCGAATTAGCCTGAGTAAAATTTCGCATATTATTTTTATAAATATATTTATAAGGTGTTTAATGACATTTCAGAATGAGAATAAACCTAACAAAGAGGTGTGCGCTGTGATCTCAGGCTATAGAGATGGCAGGAGATTAAACACAGCAAGCAATAAACAGTTCATTTTGGTTTTATGCAAGTTTACTTCAGTATTTCAGAAAGTAGCAGCCAGCTTCAATTTACTGTAACTTAATAAAACCCCACTGTCATAAATTTTGGAACGTAAGAAATCTTTGCGATTCAGAATTAAATTAAAAATAAGCGCTGCATTAAGACTGACCACCGAATATTTGCAAAGAATATAACAATTTAATAGCTCAGCAGGAAAAGTCTTAAAATAAATATGTAGGCACACTCTTAAATGGAAAACCTGTGCCTCGAATCTCCCTGTCTCCCTCCCTCAGACTGTCCTTCCAGACTGAGATGTTTTTAAATCCTCATTAAAAGCAAACACGGGAAAAAATTCTAAACTTAGACCTGGAACGCTTCCTTGCTAAAAATAAAATATTATTTCATCTCATATATACTATCAGTACCCACTACTTGAGACTTCAACACAATTAACAAGACTTTGTCGATAGAATAATTTGTCTCTCAACCCATAGAATATACCTACATACATATCGAGTAAAACTACACTACATAAGTAAATATATTTACTTACATGTGTCTCAATACGGAAAAGACAATGTTTATCGTGTACCTCTACCTGAAGAAGAGCTAATTGTGTTAATACATGTGTTGATTCATTCATGTGTTTACGTTTATTTAAAAACTGAACTATCTAGTTCAGTTTTCTAGTGGAGTTTATCTTTCTTTGATCACAGGTACATTGTGTATATAATATACATGTTTTATATATAACAATAATATACAGTATATTATCAGTAATTTTATTGTAGAACAGCTACCTTCCATTATTGAAATCTGTAACTACTATGTTTAAGATGTTGTAACTGTTCTTGACAGTTTATAGTAGGTGAAGTAGTTTAAAAATTATATTTTGAGCTGAATACACCCCTTTGAATACGAATTATCCCAAATAGTGTCACAAGCGGTCTGAGATTACCGAAATGTATCTGGAAAGCTCAGACCCTCGAGTGCTATTTATTAGGACCATTTCACGAACAAAGTAAGAATTTAAATATAATTCCGTAAGCGTACTTGGCTTACAAAACTATAATAATGGTGTATTTGTACTGAACCTTTTCAAGCAATGTTACGACAGAAGAATTTCGATTGTTAGCAATGCCAATAGAAAAGAGGAAAATGCGAGTAGGACTATTTCATGAATAGATTAAGAATAAAAGTGATATATATTTGAAATTCCCACACAGAATATCAACACCTGTATAAAATATTATACTTATGAATATCTATTCTATTCAGAAGCCATGAGACAGAAATGGACAAAGGTTCACTATTACAATCGCTGTCGTTCAATTTTCTAATACCAATTGAGAGAGAGAGAGAGAGAGAGAGAGAGAGAGAGAGAGAGAGAGAGAGAGAGAGAAAGGATAAAATACAATGTCTCTATTTTATTTTCTATTTTTTGGTTTGGAATTCCTAATGACAAGATAAATTTGCACATTTGACGCATCACCAAAATGCTTTGAAGAACTCTCCATTTTGCTTTATGATTGTCGATTGTCCATGCTTTTGTTGCTATCAATAGTTTCCCACCGCCTCTAGCAAAAGTGATCAGTGATACATATAGTGGAGGTATAGAGTTGGCTACACTGACCACAAGACATTACGTGATAAAACGGATTTGATAAATCTTTTTAGATGATTGCACTACGTAATCCTGCTGTGATTGGTCAAAATTCAAATCTTTGTTTCGTTTCATTGGTTGATTTTAAGTTGAAGTCAAATAAGTAAAATGGTTACCTTAATCAGTTTCGTCTTAACATTTTACAATTGTAAATTTTCAAGGGTTGCCTCACTATGCATATTTATCTATTATTCTGTTTATGTAATGTCTTTTTTGCTTTTAATACATTGTAGTTCTGTAATTAATTCCATCAATGGTAACACATCTTTTCTGAAAATGTCAAAATACAATAAATGCTTGAATGATAATCAAGGTAGCATTTTGGTTTGATATCTCATGGAATACATCAATAATGAGAGGCTCTTTATAATATTTAAATTTTACACGCAAAACAAATGTATTCATATTTTATTTTTTATTATACTATGTGCGGAAAAACAATGTGCAGGAAATTGTAGAGTAGAAAAGCAGTACCAAACTAAGCATTTTAAAAATAGGAACTTGGGATCGCAGAAGATTTTTTACTGCGTTACATACGTCAACATTAAATCGTCATGTTAGAGTCTCAGATTGTGAAACTTTTCTGTGGCGTGCCAGATGTAAACAAAACGCACTCTTGTACATATTAGCCACTGTCATAAGGTGTGCCTGATGTTCAATGCAGCATTTGTGTTTTAAAGCCTACTGGACGTTACAGTAATATCACACACTCGTCTTTAAATTAGGCGAAACTTATGGTCTCAACATGACGGCGCTCCTTCACATTTTCTCTTGCAGTTCATAACCATCTAAACAGAACATTTGGTGACAGATGAATCGGGCGCGGTGGAACAACGCGATGGCCTTCACGGTACATCAATTAAGTACGCGCATGTAATATTTAATTTATCATTGTGTACTAATACTCATTAGTTGAGACAGTACGTACACACTTGTGTGAGTTACATTTCATTTTGACTGGCCAATGAGGATGTTTCATAACGTCAGATTTTAATTATGTTCATGCAGCGGTTCTGTTTCTGCGACCCCCATGTTCCTAACCTCAAAACGCTTAGTTTGGTATAGCCTTTGTACTCTACAATTTTCTTCACATTGTTTTTTCGCATTCAGTATGAATATTTCTGCCTTTTTAGATGCTTTAGCTGTTTGATAATTAAGGGTTTTATTCGTCCTTCTTTTTGCAAATGCATTCGTTATAAACTGTAAATTAACTTTAGAAACAAGTGCTTCTAAACGCTCACTTTTGTAATTTCAAGCCCATAAATAAGCAGAAGGTTTGTGTAAAATTTGAAGAGCCTTTAGTTGCTTTATGGAGGAACGTCTAGTCTGCTCGCTTCTCTAGGGTAGGGATTATAATTAATTCCAAACAAGTTTATGGAGTGAGTTTTAATGAACTTTAATGCCACTAGAAAACAATGAACTATGAACAATCTCATTCTATTAACTAAAATAACAATAACGTCGTCATTATAATTAGATTGTTAAAGAAGCTGAGCATTATCATCAGATGGTTACTATCGTTGTTTAAGATGGAACGAATAATGTCATGTGATACAACATAAAATATACGCAGTATTTAATATTTGGGAGCTTGACAACAAAATTAATATAGAGGTTTACTTAAATATTTGTCTAGACATTACTTGATCCATGCTTCGTAAACCAATAAACAACGTTTAACACTCTATAGCAATATGAATGTTACAAACCTGGTTTTTATCATGATCGTCGAATGTACAACATCTATGAATTCATTCACTAAGCAACTTTTCCAGTATTCAAATTGGTTAATGAGTAATAAAAGCTAATTTTATATTAATATCCAAAGTCAAGAGCTGCAAAAGTTTGCATGAACGATTAGAAGTTAATAGCAACATTGAATAAAATCAGCATTATTCGTACACCGGTAAATTACAAGCAGAAAAAAATTATATTCCTCTTAAAATTAGAAAGCTAACTGAAAGCATAACGAAAGTGATTTTTGAAGACATCTGCTAACTCTGCATCTGAAATGCTGGTATCGTGTCCACGAAGCATTTATCCCACTTCTAACTACCACGCCTTTTTTCTGCTACGCAATCGAAGTTTGTATACACTAGTAGAAACCGGTTGAACTTCAGTGGACGCGATACAATAGAGGTAAACTTAAGCGATAGATCGTGTTTATCACGCCAAATGTTTTAGTTGCGTTTCTGAAGGAAGTGCGTCTTAAGACTTTCTATCGTGTGTATTTGTATGAGAGTGAGACAGTAGTTAGACCAAAGGAATGTTTAAGATTGTTATATACCAAAGAAATCGTACAAGTGCTGTAGGAGAGAATTTACAGCTAAATCCAAGAGTACATGTCCATCGGGAATATCAATTTTCAGATTAATGAACAAAGTTCGAATCCAAGGCGTTTTCACTGACAAGAAGCTGAAATTAAAAATTAAGTTTTAACAATCGAAAAATTTGATGAAAAATCGTTGATTAGAAACTTCTCCTCGAAATTATATAACATGATTAACCCAGCTAGTTGGTGTAACTGTCGGCAGTGCGTATAAAGCTACTCAGCTGCCACACTTTCATTCATATAGAATTACTGCTACATCTGAAACAAAGTTGGTGGAGGCGCTGAAACTAACTATCCTGGAAGCGCAGGATGAATTGGATCTCCAAATTTTGTTCAAAGGATTCATGCATGTCTCACAGTGAAG
Source organism: Metallyticus violacea (assembly GCA_030762175.1). Taxonomy (NCBI): domain Eukaryota; kingdom Metazoa; phylum Arthropoda; class Insecta; order Mantodea; family Metallyticidae; genus Metallyticus; species Metallyticus violacea. Next base: position 47,408,464 of record CM060835.1, on the reverse strand, counting down.
CGCAGGCACTTCGAGCATCCATTAGATTTCGGTATACAAGGTTAATTACTATTTACTACTGTTATAAATGAAAGAAACAAAATGCGCGCTGTGAGTTCCGACAGCACAACACGATGCGGAGAGACAGTTAAGCCGATAAAATATTTCCTATTGTACAGCAAAATGAAAACTCTGTTTAATACAACCTTAGCTTAAAAAAAAAAAGAGCAAATGTACAACATAAGCCCAGAAGACAACAGTAAGAACCTACAAACACTGCTATTTTTTTTTTTCATAAAGAAATAACTTCTTTCATATGCAGAACAGAATATACTAGCTAACATTATGTACTACATATTTCGCAACTAATGAAAAGACATTCTTATTAGAACAAGATATTTCTAAAATAATATCAGAAAATGCATAACACTGATGCTCTGGACTTATAGGGTGTTGTGTGTTGAGTATATGTCGAACTTTCCCACAATTCATCGCCTGAAATGCGTATATTCTTAAACTAGCCTTATATGCTCTGTGCCTCTGGTAATTTTTAAAATCGTTTTAAACCTTGCAATTCGTAAAAGAGTTCACATGTGGGTTGTAATTATATTTTAAGTTTATTTTTCAGTTGTAAAGAGTTTTGTTTCATAGATGTAAATGTTTTTATTTTTATATTTAGCATAAATAAAAAATCTAATAATACATAACTCACAAATAGGTTAAAAACATGTCTCTTTCTTCATGTACTGAAGTATTTTATACAGAAGCAGTTATACTTAGTTTTCTTTTTTATATATTACGTTGGAAATAAACAGTATCAGAAAATATCCGCCGTAAAGAGAAGTTTACGAGAAACATTGTCAAATAAAGTTCAGATAAATATCCTGTTACACCTAACATTTTTATTGCAATGGATCTGCCTTTTTATAAATGGAAATAATTATATATATATTGTAATTATTACTTTTTATTTGAATATGAATGACAAAATGGTGTTTCAAGCAATGAAGTATTTGAAGTGTACATCGCAAATTATGTCATTACTTTCCACTCAGATTTTTAATTTGTAGTTTAGTAGTATTTGCATTTCGTCTTTCGTTTCATTTAGTATTCATTCACAGGAGTTATAACGAAAGAGCAGTTTGCTAAGCATCACTTGAACATTATTTTCGTTCTGGTTATATGCATACAAAACATTCGAGCAGTAGGAGCATCTGCTACTCTTTTAATCAATTAAGGGTAAAGTTTGAGGTTTTTGTCATTTACCATATACCTAAGATTATATTATAAATTAAGAATACAAGTTTCAATTAAAAAAATTGAATCCTTGGAAGGTAAACCGTTCGGAACAAAGTAAATCTGTCTGGCTACTATGTTCACTAGGAGCATAGAAGATAATCCACATTAGTTTATGTACCCCTTCAGGGGGAAAAAAAATTAGTTGCTTCCAGAGCTAGTCAAACCTCGCGTAGCGTCGGTAGCAATCGTAAAGGTGGATTCAAAGTAGGGCGAATGTTTTCTAAAGGCAGTGTATAACGCAACTCAAGCGTACTAGACATAAACAGTTGATAGTTTTCCAATGTGAATAGTCGCTGTGCCAAAGACAGACTCCTGCTTCAAGATTCGGACTGGAAGGTGTACATTATACAGCACAAAGACATCTCTAACATTAATAATAGTAAATTACATACTAAACTGACAAGAACAAAGCTATACGGATAGAAGTACCATAAATAAAGCTGGTAATAGAGCTTAATAAAACTCTGTCTTAAGAGTTTTCGGGAAAATAAATCTTTCTTCTTGAGACACAATGAAAAGCTACTTAATGTTCTGCAGTGACTGGCTTATGCGTTACTCAACTTTGTAATATTTCTTAGTATCGGTGTTATGAAGCTATGCAAATTCTAATTCTGAAAGCCTAATCTTTTCAGGTAAATTAACGTCAGAATACTTCGAGCTAAGAAGTCGGTCCTGGTGGTGTAGTGGTAACCATACTTGACTTCTAAACCCAAGATCGCGGGTTCAAACCCGGCCAGAGTCGATGGATTTTTTCGGGGCGTAAAAATCCTAAGCATGGCTTCCTTCGGAAGGGAAGGGGAAGTAAAGCCGTGGGTCCCGTGTCGTACATTTACGGCACGAAAAAGAACCTCAAGCCTGAAAGAAGAGGCCTCTGAGCAAAATTTGTCGGCCGTTTCACGCCCTGAATTGAATGGGACGCTGATGACCTGAGATATTAAAGAGCGTCCGTAAATAAAACAAATCAATCAAACAATTTGAGCTACGAAGAAATAGCTAAGGACATAATTTGTTTGTTTATTCGTTATTATAATAGAAATGTGCGAATTCCGATGCATCAACATGAATTATACAGAAATTAAATTTTCGGATCAATGGAGTATTATACATTTTTGTTCTGTTTATAGCAAGCAGTCACTACGTAAAACTATGATAATGACTTTGCTTCCAATCTGTATAAAAGATGCCTCAACCCAAAGGTATGTTGTTTAGCGTTTTGTAAAGTTCTGTTACATTTTGTAATTTTACTAACACATTTAAATATTGCATTTTTATTTTACCATGAATCGAGAGTAAGTAGCATGAAAGATATGGAAGTGCCGACTAGAGCGCCATCTCTTACAGATGTAGCTGGTAGGGGATGACGTAAGCGTGACAATACTTCCCAGGAACGTGCATATGCCACTTTTGTATTTCCTTTCATGAGGTTCACACCATCGATCTGGCCGTACTGCCGTTAGCAGGGGCTGTTGGTAATGTATGCAGTAATCTCGGTTATATGGTTCTATAATCTACAGACTTAAAAATTCCAAGAATTATTTAGCCTGTCATATTCTTAATTCTTCAAAATTAAAAATCAATTTAATTCGCCTGCTGGAAGAACGAGATAAAAGGAGTAATCTACAATAATTTAAGAGAAGTTTATGCACATTATTTAATTGGGTCAAATTTTATTGCTTTTATTTGATTTATAAATAACTGTATCTCGTATTTAATAGGTACATTTTGCATACTGAATTATTCATTCTTATATTATTTAAGGATTCTTAGTATAAATATTAAAACATTTCACTAGTTATGCAATTTTTGCTGAATGAAAGCTGTTCATGTTTTCTGATATCTTACCACATGGAAACTCTCAAATCAGCCTCAGTTTTGTTTCATCAGGCTACAGTTTTTCAGAAATCGGTATACTAGAATATTACAGTTTTTATTGTTTGTTCATTGAACAAATACAAAAAATAAATATTCAGAGAGGTTTAAACAAGATAATAAATTGTTCACTTTGTGAATGAAACAGAAGAACTAAATCAAAGCATTGGATCAAAAAAATGGCCACAAAGTTGTAATTTAGCTCCTGGAGAAAAAATGTGAAGTATGAACCATTGGTTTTTCCTTCTAATGTCCTTCTTCCACTATTCCATTTTAAGTTAGGTATGATGAAGTAATTTTTACATGCTCTGAAGAAGAGCATTGATGTTTCAACTTTCTTGTTACAAGTTCCCACAGAAAACTGAAGCTAGGATAGAAGCAGGTATTTTCAATGGGCCCCAGATTCATGAGTTTATGCAGGTTGAGATCTTTTCTTAATCGATGTCCGAGTTAGAGAAGTCAGTATGGTTGTTATACAGAAAGTGACAGAACATTTTCTTGACAAGAAATATGAGAACTAAAAGGAAATTGTGCAGGAAATGTTACGACATTTTAGAAATCTAGGATGTAGAATGAGATGTTAAAGTGCATTTTCTCAATAGTCATTGTGATTACTTCCCTGCGATTCTTGGTGCAATGAGTGAAGAATAAGGTGAGCGGTTTCTTAAAGATATTAAAACAATGGAAACCACTATAAAGACCATTAGGATATGTAAATGATGACCGATTTCTGTTGGTATTTCAAAAGGGACACTGGTGAAGGACATATATATTTTTCAATATTAATATTTAAGTTAAAATGAAACCTATAAAAATAGTTTTGTCTCAAAGCTTAGTAATATTTCATAAAAATATAAGTACATTAATACGTTTAATGTGGTTTTGTTTAAAAATCTAGCCCGATAGAATAAAACTGAAAACATATTTAAATTCACGGCATTCATCTTATATATATATATATATATATATATATATATATATATATATATATATATATATCCAGGTGTAAAAATAAAAAACAAGAAAAAATCTTGTGTTTTAAACCAGTAATAAGTTAATACTTTTAAAATAATTATTTGTAAATCAATGAGGAAAGGTAAAGCTTTACCTAAAGTATCTACAATTTCCTAGTGTTGGTCAGTATTCCAAGAAATGCGGCAAAACATAATCCCTCAGTGATTATACGAGTTTTATGACTTAAATCTGAGGAAATGCAACTGAAGCGGTGCGGAAAATATGTCAGGCCTTTCCGGCTGATGTGAATGAACGGGCGATGGCTCACTAAGTTCTATGAAGGCAAGGAGGACAAGGGACGGACATGAAGACAAACAACAACGAATTAAGAGGATCTCTTAGCGACTATTAAGAAGAACAACAGCCAGACTTGTGAAGCCGTGACACAGTAATTCAATGTGAGTAGAAAGGCTCCATCAACCAGTCAAAAGATACAACCTCGATTGCTGGGTTTCACGAGAGTTGGCAATGGACCAGAAGCTGACATCAGCAGACACCTGTTTCGCATTGTTCCACATCAGCAGAAGAAGCTTCTGTCTGATAAGAATGCTGACATTTTTTGAGCATCGCCGGGGAAAAAAATGAGAGAACAGAACAGAACTTTTTGGTAACCTGTATAGCATTTTTGAGTATTTTTTCATTTCGAATATTATAGATGACAAAAAAGTAATTTTAAACCACATATCTATGCCAAAAGTTTCTAGTTTGTTATATATATTGCCATTTCAAGTGTGACTTTATCTTGGGTGTTTTATCCTTTTAAAGCTTCTATAATTGCTGTTAATTTGTTACATTGCTAATGGTGTTACTTTATTTTCTTTTTCTTTTATATATTGTATATATACTATTAATGGGGTAATAAAAACTTCTAAAAAGCATAAAAATTCATAAAAAAAACTCGGAGAGTTCATTCTCATCATGTGACCAAGAGCCAACCTCGAAATATCCGTGTGATTTTAGTGTTCAATTTTACGGTTTTAGTGTGAAATTTTATATGAACTTTTTTATATTGCTCTCTGAGTGTTTTATGCATATATATATATATATATATATATATATATATATATATAATTCATCGATGGTTTGGCTAGTGCGTATGTGTATAGAGCGTAAAAAATTAAAACCGATAAAATTTGAGAGTTTGCATAGTACACCAAAACAAATTGTTTTTCTATTGCCATTTTTCGCTCATATTTATTGTACACTGATGGTATCCTTTTTGAATATTAAAAAGTATACTAAAATTGTATAGAGCTAAATCAACAGATGGCGTTTTTATTTTGTCTAGATATTTCTATACCATATTTATTATCTTTAAGAAAGGTGAAACGTGCCACTTTTTGAATAGATAATAGAAACAAGTTTAATTAATATTATTCAATAATTCCATCTTAGTGCAGGTGCAACATGATTGTTGTGTAATTATTGTATTTGCAACCAACAGAGCTCTCGTGTTTGATTGTTGCGTTCTAAGTCGTTGGCAACTAACTTATATGAAGTCAACATCTTTCAGAGCTACTTGAAAAGCGATCCTGTAATTTGAAAAAAAAATGATTCCAAAGACAAAACGCGTTGATCGATCCCCAGGTAAAAGGAGTAAGGCAGTAACACTTGGTGAAGGATATTCCAATGAACAAATAGCGGAAAGGTACGGTAATGGAGCTATGAAATCAGGTATTAGGAAAGTTTGAAAGCAATACGAAGTAACTGGGAGCACAAGAACGTCTCCATTAAATGGCAGAAAATCAAAACTAAAGGGTCAAGAATGCCGGAAAATATGCCGCCTTTCTGCACAAGGCAAAAGATATAAATGCCACCTTAAGAACTCTGGGCTACAAGTCTCTGACAGAGCAATCAGACAAAATCTTTACGAAAATGGCTATAAGCGAGGACCCCCGGATCCCAAGAAACTGTATCTCAAACAAAATCAGAGGCAAAAGTGTGTGGAGTGGGCTTTAACACACAGAGGTTGGATGCAAGAAAACTGGGGTAAAGTCATATGAAGTGATGATCCACATTTTTGGAAGTGATGGCATCACGTTTAGCTTTGCAGAACGGGTGAGGACATGTCCCCCTTGTGCATCACCGCCACTATGAAGCATTCTGTCTGCGTTTTGGTATTGGGAAGCATTTTAATATTGTTTAACGCCCGTTTTTACTACTGAGGCACCACAAGCGGTGGACACTGATGATACACGAGACAAAATGATATATTGGGAAAGAGTGTTTTAAGGAAGAAAACATTCCAGGTCTAAGTTTAGGGTACCTTCCCGGCATTTGCCATTTATGAGGACTGAGGAAAACCTAGAAAAACTTCATTCAGGGAGGACATACCTGGTGGGATTTAAACCTCAGACCAACCTTGGCATCTTAACGACCTCGGCCACCCGTGGCGATCATTCGGAAGCATGGCAAGACATGTTGTCGGGCCCCTAGCAGTGTTAGAGGGCAACAATAATGAAAAAATAATAATAATAACAAGAAGATGCTTTAGTTTTAAGACTTCTGCCTACTCTTCGTGACTTGTTTGGGGGTGACAGTCAGCGGTGCATCTTCCAGCAGGATGCACAAAGTTTCATACCGCTCGAGTCAGGGACTATCATGCCCCTGTCCTCCCTTGCCCTGACCTCAACCCAATTGAAAATTTGTGTTCTGAAGTTTTGGTGTTACATCTGAATCCCAGTAACAAGAGGAAGATGCAACACTCCATCATCCTATGGTGGTTTAGAGCGATAACATAGAAGACCTCCAATGTTTGGTGGACTCAATGCTACAGAATCGAGGCAGTAAGCAAATCAAAAACATACCCAACAAGGCAGCTACCATAATTCATATGAATGTGTCCAAATTTACGGATGTTTTGATTAAGTAGTGATCTTCTTAATCAAAATCTCTTTTTTTAAATATTGAACATTAAGACATGTTTGTCTAGTTTCCTGAAATTTGAACTTGAATAAAGTAATAAATTTCAATTAAAATTAAAATCTTAATGTAATAGTAAAATTATCTAAAGTTTAATGTCACTGCCGAGTTTTAAAGAAGAAAATTTTTTCCCTTAAGGGACTTGCAAGCACTTCATTTTACAAATGAGCTCCAAATGGATGGGAACGTAGGGTGTATTTGACACTTTCAGATACCTTTGCGTAAATTGCACTGTTCATGGATAATCAGTAAGTCGTGGATATCGCCGTTTGCATGAAGACGCTAAAAACATTCGTGCGGCTCTTCCCACACGTCTGCAGTTGCACAAGGCTAATGGGAAGATTTTCCTCCACTTGCAGCAGGATATTTTGTTCTCACAGTGCGGTCCCGTCCCTGTCCTAAACGTACAGCTTCATACAGATGTTGACAATAATCAACAGCAAACGTCGACATTGATCTGGATTTGCTGTTGATACACATTATGCCGCTCTTCTTTGCAGTTCGCTGTATCAAACCCAGTCCACGTGTATCGCTTCAAGTCGAGACATACTTAAGCATTACTAGAAGTTTGAAAAAGTCTGATAAGAAATGGCGTTGTAAAAAATTTTGGTGTCTGGTGCAAGCTTACAAGGTTTGACAGTTTAATTTTTCCCCTATCTATATAAGCATGTGTATATCTGTATGTGTTCCTTTTTACCATTATAGGTGGATACTTTTGATTATATAATAAATTTAATTATGCTCAGTTTTCTTTGATCTTAAACGTGTTTGATAAGCTAATTTGCAAAATAATTATTATATGAGGTTTCCTGAGTACATCCATTTTAGTTATATTTACATAATTTTTTATTTCCTTTAGTATATAATTTCTATATCGAATTATTGATATATTTGTAGTTCTAAAATTGTAAAAAGTATTTAGGAATTATAGAGATAAAATGAAAACTTGCCACTCTATCAAATATTGCAAACGTGAAAACGGCATTTAATGATAAAGTGAAAAAATTATCATAATTTGTGTTTTAAAATGTAGCTAAATAGTAGCACAATTATTTACCATATTTTATATGTATATCAGGAAAACAATAGTGCGGATAAACTTTTCAACCTTACTGGTAATATAAAGTTAGACCAATTACCATGTTAAGCCTTCAGAAGAGCATTAACGCACAAAATGCACGATATAATATAAAGTAGCACATTATAAAAAGAATTGTAGGAATTGAAAAAGAAAATGTACAGATTATAAGGGACTCTAAATTGACTTTATATAGCATTTATTAATAAGTGAATTATCCACTCTACTAATAAATATGGCAAAATTGGTAGATAACCGCCTTCATAAACTCGCACTAAAATAATACAAATTTATAAATATAAAAAAGAAAACGTACAAATTAAAAAGTATAAATTAGTGGAAAAAACGAATATACTTCATAAAGAGAGATTGAAAACACATTTAATGTACATTAAAGTCTTTTAATTGAGGCAAAAGAGCAAAGCGAAAACATCAAAAGAATATTTCCAGCTGACTGAGTGAAAGAATAAAAATACACATTGGAATTGATATTCCTTCAGCAAGAGGATAGTGGAAATTCGGTTGAATATACGCCTTTAAAATCGGTTTAATTATTAAAGATAATATGAAACAGGGGACTAAATGATGATTAATTTCTTACTAAAGTCCATGCATAACTGGAATAGTTGTTTCCTCTTTTGAGTCAATTAAATTCGTTTCTAAACTCTAAAAAAACGATTGAAAGAATAAACTCACGTGTATTGTATTCTAAGTTTTACGTGTGGAGTTAACAAAATGCTTGTTATATATGCAAAATGCGAAAAAAGATCATGACACAAAAGTTCACATTTTTAAATCATCTATAATGCCCAACGTAATAAATAACTGGCACTCACAAAAGAATAGACTATCAAATGTTTACTATATTTTCTGATGGTTCTGTCATGCGACAACTTTGTGGAAATGAGGTGGGTGCCAGGCTATCGAGGTGTGACAGGGAATTAAGGAAGTAGACAAACTGGCCAAGAAGAGAGCATCCAGCTCTTACATGGACCTGAACCAGCCTGTGCTGTTAGTAAATCCTCAGCTAGAACCGCAATAAAGTTATGAGCCAGGGATCAACACAAGGAACGATTGTCCAATTATCCGGACAAACTCTTAGCAACATTTTTGTTAATGGACCTAATCCCATACTTACTAAAACACTTCTGAAGTTCCACAGAAGGAAGTTAATGCAATTGGTGGGATTAATTACTGGAAATGTACATCTCCAGAAAATGGAGCTCTTTCAAGAAGAATTGCAGACTTTGTAAACATTATGAAACTGCGAAGGACACTCTTAGAATGCGAGATCCAGGAGAGCAGGAGATTCCAAATCTTTGGTTCGCAACCACATAATAATATAGATGATCCCTTCAAGGGCTCTGCACTTTATTAAGAATACAGAGTTCGAACTGCTATGAGTGGTTTGGGGTTGCACAAAATGTCTATGGCTAAAGTGCGGGAGTCTATAAACTCTGTACAAACCTCTTTGCTGCTGCTGCTGTATGTAAAACATCCCTGGCTAATCAATGGAACCATTGAGCATTTTAAATAAAATATTAAATACATCAAAGTGTGGATTTTGCCGAAACGTAGTATACTGTTTTTTTTTTTTTTTTTTTTTTTTTTTTTTTTTTTTTTTGGTGTTGTGATTTTCATTATTGTCAGATAAAATATAGGTATAGTATGGAACTTTAAATGGGTAGCAGGAGATTGCTGTACTGGAATGGCTAGTGCTTTTGTTATCCATGAATGCTTAGTTCTAACATAATAATAATAATAATAATAATAATAATAATGACGATGTCAAGACTGTAGCTTTACAAAATAGTTATGAACAGTATTTATGATTACACTACTGGCCTGTTAGAAGAGTTGACAGCTTATATAATTGGCTCAGCTTAAATTGCAAATTGCATTATTCTATATTATTGTGATATGATAATGATAAATTAAAATTGAATAACTTCGAATATAACTATATAATGAACAAAACAATGTTTATATCTGTAGTAAATAACTGAAAGAAAAAATAATTTTCTTCATATTTTTCAAGGAACAATTTCTATGAATACCTGAAAACATATTTGACGACAGCATTTACTGTTTTTTGCTGATTTACTTGAGAAGGTAAATTTATTTGAATGTATCTACACATTATTTTCTTTCAGAATAGTCATAATTCCTGCTTCTGGAAGAGCATAACTTGTACTAGAATCACTATCAGAGACTTACTTTGAAGCTGATGATCTGTCTTTCACGAAATTCTGTTTGCTTCTGCTTCCAGTATATTGTGTTAGCATAGCAAACAGAAGGGATTCCAATATTTCCTAATTTATTTTATTAAATAATGTACAGTATATTTTTGGTGAATAATTATGTATTTCGCAGCTATTTTTATGTTTTCTTATATAGTAAAAACATCATGCTTTAACTCGCGGATCTGCAGCTCACGATCCATGAATCAAGCCAAGCTTCATAAGCATTCTATAGCAAAACCGATACATTAGACAAGGGAATGGTTTAGGAAGTTTGTCCTTTGCTTTGTGCATTGTAATTTTTTCGGACTCAAATAATAAAACGTTTTGTAAGTGCAATGCACATTAGAGATGGCCGTTGCTATATGACCTCATTCTTCCACCAGCTAACAGCCAAGTTGCCCTTGCCAGGAAATACCCTCTGCATACTCCAACCATCATTATCTAGACGTTATCGACCGCTACCGGTGTATAAATTATATTGTAATATTGTGCTGGCTCTGGAACCACCTTCACATTAGAGCTTGCGTGTAAAAAGAAGAAAAACAAAAACTGGAATACTGAAGATAAGAGCGGCATTTGCTGCTTAAACCAGGACAATGCAAACATAAACGCATTTCCTTCAGCCGGGTTTAAGGGCAAATTGAGCCATATTCGCTTAACTCACTTCCTGGCAGGTGACAATCCAACTTAATACTTGGAAGTATTACCCCAAAAGCGTAAAAATTGTAGATTGGTTTTTTTCAGTGGATATCATGAGCATTGCATTCAAATGAATAGCATTTGTCATTATTTTATAGTACGCCTCGGGTCTTTTCTGCATAATCAGAAATTTCCTCGCCGAAATGGATGACCGAGACCGCTAAGTCTTCATGTTCATCGTTAAACATATGAAAAGAGCTACAGCATAGAAATAGTGCAGCTCTGGAAGCAAATGGTTTTACTTTTTGCAGAAAAAATATATCAAAGAATTTACAAGCAGAAAGGAGTCTTGACGCTAAGTATTTTGAGGATGAGAACGAATTGTTTCAAAAGTTTCAATATGAAGCTACAGGCATCATTGCCGTAGATATGTTGCGATGTGACGTGTGCTCATAGCCAGTCAAATGTAAACCAATATAATTGGTAGAGGCGGGCTCATCTAAGTCACTCAGTGTACTACTCTTCGTAAAAGTGATAAGTAGTTTTGAGAATGACTACTGCACTTAAACTTCAATTAATTAATTTACTGTATGAACTGAATTGTTATTGTTTGAAAGGAGTGATATGACTCATTGTTTCAAGCATGTAGAGCTGGCACATATAGTCAGATGTGTCACTCATTTTGAACACACATTATTTGCTGAATTAGTGCTCTGTAATTGATAGAATAAAAGGAAAGTTTCCTCAATACATTTCTTCTTGATCTTCCTACCAAGAACTTACGACATGGATTCCTTCAAGTGGTTTCTAAAATACTCCTTACTTCAGATAACCCAGTAACCACCAGCCAGATTGTTATTCGAGACTTTCCAGTAAACGTAGCACGAAATCGTCAACTAGTACACGATAACCAAGAAATCGTGTTCTCTTTACTCTCAGCTTTCAATAGTATTGCCAATTTAATTTTGAGTGTTCATATTATTATTGCTAAAATTAATCTAATTATATCATATTGTTGAACAATTATCCAATGCTTGCTTATATTATTTATTTATACTACACGCTGAAAGCCTTAATGTTATAAAGTAATTTTAATGAGATTTTCTGTGATTTATACTGTTTCTCTTGCATTTAGGAGTATACAGGGTTATTCAAAAACCTATGTAGTTAAAAAAAGTTAGTTCTCTTGAGCATAGACTGGTGCAAAATTTACTGGAAAACACTTTAAAAACTTGAAGTATTTATACTACTATCGATGAACATACTGAGTGATCGATGACCGACCGCTAGGTTCTTTTGTGAAAATTGTGACCACAGTAGTGGAGAAGGCATTTGTGTGATTGAATTCAATGCGATGAAGTTTATAATACCAGTTCGTCATTTTCCAGCAGATTACGGGAGAAGTTCACCGAAATATAAATCTATCTGTGCATGGTATGCACAATTTAAAGACTCTGGTTTTCTGTGCAAGATGAAATTAACTGTGCGCCCCGTCTACATCTGCAGTCGACATGGAGCATATGCGGCAATGCTACCAACGTAACTCTAAAAATTCATATTAAAACAAATAACTGTACAGTTGCTATATTCGTTGGTGTTTACTTTGTCATGATACCTTCACTACAATGTATGCAATTACATTTTGTAACTCTGGAAAAAATCTAACTAACTCTATATGACTAGCAATGCATGTTTATATACACAAGTGCAATAACTTTCAGAACGAAACATGCTAAAGACTGGTAAAAATTGTGCATAATAATAATAATAATTATAATAATAATAATAATAATAATTATAATAACAATCTTTTCACCAATATAAATTAAAAGCATTCTCTGTTAAATGTTGAACTGCCAATCGGATTAAAAAGCACACTTTTTGGTATTGCAATCCAATTTCTTTTGTCATTATTGGTGATTTTATACATATAAATTAACAATATTTATAATAATTAAAATAATAATTTAACGTCCAAAAACTTTATATTTTAAGGCTTTATTAATTTTTTTTAATATTTCAGAACAAAACTTGCAGTACTTTTTGAGAACCTACCTCTTTCTTTTGTGATTTAAAAATTCTAAAATATAACATTATCCTTGTGTGACATCACAAATATAAAGCCCGTTTTGGAATTTATTCCAGATTTTGGGGAAGGTTTCAAATAGGGATCTCGTCAATGTGTGCCGAATCGTCTTAAAATGTATAGCATGGATATACAATAAACCTACTACAGTGTCTCACGTCCCATACAGCTCTGCGTTCCTTATCTTTCTTCTTCCTTTATGTAGATTTTGAGCTATAAAGAATGTGATGTAAAAGAAAACAGCCTCTGCAAATCTTTCCAAGAGCAGGAAGACGACCCAACGCAATGGAAATGCACGTTACACGGCTGGATGCATGAAAACCCGCAGGACATAATGATATTTCTGTTACTCGTGGCTAAATATTCTTTCACCCCATTTCAATTTTTCATTGTTATGAGCTAATTGGTTTGGAAATAAACCCATACGCTCACAAAGACTATCAACAAAAATTGTATCAATGCAGCTAACCTGAGGCACCAATTTATACCAGTATTATTCTATCGAGGTAATTTTGCCATGAGGCTTTCGCATGACACATAATAATTCGAAGTAAGAACGTCAAAATTACTTGCAATATTTTTTTTTTACGTATTCTTTAGTCGCCACTCCAATAATATATTGATATATACTTATATAATCATATACATTCAGTTCATGTACTGGCAGATGTGTACCCTATGCCACATATACTGTGTGCGGGATAACATGTGCAAAAAATTGCAGATGTGAAAGGCAGTATCAAACTAACCATTTTGAGGATAGGAATATGGGTCGCAGAAGCTTTTTTACTGCGCTACATACGTCAATACTAAATCCGTTAGAGTCTCAGGTTGTGAAACTTGTTTACGGCCTTCCAGATGTAAACAAAACATACTCTTGTACAAACACAGGCTGTCGCTAGGTATGTTCAATGCAGCATTTGTGTTTTGGACTCTATTGAATAGTACGGTAATACAGTACGCTCGTCTTGAAATTAGGTGAAGCTTTTGGTTCCAACATGATGACACCCGTGCACATTTTTCACTTGCATCTCTAAATCACCTAAACAGAACATTTGGTGAAAGAAGGATCGGGCGCGAAGGACTAACTCGGTGACCTCCAGTACATTAATATAATGTTTAGTTTCTCATTGTGCACCAGCGCTCATTAATTGAGACAGTACGTACACAGCGAATTACATTTCATTTTGACTGGCATAAGAAAATGTTTCATAACGTCAGATTTCAGTTATGATCATGCAGTGCTCCTATTATTATACTGCATCTACGACACCATGTTTCTAACCTCAAAATGCATAGTTTGGTATAGCCTTTCTACTCTACAATTTTCTGCAAATAGTTTTTACGCACGCTGTGTGTGTGTGTGTGTGTGTGTGTGTGTGTGTGTGTGCGTTACTGTTACAGTTGCTGAACAAGACGCTACCGTTGAAGAAAAACAGAAGAAGCGAACGGAAAACTCTGATTACAACGTTATCTTATTATTATTGGAGCAAATCTAATGGATTAGGACCACGATGTGTGGTAACAGAAGCATGAAAACCGGATGACCGAGTTCCTCAGGGTAAATATTCTTCCAGTTTTGACAGGTTTCCATTATTACATATAACACAAATAGCTTTCTTCTCCATAACATTCAGTGATTATCCTTTCTAAATAAAACTTAACTTTAGCTTATTATGGATGCACGTATCTGTAATACTAAACAATGTCTTATTGCATGAAGAAGATACCAAGCTGTTATCATCTAGTAAAAAGCATGCTTTAAAACAGATGTCACCATTCTCTGTAGCAAAATTGAGCAAATTGCGGAACATTTTTAAACAGTTTTGACGATAAAAGGGTTATAGGTCTAAACATTTTATTACGAAACCTAATCTCCTCATGAAATATAAACAGTTACCATTTAGTTTTAATACATGAAATAAATATTTTGAGATATATTTATAGATAACTGTTTATATTCACAAAGACAGCAGGCAGACTTGCTGAAAAACTTTCCATAATTACACCGATGTTAGATGTATTATCACAAATTGTAGCCGATGACCATGTTCTGAGAGAACAGGAGGTGTAAATAAACAGTGGGATTCAATATTGTCATATAATTAATATCCTACATATCAAAACACATCTCAAATTTTTGAGACATTAAAATGTCCGATGTAGATGAGAAAATTACCTTTGAATCAAAGGATGCTCAATTAGAGAATAAGTTAATAATTGGATTTACTGTCTGCCTGCATAAAAGTTCAACAGTTTCATAAGAGTTTACACATGTATTGTGTATGGCTGAGAATCTGGTAAAAAATAGTGACCTTTTTTAGCTTGACGTGGTGATCATATCTGTTAACACTTACCAGAGCCCGGAAGTTAGGCAAATGTCTGTTTTACCTGGGTGGATATATTTGAGTTAAACAGAAATGGACATGTTTCCGTACATTTGAGTCAGTAGAGCCAGTTTTTTATTTTGCCCTTTATGCCCATTTTGGATTTGTTGCCTGTTTTGGTCGTTATTTATTTTTTTCTGGGATCATTCACACATTTTAAAAAACATAAAATATTTCAATATATCGAAGTGAGAAAAGTTATAAAATGAAATGGCATGTTCAAAAAAATATCTATTGAGAATATTGTTATATATTTATTTCATTTCAAGCAGTCAAAAAACTTTCTGCCCAATCTATTCAGTAAAGCACTTTAAATAGCAGAACTCTCATTGGTGAAAGGAACGCACGGTTACTTCGGGCATGCAAATCTGGAAAATAGAGAGTATGCGGGAAGTATTGCAGTTTTGAATAGTCCTGGCGAATGACCTTGTATCAATCTGCGCGAGACAATTCTAGTAAATTTGTGGTAGAAGTAACTTTTCAGCTGTATAAATAAATAAACCGATCAAAATACTTTAATTATGTGATAAAGCAATTATTATCTTAAATACCTATTTCCATTAATAATGAGCGATATTACTTTCATTTTTAACATTTTATAAACAACTGTTTTAATTATATTACTGTATTTTAAGTGCCTTTTTGCCTGAATATTTTACCAAACAAAAGCCTGAGCTTCCGGGTTCTGCTTATCATACTATAAAACCAGACACTGAATGTCTCTGTAAGAGGGGCCCCTGTGTTGCTGCTGGAATCATTTTGAACTGCGGCCAGCACGTCTTTGTGAGATGTGAATTGTTTGCCTTTGAATAAAACAGGAATACACGGGAACATGTCAGAGCTGTAATGTGACTATACAGCTACAGTTTGGTGCGGACTACATTGAGTGTAAAATGACACCATCCGAGCATTCCTGAATACGATATCCATGAATCTGAAATCTGAAATTGCATTGCATTCTACTTTATATTGTTTTGACCTGATGTTTTATAACCTCTATATCTCGTTCTCCAGTTTGCGCTTGCTATAATGTTTTGAATGTGAAAGTCTTTTAGGAAGATTGAGCCTTAGCCACGATCCGTGGAATTTTTCTTAGTATTGATAGGATGAGGTAGCATGCACAAAATGTAAATCTCACGAAGTGAAATGTCGAGTACGGAAATGATTTTCAGAGGGATGGTTGTTGGTATTGAGGAAAGAATACATGCAAAGTTTAAAGTCCGCACTTGAAGGAGGAGTAGAGATAAAGCTATTGGTTATTGTGATCGGCACCAAGTCTTCCAAACAGCCCATTGTGATCATTCCCACCGCTATAAATTTGTGTAAACTGTTTTATGATGTATGTTTGTCATGTACAGAATGAATAACAAATTACATCGAGATGATGCTTAGTATATTGAGCGTAAAGGCAGATCATTTTTCAAGAAGGAATGCGGTGCAAGATTGGAGCGCATGGGACGTCAAAATATGACCACTCTTCGGATACAGTCTCTGACTAGCGTTACATATATTGTCAATCTCCAACAACCCAACAAGAGAATCACATCGTGCATCAACTACAAAAGGTGCCAACTTCCAATGTGATTATAGAGCGCACATTGGCTGAGCAGGAAAATGTATTTTGTTATCCCTATGGCAATTTAGTCTTATAATCATTATAATAAATGGATCAATCATTGGCGCATATGGTCAAAGTCGGATTGCGGGTTTGTGGAAAATATTCCACATGCTTCGTGGACTCGTGTGATAAGGTCCTCCGCTGAAGTTACAGGAGTCTCGAGACGGCATCGTGAACTTGCACAACATGCATGTGTTCCCGGAAGAAAATCCGAAAGCACAAGTGACTCACAGTAATCAACACAAGTTCAGAGTTAACGTATGGACTGGAGAAGGAGGAGGGTCTTATCGCACGGATCTATACAGCGTGTGGCATACTTCGCACACAACCTCAAGTATTCGATCGTGTGCGTCAACCTCTGGACAGCCAATGTACGTTCTGTAATTATCTTGGAGGTGGACAATTTGAACCCCTTTTGTAGTTAAATGCATGATATGATGGTCTTTTAGGTGAATGGAGGTTTCTTGACCAAGTGCCAAATAAACTATCGTCTCCATATCAGAAGCATTGTTATATTTTGACGCCCCAAAGCGCCCAAACCATGCATTTCCGGACATGAGCTCCCTCTTAAAAATTATCCGTTTGCTGTCCCTCACAACATACTAAGCGTTGTTCGTGCTATTATGAACCATCCTGCATATATATTAATCATTATATTACAGAACTGCTTTGGTCTAGTGATAAGTATACTTGTCTCGTAGAAACAAGTTCGCGGATTCGCCGGGGTAGGCAAAATGCATGACTTCCTTCGAAAGGGAACTAAATCTATTGGGCCCGTGCCGTAGATTTATGGCACGTAAATAAATATACTGCAGAAATGCGAGAGCAAGTGGTCATATAAAATCAACAATATCAGATGCTTCAAATAAGAAAAATACAAACTTTTATAAAAGGATTCTTATAAAGTACATTCTGGAAATTATATTAATACTCGTTCCTGACTAACAGATATGAGATCCTATCAACTATATCAAGCTTCTTCACTTTCTCATCTGGAGTTTTTAATAATATGCGAAAGCACATTGGTTCATTCCAAACGCCTGTACAGTTCAGCTTTGAAGGTGCCGAAGGTGATTGCAATCATGAAGGAAATGACAAATATTAATTTAAGAGATGTGCCCATTGTAACCACTCGTTTTGTGTCGCTTCATTAAACATTTGTTGTGTGATCGGTACTTGTATCACTTTCAAATGTTTATTTACTTACAGTAAAGTATAGCAGCGTATCTTATGCACCCTTTCGAATGAGAACATAATACTCTGCATTCTGTCATTATCGCCAGTGTCCCTTTGTTTGCCTACAGTTTAACACGACGGCCTAATTTTCCTTCCTTATGTTCATGTCACCCTGCGTAAAATCGAAACTAGCAGCAAGCGTTCACACGGGAAAACGTAAGATACAACATGGAAACGAGGAAAAGTTTATCTAGTTGAAAATAAAATCGTCATAGTTTGCTATAATGGTACCCAATGGCCAGAATGCAAAAAGTGTGGTAAAACTGTTTAACTATTATCACATGAAGGTATCTTATTCACTGAAAAGTAAACCATCTTCTATGTACGAACCCTAGAACATAAAATGTGTAATATTTTCATTGTTTCTCTCTTTTATATATGCACCAGGCGATAAAAGGTCATCTACGAGACAGTCGTTTTCGGAGAATGTTTCTGACTGATCGTTCACTAAAATATATGACAACAAAAAATACCTAGGACTGTTACCTAATAGAGTATAGGACAGCTTTTATATTGGCGAAGGGCGACAACGACTCAGTAAGTCGATGGAAGACCTCTAGAGAAGTTAACGTGCCATTTCAACAGGTGCCCACAACTCCGTGGTGTTTATATGTGAAGGATCTTGGGCACAAACAACGTTCTGAGCCACGTCCCACAAGTGCTCAGTTGGGTTCATAGCGGGCTTACATGTTGACCATCTGATTGTTTGATATTCTTCAGAATGCTCATCTAGCCAATCCGAACATTCCTTGCATTATGAGCGCACACATCATCCTGCCGGATTGTCCCATCGTTTTGGGCTTACGTGAAGTAATTGAACACGTACAAGTGTATGATACTGCTTCTTAGCGATCACATTAGTCTAGCAGGATCAGTAGACCCAAGCCATAGCCCGCATAGTGTCTTGTTGACAACTGGAAGGGGCTTTGCGCCAATACGGATCCGAGCATCAGCTCTAAACATTTAACTCATCTGACCATGTCACATGTTTCCAGTCCTCTATGGTCAAATTAATGACTCCACGAACCCAGATGGGGCGTTTCTTCTATGAATGCATTAAAACGAAACAGTTTGATGAGTCATCTGCTCGCATGTGCCATTGAATATTAATTTATTTATTTCTTTATTTACTTATTTATTTATTGTTTGTCGTCCGTTATTACTGTCGAAGTATCACAGCGGGAAACATTTCAGGTCTAAGTGTAGGGCACCTCACTAGTTATTTTCCTTTTATGAGGACTGGGGAATCTGGAAAGAATTTCAGGCAGTGAGGACGGTCCTGGCGGGAATCGAAACCCATATACGAGTTCGTACCCTAACAACCTCGGCCACCGTGTCGATATGAATGCCAATGAATGCTTCACTGTTCTGTTGGATATGCGCCGTAACCCACTGCATTCAATCAATTCTGAGTTCAATTGACCCAGTGTGACTCATTGATTGATTGCTTCGGACAATTCTTGCCAGCCATTCGCAAGCTGTTGAAGGGTGCACACATTGGCGGCGCCACTTCACTAAACACATTGTAGTATTATCTCGTGACCTGTTCTGGAGGATTCTGAAAGGTTTTCGAGTTTTACAAACAGATAATGTATAAATTCAAATAAATTGTTCTAATCTCTTTACACATTACTTTTGTTTAGTAAATATGAGCGCTAGATGCTGTCCCAACGTACTGGGCAGAGTTTATTGTAATGAGTATAATCAGTTCATTCTTGGTTGCAGTATCACTGACATAATAGCATAAATTCTTCTTCTGAAATCGTAGTAATGTAAATGACAATATCAGGCTATTCTACATTTTCTAACTTTTGATTGTTAAATATTTATTAGAAATGGAACATTTGTTTTCATCTTTGCTTAATTTGTGTATTAATGCTTTATGTTGCTTTCTTAATTGTGTCTCTATGAGTTTTATCTCCTGCCAGCAATTTGTAAGATTTTTAAACTGTAAACACTCTTACAATTGCATATTTCTATTTTTCATCCTGAAACGAGATGTGCATTGCGCTCTTTCAGGTTTGTTATGCGCATAAACATTTTAAATAGAATGTCAATAGTTGAAATGAAGAAGTCTCATTAGAATAAAATCTTCAAATCCAACTGCGATAAATTTGAGCATATTTAAACAGTGTTAACAAAAGGAATGCAAAGATATAAACTAATTGAAAAGCTTCGCATTTTACGAGTATCATTGGGAACTGTATAGTTTATTATTTAAGCATTACAGAGTCAAGGAAAATGAGCTCCGAGAATATACAGGCTGCGAAAAAACAATGTGCAGGAAATTGCAGAGTTAAAAGGCAGTAGCAAGCTAAGAATTATGAGGATAGGAACAAGGGTAGGCAGAAACTTTTATACTGCGCTACATATGTCAACATTAAATATGTCATGTTACAGTCTCAGATTTTGAAATGTGTTTGTGGCGTGCCGGATGTAAACAAAACACTCTTGTACAGTACCGGTCATTGTCGCTAGGTGTATCTGTACATTTTCCACTTGCAGCTCGAAGTCACTAAACAGAACATTTGGTGACAGATGGATTGAACGCCGTGTACCAACTCGGTGGCCTCCACGGATTATCAATTAAGTACGCCATGTAATGTTTAGTTTCTCATTGTGTATCAGTACTCATTAGTTGAGACAATACGTATATAGTAAGTTACATTTCATTTTAACTGGCAAATGAAGAAGTTTCATAAGGCCAGATTTCAATTATGATCATGCAGCGCTCCTGTTATTACCTGCATCTGTGACCTGTTATTACCTGCATGTTCCTAGCCTCAAAATGCTTAGTTTGGTACCGCCTTTCTACTCTATAATTTTATGCACATTGTTTATCAACACACTGTATAGCACCATAATAATGGAATTGGGAGCGCTAAAAGCATGTATTTATTTACAGTTGGTGTATCTGAAACAAACGCTATAAAATATTAAAAACCTCCAGTGTGTTGGAAATGAAATGTGTAATGAATTACAATTATAAGATAGTTATTAAGAATTTGACCTGTTCTTTAACCTTATTTCTAGGCCAGCAACTGAAATGTTTTTAATCTCATACAAAGATGTTCATTGTTAATTTAGTACACCTAACCGCTCACATATAGTCATGACCAACTACAACCACATATATTTATTGTCTTTACCATCTATGATCAGAGACCTCAAATTAGTGTGTTAAAAGACTGCAACGCAGGAGTCGCCTCGGCAATCTATGATGATGACATCTGGAATTGTTTAACTCGTGCATGTAATATTTAACAAACTTGTGGCTAAAAAGGGAAATTAAATATCTTAAATTAATTGACGGATAGAATTTTTTCTTTGTTCCTCTCACAGCTCGAAAGTGCTGATGTTTAAAGTTAAGGGTGAAGCAACATTAAGTGTTGATCACAGGTTTGATTTAATAAAAACTTTGATGTTTTCCATGCAACAAACACTATTTCGATTTCCGGTTGGATTGTTTGAGAGAGTTTTTGAAGGGGTTACTCTCAGATTTTAAGTTGAATGCCTAGGAAGCGTAGGCCTCAAAGTACCAAAAACTTATTCGGCCGCAGTGCCATGAACACTATAGTAGAAGTGAATTTACAATATTTCTAGCTTGTAATTAAAATTATACATTAAAACAAAAATAAATACATTTCAGCCTAAACACTTTAACATAGTTAAAACGTTTCAATCTAAATAAACACTGTCAACCTAATTAAATATTTGTAAATCTAATTAAACACATTTCAACTTAATTAAGAACATGCCAACTTAATTGAATACATGACGGGGTAATTAATACATGTCAAAACTTATTATATACACGTTAGCCTAATTAAACACATATCAGCCTAATTAATTGCATGTCAACCCAATTAAATAAATATTAACATAACGCAATACATTTTAACCTAATAAGTTTCATTTCAACCTAATTAAATAATGTCAACCTACATGTCCAGTTATTTAAATACAATTCATCCTAATTAAACATATTTATATCTAACTAAACACAAATTAAAAATGTCAACATAATTTAATACGTTTCAACCTAATTAAACGCATATCAACTATTAAATACAACCTAATTAAACCTAATTAAATACATCCCAACCTAACGCAATAATTTGGGCATTAATGACCTTAGCTGTTTTGGGCCCTTTAAACCACAATCTTCAATACATTTCAATTTAATTCAATATATTTCAACCTAATTAAATACATTTGAACGTAATTATGTGCATCACAATCTAATTAAATGATTTTCAACCTAATTAAATATCTGTAAACATAATTAAAAAACTTGTATCTAATTAAGAGCATGTTAAGCTAATTAAATACGAATGGCGAATTAATATAAGTAAAACTAATTATACACATGTCAGCCTAATTAAATACATATGAACATAATCAAACGCGATAAAACGTTTTAACGTAATGTAATACATTTCAACATAATAAGCACATTTCAAACTGACACAATAGTTATCCATCTATTTAAGTACGCACAGCCTAATTAAATATATCTCACTCTAACAAAATACATTTAAAGTTAAATACATGCCAATACAATTTAACACGTTTCAACCTAATTTAATATAATTCAATCAAATTAAATGCATTCAGTGTAATTAAATACATGTGAACGCAATTGAATACATGCTAACATTATTCACATTTTACTCTAATTAGATACATACCAACCTAATTAAACACGCCGGTGTTTCCAATGGGCATTTAGGGATAAAATTTCTGCAACGATATAAGGTCTCCAGAGGTTTATAGACTCAGATGGGAGGGGGCGTTGCGTAAGTGATCGGATGGAAGACACGGCAAGCTGAAGATCATGTGATTCTCTTGCCGTGATCTTAGATTTTTCCTACCCAATTATGATTCCAAATCTTAGCCTAATTCGCGGTTTATGCTAAGATTTAGTACAAAAGAATTAAAAACTTACTCAAGAAACAACTGAACGCTGGTGGAATGCTTCAGCGACTGTTGAGACTTTCAGGATCCATAAGCATTAGGGTCGAATTGATGCTTAAAGATAAAATAATATAACAATTAAACATTTCATGTGAAATACGAAGCTACAAACATCAATAGAAAAATGAGCAGCAAAACAGAATAACAACGAACACAGTTTTTTGAACGTTTTGTGCCTTTCATGCAAGCTTCAGAATAAGCCAGGCCGTGCCTAGAAAGCATTTGGACTCCGAGTAAAGCAAGGTTTCTCATTTTTAACCTGCAGGGGCTGTTCTTTATCTTCAAAAGTTGGTGAATGAGTTAACTCAAATTATGAACGCCCTTCGGTCCCCGCAGTGCTGCAGCGTTATGTAATTGCAATTTGATTGTTACCAATTGTAAATGGAACAAGGATATTAGGCTTGAATGGAGAGTTAAACTGATATAGTCTTCAATTGACATTGGATACTTTTATTTTCTTACTATTACATTTTAATGATGATAATAATTGTTTACATGGAAGCTTTCAAAACTTGTTAACTATACAATCTGAAAGTACGATAGTTGGCGCCGGTCCCATTTGTCTGTTTCATTTTTGTACGACTTAATCGCTAAGTAATTGCTTCTTGGCTACCTAGTAATATGTCATGATCGTGTCGCCTATATTGGCGTGTTTCAAGTATAAGGTTCAAATAAACTAATCAAATTATAATTGGGAAAGGAAAGAAAGACCACAAACTTCAGAACTCATTACACTAAAATCTATTTTGCTAGGTCATTGAAACTAATTTTCAATTTTTATTCAAACAGCTAAATTCTATACGTTTGCAATGCACCTTGAAATTGTACGAACGAAACTAAGCATTTTATTTATAACTTTTTGTTTTTTATCGATACATGATTGCATGGACATTTTTCCATTTTTCATCAGGTTTCAATCACTATCAATAACTTAACTATCCAACCTCGAAACACGCATTTCCTCTGATTGGCTGTTCCTAACTTCTAAAAACCTAAAGGTCAAGGCACGTGAATTTATACAGGGATATTATTGCCGTCTAGAACAAGACGCAATGAAGAAGTTGCTGTGAATAAAAAAAGTGGCACAATAGGAAAGAAAATAAAAAGAGATAAAAAAAGAATTGTTAACAGCAGCGCTGAAAGTTACTAAGAACATTACAAGGTAATAAACAAAATGCAGACACTCAGCAAAAACTTAAAGTTAAGTCAGCACTAAGTTAATAAGCAGCGTTAATTCCGTAACTATCGAATTGCTCACAGGAGCATGTACCGAGAAGGAAGCCAAACAGAATACCGGATGTAACAATAAGGTACAGCCGAACTGTCGGGAACATTTCTCACACTAGAAGAAGAAATTGTGTTATGTGAACACGGATATGGAAGCGCTTTACAGAACGTACCAGCAGACTGCATGAAATGTTCAATGCACTGATATATACCTGGAGAATTACGCAAAGTTTCGCAGCCTTCCACAGTAGGGGCAAAAAATGCTGTGTTCTTGCACCGGGGTTCTATATACAAATCCCCTCAAATAAAAGCCTGGTTGGTTTAGGTCCGGTCGCATATACGAGTAAACATTACCTTCGTTCAAATGGAACACAAAAAGCCGGAGGTGAACCTCAGAATTCCCAGACATAACCAAGCTCATTTTGAACACTTCGTGTAAGAAAGAGTTTCATATGGTACTTGTTGTTGTTTTGATTATTTATGGGCGCTCTTTAACGTCTCAGGTCATTAAGTCATTCTATTCAGGGCGTGAAACGGCCGACAAGTTTTGCTCAGATCCTCTTCTTTCAAACTTCAGGTTATTTTTCGTGCCGTAAATGTACGACACGGGACCCACGGCTTTGCTTCCCTTCCGAAGGAAGCCATACTTAGGATTTTTACGCCCGAAAAAAGCCATCGATCCTGGCTGGGTTTGAACCTGCGACCTTAGGCTTAGAAAGCAAATATGGTTACCACTAGACCACCAGGACCGACATATATATGTTACTTTCTGTTCCTGTATGTTTTCTATGATTAATATATTATGAAGAGTAGTAGATAATGCGTTCTAACATGGAAATAAAGCATTTCCGGACCAATATACATATAACATATTTTCTTCTATGTGTAAGGAATGTTTCCTGAATGTTTACCCGTACCTTATTGTTATACCCGGTATATGGTAACCAAACTGCAAAAACGTAAGAAATCTGCATGAAACAAATTAAATTACTGTTATGGACAAGAAATAAGTTCTATGATCTAAATCGTTACGTTAATAATAATAATAATAATAATAATAATAATAATAATAATAATAATAATAATAATTTATTATGACGCTCTGGGAGACACATTGAATCTTCCTCGGATTTGGAAACAAGCAGGAGGAATTAGTCTCTCAAGGGCGTTGGAAGCTGTCTGTTTGTAGGCTAGAGATTCCCAATGGAGTAAAGTTGTTGGGTATGTTTTATTCTGGAAGATTCTCGCGCTCTAAAAAAGGCAAGTACCAACGGACTCTGGACTCATTTGCTTCGCCATGAATTCTTAATCATCTCTACAATCTGTGGTAATCGATATGGGACCTTGTACGCCCACAAAAATAGAGGGGAACTTTGGACTGGGATGATTTTCATGGATCAATACATCAATCAGAGTCCAGTGCTGTTAAGTAACCGAGTAACGCCTGGGACTCACATTGGGGCTACTCAATTTAACCTTGGGATTTGCCTCTGGTTGCTTAGGCGAATGCTCCGATGGATCATTTCCTTTCCCTGTTAAGGGTTTGAAAATGACAGGTGAGGTGGATGGGCTGGTGCTGTGTGCGGTGTGACGTTGCCTTGCCCTTTTGAAAAGATTTCTGTCCCGACATCTGGAATGGAAGCGCACCTTTCAAGAGGCTGAAACCATTCTGGGGCCTGTACCGTCGCCGGGATGCTATATCTGGAAACATGTTAAGAGACACCCATCTGCGTCGGCGCAGACACCACCTGTAGATCCTAGCCTCCCGGCGTCTCTCCTCGTCCTCTCTCCTGTCGGAGATGCCTACGTTGGGAGAGTAGGCACAAGAGTCACCGTGAGCACGATTCAAGTACCGAAAGCCTCCATCCTCCCCAGACCATGCAACCATCCAAACTATGTTATAAGACATACTGAAAATGATGCCTTCAGCGGTAATATATTCTGGCATCTACATAGGGAAATTCCTATTTTTCATACATTTTTTCTTCCTGAAGAAAACGGCAGTTCGAAATACGCTCCTTGTCTTTTAGAGATCCTATCTCTTGAACTTTTTAACAAGCTGACAAACGGTTTTGGTTTTTCTATTTGCCAGTATACCTTCCCTGCAAAAATCCGTTCAAGACTTTGTTTATCTAGTGGCGTAACTATCGAAGAACAATTAGCATACAATTTACATAGAATGAATCGAGTAACACACAAACACACAACAACCACTGACACTGATATCTGCACATGCTTTATATGACCTTACTACTGGTTTCCTCCAGCAAGCAGCCCACTCAGCGACACTAACTC
Source organism: Metallyticus violacea (assembly GCA_030762175.1). Taxonomy (NCBI): domain Eukaryota; kingdom Metazoa; phylum Arthropoda; class Insecta; order Mantodea; family Metallyticidae; genus Metallyticus; species Metallyticus violacea. The sequence continues at coordinate 47,381,595 of CM060835.1, read as the reverse complement.
TAATAACCTCTTTGTACGTTTGAGATTATTGAGCATGTGTATTCACATACCTCAAAATATTTTATTTTGATTTGTCCATATAGATATTACTGTAACATAACTTGTTTCAAATTCTGAAGTACATGCGTTATACAAAAACCCCATTGAACGTAGATGAATTTGAATCTTATCCTTATTTTTTTGTAGTCAAAACAAAGTTGGTCAGTTGTATGAAAAATGATCGAGACATCTTATTATCGCTTATTTACCTGTAGATCATCAAGTCTAGTAAGCGTCATATACCTACTTAGTGCTAATGAAATTTACTTTCAGAAATCATTTAAATGAGATTAAATATAAAAAGTTCACCCGAAAATCAGCTTCAGTTCCAAAAATACATTGCAATGCCATAAATAAAGTAATTTTTAAAGTGTTGTTTGTCTAATTTGAATTTGCAAAAGAAATAATAAATAACTATAAATGAAATAAAAGTAAACGATGAAGCAATTGAAATGACAGTCATAAAATAATTTTGAATTAAAAGGCGTTACCGTGGTGCATGCAGCATGATGACGAAGGTTCTCGGTCATCCTATATACCGTACGCTGCATGCATGAAAAAGGTCGCAGAGAAATAACAAATAAGGTACCTGACTTTTCGTCCGGGAAATCAATCAACTGCAGACGTCCTTTGTTTTCTTCAACGTAGAGCTTGCTTTGTAAACAAGCACAAGGCATTGTCTTGCTTAAGATAAACGAGGTGCACATGTGTCCTTGTGCTCTACTTCCCTGGTAGTTTGTTCCCACTCTCTTCCTGTGTATCTTGCGTGCGCGTGTGTGTATGCCCCTCTCAAAGTTAGCTCGCATAGTTGTACATTGTCTCCTTTCGGAATATTTAGATTTAACGTTTCTCTTTTTTCATAATTTGTTCACCAAGATTATAACGGAAAGAATCATAAAGATTTTCGATGAAAATCAAATCTCTGAGAGGTAAAATTCCCACCTTCAACCGCAAAAACAATTTCTTAAGAAATCCCAAGAATTTAAGTTGGCATTTGTTTATTAAAACAGGCGCTTTACTGAGATGGTCAGACAAGTATACTAAAAGCACATAAGATATTAAGGTATCCAAAGAACATTTTAACAGCTTAGATAGGCCCACTGGCGACCTACTCCCTTCCCCTCTAATCGCCGAAATTCCTCACGTGGCACGCTACACGCCATTCTCTCTTCCAGTCAGTAGCGAACGAGATTTCGACAGAGTAGGGCAGTTGTGTTGTGCAATCGAAAGTATTCTTTAGTTAAATAGTGTAGCTGTGCTGTGCAAAGGTATACATTACGTACAGAAAGATGGGTGGCAAACAATACAGACATTTAGGCGTACATTTTCTGGCAATTCGGTTCCAACACGAAAGTAATACTAAAATTAGTGTGGACGTTTAATGAAACTGTTCTCTGACTGGTCGGTAAAGAATCGAATACTGCTCATTATTCCATAATGAAATTGGAATTATTGGCCATGGTTTATTGCCTCCTCATTCCCCAGATCGTATGGTTTGTAATTTGTATCTTTGGAAACATTAACAAACATAGTATATTCAACTAACCCTCACACACTGGAGAAACTTAAGGCAAAAATTGGAAAAAAAGTTCGGTTCAATAGTGATGGGGGAACTGATGCGTGTTAGTACTAATTTCATAAGACGATGTTTATTGTATATCAGAAAAAATGGGCAAGATTTCCAGCACTAACTGTAAGGAGGGTGAATACCAAATTCTATTAGTTAATCTGATTGTATCTAAGTTTTAAAATGGTAAAAATTTGAGTGCCGCGAGTTTACGCTAGAAAATATCGGCGACAACATGGGATCTAACCGCCGACCGGTGAACTATGTATTGGGACTTTTAAACTGCTCTCACTGCAAATAAGAATTCTAAAGAAGGTATGTGTAACCTTCCAAGCCAAAACCATATTGAACATACAAGGAAAGGAGTTTCAAATGGAAGCAAGGAAACCCAATTGTGTCCTAACCATTAACTAACTTGCTGGAATATCTACTTAGGATAAATGAGGTATTAACTGTAATGAAAGAGTCAACGCAATGTATGTGAAGGTGTAGCTCACGTCATAATAAATGACGAAAGTGAGTACATCACAGAGTATATGTATATCTTAGGCAGACTGAAATTCAGTCACATCGGAATCTCAGCTTGAAGAAATATTGAAGCTTAAAACGTATAAAGAAAACAAACTTTAAACATTGCCTTTACAGAAAAGTGTTTTGGAATACTGTGTGATCTTAGTATGGCTACTAAATCTGTTTCCAAAACAAAATAACAAAATAGTGCTCGATGCCAACATAAAATGGAACATATATCCCAGAGAGACAAAGTAAGGGAGAGGACAACCTTGAAGGATGCTGTGATTGTAATATAACCAACAAAGTGGAAACGGTGCAGATAAAACCTGTCAAGGAGAGTGTATGTGTGAAACATGGCTGTAGGCAGATGAACTGACCACCGCAAGAAGGAGGCTAGACGTTTGAAATGCAGCCAGGGGCATGTTGAATGCAGCAAAGGATTAGATTGATGCACAAGTACAACAGACGCAAAACAATTACGTAGGCTTGTGAACTGTTAGGGTGACTTATCAGGAATAGAAAACAAAGAGACAGCCTTAGTTGTAGCTTGTGGGGTTAATATTTAGATGTAGAAAAATGTTAAGTCTTGCCCCTTTGAGCACTGATATTGAACTCTCACCCCTTATGGGTGTCATGGCTTTGTTTTCATTCTTATTCTACAACACTAACCAACCTTTAACTGGCGTGATTTTGATTACTGAATACTAAAATGCCAACCGAGTGAAATATTGTATGACTCACATGTTAAACACCGCTGTTTTTATTATTGTTAAAATACAAGTATAAAAACTCTTCACGGGCGAATATTGTCGCATTGCATTTTGCGGTTTTAATGGACTGGATAAACCCGCAGCTTTGGTCATGAATGTTTGTATGTTTTGACGTTCAAAAGTGAATGGACAGTAAACATTGAATTATTTCTAATTTTGGCATTTTGATTCTCTCCCTCCAAAATAAATCGTTCCTTATGTATCCCTACCTTCAGATTATGGCTGCCTAACCATATTCATATTTTTAAACCACGCTTTCTAAATTAATCTGTAAGGGCACAAATATCAGATATTTTATAAAATAATTTATATTTCAATAATACTACAGTATTCTATACCAGGGTTCCAATCAAATATTTCACGGCGGGACAATATTAATGCAATGTAATTATAAAGAAAGGCCACGATATGTTAATGCACAAATTATGTTCATATATAGTGCATTTAATAGAGAAATGCAATGCAATATACATATGAAAAATAAAAATAAAGAAACACTATTAACAATGTAACAAATTAACACTAATAATAAAAGTAGATAAAGATAAAACACTGAGAAAGAGTCACACTTGAAATTGCTATATTTCGAACTACTGCGAGTTCTTCAAAGGCAATGGTCTAGCTTCTTGCCATTGAAGAACTCGCAGTAGTTCGAAATGTAGCAATTTCAAGTGTGACTCTTTCTCAGTGTTTTATCTTTATCTACTTTTATTATTAGTGTTAATTTATATATGTATATATATATGTATACACACCTACCATGGTAAGTTTTAGTTGCTATGAACAGGAGAAATTGGTCTTTATATTTACGATGCATTTTTTATAATGTTTGTTTATTGTCGCTTTGGTTGTATAGGTGTTCTCGCAACGATTGGACATGAATACTACAGGTGTAAGTCTGTAGGGATGAAAGAAATGAATTAATGATGATGCAAAAGAGCTCGGAGTCCTTGGCGCCTTAAATCTATCCGTCATTCGCCGTTTCAGGACAATGGAAAACTAAGAAAAAACCGTTATCAGACAGCTTTACTTTACTGGTATTCAAACCCAGAACCTCCGGATTAGAAGTCGCAAAGAAGTCGGTCACGATGCATTTATTATTTAAGGCACCTTAGGATTTTTAATAATATTACAAACAAGAAATATCATCTACTCAATGGTTTAGAAGTAGCGTTTTAGACTACTCTGGCTCCGAATTCCGGTCATGCTGTCTGGGTAAGGTTTTTTGGGAGTTTTTCCTATCCTGAGAAGATGAATGTCAGATAGCTTTAAGGCGCCAAGGACTCCGAGCTCATTTGCTTTGTCATTAATTTATCTCATTTCGTTCCATTCATCTCTACAGACTTACATATACAGTATTCAGTCCACAGCCTACAGACGTCGCGAGAAGATCAATACAGCCAAAGTGGCAAAAAATAAAATTTAAAAAAAAAAGCTGTTCAATCTTTGATGTAAGTAATTATCAGGTATTTCGAAACAGTATGTACAGTACAGTATGAACCAACGAAAGCGATAACAATAGACACTCTGAACTCGATGGGTTGGGCAAGTCATTAAGGTTTGTCCCCCACTATACTAGTAATCTTGAAAACAATATATTTCCTTTCATTCGCATGCAATTATTGAAATAAAATAGTCTTAAGCGATTCAGAAACATAACAATTTACCATTCATAGTCCTGAATTTATCATAATCAATGCAGGGCTCTACATCAGCGTGTCACCAACTTCCATTATGCCCACATTTTCCCTAATAATAAGCATCGTTCGTTATTTCCCGCAAGAAGGCCCAGGACCTAGTGAGAGCATTACTTCCGTTTCGTTGGTAACCCTGAAGCGCTAAATGTCATAAATATTCAACCGAAAGAGCAACGTTGACAGGAAATGTACAGGTAGGGGCGTATGCGTATGTCGGAAAGTGTTAAGCAGTGTCTTGTAGTATAAAGCTCTATAATGTTACTGCGGGAACAACTCTGGGGAAGTCTGTAAAGCGGACGTCATTGAGCCAGGTTAACTTATAGGCAAAAACTTTCAAACTGAAGCTGTATTAGTGAAATATATAACAGTAACTGTACCTAAGCACATTGTTGTATAATCCGCGCACATGAGTTGATCAGCAAATTCTTTTATGTACAACAATGATATTATTTACTTTGACTTTAGTAAGTACAAATGTTTCATGACTAGGCCTATCGTATTTATTTAAGTTAGAAAATATCAGTGAATGAAATATTTTGTGTAAAATACATATTATCAGGTTAGTCAGAAAGTTTTCCTAGTTTTACTGGATAAAGGATCCTTTGTTTAAATATTGTGATATTATTTTGAAGAATAACTCAAGTTATACAGAGTCCTCATTTGGAGGCGTGGCCGGCTTAACGGGTATTTTCTTGGCACCGGGAAGCATGCTCTTTGCCGGCGAGGTCGGATGTTCATAGCCCCTTAAATTCAAGCACATATATTTCTGTAAGCATTCACAGCACACAAAGCCCCAATTTTTGGTCATACAATGGCATTTCGAGTACAAGATAGTTTTTCTGCACTCCAGTTACTGGGAACACCTGAGAAAAAAGCTGTTGCTAGTAAAGTTTTTAAGGCAATTAGAGATAGATTGGCATACTGGGACCTGTTTGTGAACCACACTAATTGGTTTAATATGGATATTTTCCTAGCCAAAGTGCGCGAAGTTAGAAGCAATTGCTTTCTGATTAGTATGCAATAACTAGTGTAATTATGCAAAAAAATTTCCATTCATTTATCTGTAAATACCACTCTTACCATTTTAAAATAAACTATTTATTAATTATTATTAATATTTTTTATTTTTTGTTATTTTTTTCACTTTCAAATTGTGCATCATACTTAAACATGCTTAAGCATAATTTTATGACCAAAGCATACAATTGTTTGTTATGTGTACTGAATTTCATAACAATAAAGGTACATCAACTATTTCCTGTTCCAAACTTTGCATTTATAAAATGTTTAAATTAATTTGAAATAATTCAGAAGAGTCGAGGCTCTAACGAAAGTTATTTCTGCGCACAACTTAAGCAATAAAAGAGAAATAATTTCACTCTTGTAAGAACATTTTTACATTCAATCAGTCACCTATCGATGAAAAGTAACGTTTGAATTGCATTATTAAAATATTGTTATTTTCTTTTAGTTTGCAAATATTTCCAGTAGTAACAAGCATACCCTCTTGGTGTATTGCAACTATCCAGCTAAAATAAATGATATATTAATTCTATAACACTGCGCTTCCATCATTAAACATAGTATTTTATGACAGGTTACCGTGACAGGATTTTGTTTGATAACTGCCTATCACAAAGAAGACAGGCCATTATGCAAGTGACACCAATGTAATCGTAAACTTATTTTATGTATAAATGTATGGTAATACTGAATAAATGGTATGCACTAGTGCTTTTCGGAATGGATACTATTCACCTCTTTCCATTAAACACTCTACAGGATGTAACAAAAGGGCATGTCAAATTTTGGGAAAACATTCCTCACATTACAGGATAAAAAATATTATATGAACATGATTCTGGAATTGCTTTATTTCCTTGTTAAAGCCCTTTTTCTACACCTACACACATAGCAGAATGACCTCCAATAGTACTGATAAAATATGGCGTCGCATGGGCTCCCTGCTATGTTCGTGTCTCCCTGGAGTACCTCCAATTGTCTGGCAGCCTTGCAGCATACGGACACGAAGATTCTCCACACCTTCCGCTAATCCTTAGATCATATGAGCATCTGCCAACTTTAAATTTTAATAGCTCATCTTACTGTACCTGGAATGAGGTCTGTAAACACAGAGATATGACACTATATGTTCGTTGCTACGTCATGCAATGAAGTGGGTACCATTACAAGCGGACTATGGTACAGAAGGATCATAAAAGCAGTGAACCTGGGAACTAAGAGTAGTTACAACACCTCGATCCCATTTAACCATAGGTAAAAGCGAATCCTACTGTATATTAAGCAACTGTTTCCTTATGAGGATAGCTATGTTGGTATTCTAGCTTTTATATCACACCGTGTAAGAGAAGTTTTAAAGGCTCTAACAAGGAAATAAAGCACTTCGGGATTCATGTTGACATAGCATATTTGCACCATCTATGTGTAAAGAACGTTTCCCCAAAGTTTTGATATACCTTTTTCACACACCCTATTTACATGTGGTTACGTGTATGCTCAATACCACCCAAACTGACTTTGATTCTGCCTGACATTTCCACCTCTCAAAGCGTTAAATGTTGGAACTAAGGCGTTTTTCCGAAAGTAAATCCTTTATCCCTTTATCCTTTATCCCAATCGCTGCACCATTTGCTTTACAGGAATGACATTGTTTGGTATTGGTATTTTTTTCCCTAAGATAGGTATTTCCTACGTTTGCAGCAAACGTTTCTACATATAATGAAAGCACTTAAAAACGAAGCACACATTTCTTTTAATTTTGAATGAAAAGAATGAAAGAAAATAAGCGTTTTGAACTTAAACATTTATTTATACCTACTGAAAGTAAACACTAAATAGTTCTTTGCTTCAATTATTAGTGAAAAAATTTAAAAAAAAAAAACACGTTTCACGTAATTATTCCATAAAACTAAATAAAAGCGAAATACTTTTATGAATTTATGCGGAATAATATAAAACGTATTTATTTAAACATTCTGTGAATGTTGCCATTATAACATGGGTATATGCAGAGGAGCACTGTCAGGCAGTGTTGTAATTATTATTACAAATACTAAATTGTGGTGAAATGGAACGCTTAGGGAAGAGAACAAAGATTTCTGAGCATATACTTCAATACAGGTACATTGTTACAATCATTTCGTATTTTAAATGTAATGAAAAGGGCAAATTTTTCTTTTAATGAGGTTTTTGAGGTCTAAAATGTATTGTATTTGTTCATTTATCTCTATATAATTATACAATATTCTCCTTGGCGATCTATATTCCCTTTCTCCGGTGTAATCATTTTATTTATATAAAATAATGATCCTAAAGCTTCAAATTATTATTATTATTATTATTATTATTATTATTATTATTATTATTATTATTATTATTATTAAATTTTAAGTGTTATGTTAAAGCGACTGTTTGAGATGATTTCGGTAAAAATTAACGTATGTGTGTTATCATTAGATAATTGTATTAAATTACAAGAATTAACTTTTATTTAGGAAACATAACGAAAGTATGATTCGCTGCATTTATTATTAGCAATATTTAAAACAATTCACTGAAAAGCAAGATCTTGCAAAAGGAGAAAATATACGGTTCTTATCTACTTTAAATTTGCATGAACATATTATTCATGCTTTCATGTCGGTGTAGAAAGACAAGAAATATTCTTCATAATGTATGTTGCAGCTTCGGTGGAAACTTAACGTACTGAGGTTGGTATCTTGCTCGTTTTTTGAAAAGATGAGGTTAGAAAGTTGGGGCTGCAATTACCTCTCGTGGTGGAGTGAATACGACCTCGTTAGTGTCGACTGGCGGGACCAGCCGGAGTCGTAATCATCAGGTCTGCCACCTTATCGCCAGCATTAGACCCAATGGATATAAGGACGCGCGTTTCTGTCTCCAGACCTACACGAATGATCTGTTCAACTTATCTATATGACATTTGCCTGGCTCTGATCATGATACCTTCGCCACATCACGAAACTACTGTCAATGACTAGACAACTTAGCATAGTAAAAGCTATCTGCATAAGATATACGGGGGAGGACATTAAGCGACATACAAAGGATTTTATGAACAAATGTGCACAGCATGGCTAATGAGGTCATTAAAGACACACAAGAGCGTGCGGGCATACATAATTTGCATGTATGTCCATCAAATGGAAATATTTATCGAATTATCTGACAATGGTTACACACCAAGCATGTTCGTTTTCGTTAGAGGCATTCAAGCTTCAAAAATGTATTACATGTTTATGCAAATAACAAAATGGCTTTTATAATTCTTAAACATGTTAATATGATGGATTTTATTTAGCTGCAATGCATATATAATAAAAGAAAGATAAGTTTATAATAATTCTTTATATCAAGATATATTTTGCGCCTTTGCAAATTTGCTCGTTGTGTGCATTTATTGCGTATTTTGAATTATAAATTAGTAACTATAGGAAATTAAAGGTAAGGAACATATCATTGAGAGATTTCAAAATTTATTCTATATATATCAACAAGATGCTTAAATAACCATCATCCACAGTCCTGGAAGAAAAATGCAATAATACAAAACTTAATTTTTTCCCAGTGATCAAAACACCTTAAACGAAAAAGATATCCAAAATATAAAATGAAGCAGTATTTATCAATTAAGCAAAATTAGAGAAACATACAATTTCCAAATTTAAGTGAGAAAAAAAAGTATGCTTTTAAAGTTAAAAAAGTATATGATAAATACAACTATTTTATTATTTTGGTCGTGACATTTCTTGAAATTATAACGAGCTCTTGGACATAAGACCACTAAGTTAGAGACTGAAATTTAATAACGACCAGAAAAAGCACAGTGTTCACGTTTTACGAGCCTGGTTTCGCTTGAATGGGAAAATTGGACAATGAATATAAATGATTGAACTACACGAAGTGAGTACCGTAACGGATGAAGTAAAACGGCCACGGATGGCCGAGGTCGTTAAGGCGCAGACTCATGAGCGGGAAGTCTAAGGTTCGAATCCCGCTAGGACCGTCCTCCCTGGCTGAGTTTTTTTCCAGGTTTTCCCAGTCCTCATAAATGACAAATGCCTGGGAAGTACCCTAAACTTACTCCTGGAACGTTTCCTTCCTTAAAAAAGGTTCTTTCAGCAGTGCCCACAGTCTGTGGTGCCTCAGTAATAAAAGCGGGGTTTAAAAACCGTTCAAAAAAAATATCAAGTAAAATTGAACTATACAAAGTAACTAAAATAAAAATAAATACATAAAAAGCTAACCACAGCGAAAAATGGATATTTATATGAATATTAACCTGTTAGAAACGAACATTAGACGATGAAATGATTTGATTGTTTAACACCGAATGTCATGATACTTAAAATAATCTATAATGGTTACCCAATGAAAGTGCGACCCTTTTATTTTTTACTGTATTTTTTTTTTTTTTTTTTTGTTGGAATATGTGGACATACAGGAAATAATAGTGAAATACAGCTATTAATCATCTTTACATAGCCGCCTTGTCTGTTCAAACAAGCGCAACTAGATTATCCTGAGTGAAGAAGCCCATGCTAGGCTATGGAATCAATCTTCAAGAGGGCAACGGACTCAGCATGGTTGATTGATGGATTGCGTAGCCAACGCTCATTCCTAAACGCATCCTTCATTAGACAATATATCGTCATCATAACACCTTCTGATTCCAAAAATTATATAACTGCTCGCTGAGCATGTTTGGTCGAATCCATGCTGGGATAGTGCCAATTCAGTGCTTCCGCACATGAAAATAGTTTCATACAATGCCAGCTTCTTCCTGACACACGTCTATTGTAAAGTCTTTATTTCATTTGGTCAACCCTTATACCAGTAATTTCTGCTTGAACATAACAGTGCCTACGACAGTTGTCTTATACTTCCTCACCATTTCTTACAAATTACTGGAAATAAATGAATACATTTCTATGCTTACGGAAGTAGCAAAACGTTTAGCGTTCGAAGTTTCTATTAACAAAAATTACAAGGTATTTAAAACGAAACATATTTTATTAGAAAAGTATTTAATAATAATGCTAAACAATTGCTGTATTTCTGATTTTTGAATAACTAATGATGATCACAAATAACCTTATTCTGATCAACGCACACCAGTAGTTTTTATATTTATTTGTCAGTTAGGCTCTTCGCGCTCAATTTTGTTTAAACTTTGTTTAATATCACATTCAATGAAGTGCAAATTTTTTCTTTTATTGTACACAGAATTAAAAACAGTCTTTATTTGTGGTCAAAAATCCTTAATAAAATAATAATATTTGACACTAATTGAATAAAATTACCACAGTAGTGTCATTAAAATGTTTCATTGCTATTAAGACTGGCAGCAATTGAATATTTGATTGAAACGGTTCATATATTACTGAAAACGGAATTAATCATTCCTCTACATTCAAGAATATACAATCAAAGAATTAATAAAAAACAATAAATTAATATTAGCTATCAAATGAACTAGTAGAATATGAAAATACCATGCGGTCCATTTCAAACCTGCTGGCGTTCTAGCGGGCCATATCTTTTACTAGGCAGAACCCACTTCTCCCTCACGGAAAGAAAACCCCTTGTTTACAATGGTGCTGTACAGTGTCGAGCAACGAACATTCTTTGTTGAAACTTGTCTCTTAAACAACCTTACGACTCGTCAAAATGTACACGTACATTTTGACATGGTTTTCTTGGAGCTACTGTCTCTTCAAGACCTTCAACTGAACTGTTTAGAAAGTGGCGTGAAACGGGTCTGTTGAGGTCAAAAAGAAAAACCGAAAGAAAGCAGTTTTGACATGGGAGAAACTTGCAGATGTCGAAGCAAGCATGCAGAAAAGTCCTATGAAACCTTCGAGCGTATGCTGAGCCCGCAATTCCCCAATAAAATCGACGCATGGCCTGCTAGAACGCCGGCAGGTTTGAAATAGACCGCATTGTACTAACCTAATTTGAAATATGTGCTAACACTAAAGTTTCTGATATATCATTTGTATTTTTAAGTTCATCCAGTTAATGAGTTTGTTATATACCTGATAAGAGTCGTACGCCGGAATTCATTCACATATATTATACCTCTCCAATCAGAATTCCCGTTCGGAACTAACTTTGAAGAATAAATTTATAATCTTTTTTTTTCCTTGCAATATTCATGACGCCCTTTAAGAAAAATTTAAAACTTTTTATCATGTTTTGTTGTAATAAAAACATGGATTACATTTATTTTTAGTCAAAATGAAGATATCAAAAACAACACAACAATAATCAATGTTAAAAAAGCTTGCCTATGCCGTTATCTATGTCTTGAGGATTAAACTCGCTCAGTAAAGAAATAAAAAGGAAGTCCCATTTAAAATTAAATACACCCTATAAGTACCACTTTTAGCTCCAGATCTAAATTCGTTTCTTTAATACTCCATTATGAAGGGAACCAGAATTTTTTTATAAAAATATTCTCTCAAGCAAATTAGTTTAATCTTAACTTCTTGGATATTACCAAAATGAAAATAAACAGCATTTATATTTCTCTCGTCTGAATACAGCTACTGCAGATGTAGTTTATTTACTGTGCTTGGCACTCTTATTAATTTTTTAAAAAATAAGTTATCAGAGAAAGACTTAAGAGATTTCTAAAATAAAATGCAAATAAAATACAATGCTTTTCATTTACTCCTCAAAGAAACAATAAACAAAAGCCTCCGTTCAATCTGGACTTACGAAATGGAGTTGCATTGAAAAGTTCCAGCTTTCAGAGCAGGGAAACAGCAGTGTAACCTTACTAGTACGACCACGTCAAAAGCAGGAAAGAGGATTACCTCTGGTCTGTAGAATTTGGCTTCTCGGTCCTACAATACTTCCATTTACCATCTTCTGTTGGTAACGAGGAACCCTTGTTAAACGCGCTGATCTAGAGAACTCCATTTTTCTGAAGCTTTTCTCGGAGTATAAAGCCTTACTACAATATTGGAAAAGAGAGCGGAAGTTCGGGGTTCGACGTGCTTAAAATGATGCTAGTTTTATTATATTTGCTTGATAGCTAGAGTTACTAGATTAGAGAAATGCGTGGTTAAATATGAAAATAAAAACTGCCGTTCACTCCTTGTTATATGAAGTGTGTATTGTACTACATTTATAATACGTTCCATCTCGTAAGATTCTTGAGCCGCAAAGTTTGCAGACATACTATACAAGCACCTACATTCTCTTTGGAGAAGAACATTACTTTAATATTCTATTCTTCTTCCTCCACGCTTGAGGCATTTCTGTCTACAGCAATCTACATATCTGTTCAAGGCATTTTATACGTAGTCCTATGTTGACTGCATTGGTCTTCTCGCGACATCAAAATAATATAGGTGTAGTTCTGTAAGGATGGCGCAAATGAACTCGGAATTAAAGCGATTAATATATGGCCCCACGTTGAGGGCCAATTTTGAAGCAATTAGGTGCATGGCAGCCAGAGTGGGCGCCAATTTCGAAGCGTTTTGTCGACAGGTTGACCACCAATTATAAAGCAATTTAGTTGTTGATCGCCATACCTTGCAGCGGCGTATCGTTAATTGGCTGTTGATCGCTTTGGTGTTGTAGCCTACTCTTCAATAGCTCAGGTTTTTGTGCTGCTATTTTATGACTCGTGCTCAACAGGACTGGGAGAGGATACCAACTGTGTTAATAATCACATGATGAGTAAATCTGAATATGTATGGTAATTTATTATTCGCAAGATCTTTCGCGTCCTCTGGTGTTCTTCGTACGATAGAACTTGGTACGTCGAATATAAATTCAGCTGCCGCGATTTCACGGAGACGAGCTAAATCTGGATTATCTGATTATCTGATCTGATTCTCTCTGAACTGAATATATCAACTGATCCTCTGTTACCTGAACTTTTGAGTGCCCCGCAGAACATACTACTTCGAGAGTGCGCCAGCTGAGCAAACGCCTCCTTATACATTCGATTCAAATTAACTAAACGTTGACTTTACCAAGCCAACGGGGGTCACACAAGCCCTTGCGACTTGCTTTAAAAATTCAAAATCAACATCTACTATTGGCTGGTTCAAATTCACCTGCCAATGCATGCTACTACTTGAAAGCTTAAACCATTTATTTACGTTGGTTTGTTTAAAATTAACTATACTAGCGGTTGGCAAGGTTCATTGCATGAACGTATTCGAAAGCCTTGACTTTTTGAACCCTCGCTAACCGAAGGGTTTTTTAAGAAGTGTCATAGCACTAGTCCTTTTCTTTTGTATCTTATTGGCTCCTTGGTTCTGCATAGTTTCTGACGGCTACTGTGGACAGTCACACTAGAAAACTTTCTCTTTTGACGACATACAATAAACCCATTAAAGTTACACCTAATGATACGCATATACATATTATCAACATACTTATTACAATGCACAAAACATGATGATTAGGATTACAACATATATATTACCTATTTATATTTCAGTGGGCGGGGTGGGCCGTGGGAATTGTTTCAGAGTCCTTGGCCTCTTAAATTTGTATGACATTCAACTAAGGAAAAATTACGAAAAAATCTTATCCAGACAGCTTGACCTGACCGGGATTCAAACTGTGCATTATTGTTATCGATAACATTTGTCAATTTTCTGAAAGCTTAAAAAATTGCGTAACTCAATACAAGGTCATTAAAAATATAGCATTGTAAAGTTCACGCTGATGCATCAACGATTAATCACAAACTTGTACTGAACATCCAATAGCTGATCTGGTTATTGAATCCTGTGGCTTAAGAGATATTTCGGCAACCAAGATAATTGCATTGTTGCTTCATTTATAGGAATCTCAATCTTTAATAAACTTTTGGCTATGCTATGAAACAATCCTTATGACTCACTCGCAGTGAAATATAAATATAATAAATAGGTATGTTGCAAACTTAATCATCATAATATTTCATGTATTTTAGATACCGTATATGTACAATACGTCATAATGCTTAGATGTGAGTTGAATGTCAACAAAAAGAGAATGCTCTTTGGTGTTTTGTATTGCGGTAACTTGGAAGGACAAGAGAGTCATAAAACTCTATTCAGAGGAAGTAACACTAAGATCGTGTGTGAAGCTCCTTTTTTCTTAAAAAAAAAGGGACTGCCGTCAGGGTTAATTAACTGAGGGACTTTAAACTCATTAAGGGCTATGACAGGCGTTGTACAGCTAGCCTTTAAGCTAGCCAATGTCAGCAAAAGATTTAAACTCTCTCAAAAAAAATGAAATATCGAATGCTGCATGGGGCAGGTGAACTTAAACCAGTTAATGGAAAATGTATGTTTGAACTTTTAAAGATAGGCGCAAAGATTGTGCGTGACTTTGTGACCCTCTTTGGTATTGTTGAGCCAACAATCTCTTGATTTGAATTTAATATATAAGGAAGCGTTTGTTAGGCTGGGGCACTTAGTTCTCATTTGTCAGTTCCAAGATCTACACACAGCACGCACGACTAGTACCAGACGCGGTGACACACAGTTCAGTTATTCAGTTCGAATCATTTCACAGTAAGCAGTTATACGGCAAAATACAAGCCGTTCGCAATACTCATTATAAGTTCGACGTTGCTGAGCACGCAGTTCACAGAACCAGCTCAGGCACAGATAAGTTTTTCTTTCGAATCGGGTACGCAGTTTCGATCATCAGTTAGGGAGTTTTTAAGTTGTTCAACTGAAACAGTTATCAGTTACGCCGTTCCGATATACATGTTTAGCAGTTTTCAGTTTCATACGCCGTGGCACTCATCTGTAAGCTTCGCACGCGGCAGTGTATATTCGACGCAGCTAGCTCTATCGTACGCAAAGTACCTGAGCACGAAAGATTTTGAACATATTAAAGTTGCCATTGAAGAACTCGCAGTAGTTCGAAATATAGCAATTTCAAGTGTGACTCTTTCTCTGTGTTTTATCTTTATCTACTTTTATTATTAGTGTTAATTTGTTACATTGTTAATAGTGTTTCTTTATTTTTATGTTTCATATATATATATGTTATGTCACGCGTTTATTTATACTATTGCACTCCTCTCCCAGTCCTGTTGAGAATTAACAATATTATATAATTAACCCGAGTAATTGTTGTCAATGAAGCGTGGGCAACAACACCGAAGCGACCAATAATCAATGTACCAAATCGCTTCAATCTTGAGGCCCGACAACAAAATTATTCGAAATTGGTGCCCAACTTCGGGCACTTAGCCGGAGCCTACTACACTGCTCCAGCTATATATTCATATGATTCTCCATACTTCTATATTTATTTTTAGTATAATGTTAATCTCTGCTATGAACATTCCTTTTTAGTATTATCGTACTTTCATATAGGCAAGCTAATGATTTGCAAATCCCAAGGAATTATTAGATCAGCAAGTCTATTTTTAAGAGCTATTAGTGAAATAAATGTAAGGTCTGTTTTGACAATTTTCAATTTGACTCGTTTTTTCGATCATTGAAAGTTCAGATGGTTTATAGCATCTGAAATTCGTTTTTTCATAGACGGCATGCTTATTTATTTATATTATCTTGCTGGTAGAAGCAACACCTCATGGATTCAAAATGACGTAAGCATTTGTAATCCATACGGTTCATTTCTGAGTGAACGCCTACGTTGCATATTCTGTCAAATATTTTCTAGAGATCTAACTTTCATTTTAGAGTAACTCAATTAGGAAGTTACAATTTCTATTTCTTTAAGATTTTATTTTCCCACTTAATATAAGATATCTTCACACGTTAAATGATGCATTATTCTCAGGTTTTTATTTATAGATACTCACAAGGACAGTTATACAATTGCTCCATCATAACTACCACGAGTATTAGTATTACTACCATTACTATTGCCATCCGAATCTTACAATTAAAAATGTAAAAGTTTAATTGAAGTACAAAAATAACAAATTAATATAATTTTTATGTGAAAGTGCTGCAAAGCTTGAAACAATTATTGAAAGTCAGATGGAAATATCATCAACCATTAGATATCGTAATACTCCTAAAGAATGCAATATTAACACCATAAAATTGTTTTTAATAATGTATAATTTTAGAATATGAACAATAATCTAAATAAGATATTATATAAAGTAATAAAAGATTAAAACACAACATATTAATACAATATAAATATTATATTGATCAAATAATTTGAAATTAGAAAAACTTTTCAGCAATTATATAAATTGTTTGGATCCAATATGCTGAAATATAAAATTCCGAAGGAATTTTTTTTGTTTATAATGTTTTAATATATTTATATTTAGGAAATATCTGAAAAATTGTGAAATGGAAAGGACAAGAACAATACATATTACGTTAGTGAGTTAAATACACTAAGTTATTTGGAATTTTAAGTAGTAATATTACTCAGTAATGCAAAACTATAAAACTGGGTGAAATTTTTACAAACCCTTTTTTACGCTTTTTCCCAACTAGGGAACTGTATCCGCTGAACCAGACCTATTTTAAATTAAACTTGGTAGAAATTAGGCCATCCTGAACTGTAATAATATGTTGTCGCCCCATAACATATACGCACTAAAAAGTGAAATTTGATTGCCGCCGATTTCACTGCAATTTCATCTAACTCTAGCGGCACAGCCCGACCACTAGAACTTTGCACACCTGACACTAATATAACACCGGCTGTGCCACAGAGCATAAGATGAGTAATGCTTAACAACAGTTGGTTTCTTGTTTAGTACTGTAATGCGTTCATAGGGGAAGGTTGCATAACACACCGCCTCATAAATCGTACTATCTAGTTTAAAGGAACATCTAATTGCAGAGCATTTTTTCGGCTTTATTGTAAACTAAAAACTTTCCCGCCATAGTCCACGAGTTTCACAGCAATCGGTTGAAAAGTTGTGTTATCACTGCATGAATGAAAGCGTCTATCTAGCCAATGATTTTAGTAAAACAAGTTGTTTCTTGGTAGGTAAATATAAACTTTTTATTGATTTATCTAGAAGTAATTACCTATAGACTTTCATTTCATATAAGCAGCTGGTTATCAAGTTGTCCATTTTAAGGTTAGAGTTTAAATTAGCTTAAATCAAACTGGTGCCATTTAAGGAATGCGCACAAAAACAAAGTTTATTTTTCTATTCTTTCACAAAAGATGCGATCATGGTGTTTAGAAACCTATTGAAGATTTTAAAGGCAAGAAAATTGGTCTAAATGATGCAGTAAATATAATATTCCGAAGAAAACATTCATGAGACATCCGAGAGGCCAGGTTAACGATAAATACAGCCACAACGTAAAAATGCAAATGGAAGAGATACAACTCTCCCTGCTGAAGTTGAAACCTTGTCACAGTAGAGAGAATGTAACTACTGGGACTCTTATCTCATTTACTGGACATTTTATTTCTGTCATTGTCTCTTTAAGCCACATTACTATTAGTACACTCTTCCTAAATGTATTATAATTTCCATCAGGAAAATTTAATGTCGTCCGCTAATTTTCATTAAATAGTGTAATTTCCTTTCCCGGAATATTGTGGCGAATCAATGTAAGTAATTTCTTAAATAACAATACTTTATTTACGCGACATGCGGGTAAACACAACTCTTAACATCCACAAATCTAACACGTACCTATCCTAAGTAACTATATAGGACAATAATTAAAGCATAAGTATTCATACAAACCAAGATATGTAAGAAATTCCATAATAATTTTCATTTGTTTAATACCTTATTTATACATATTGATCGGTAATTGGCATCCTTTGCTTAAATGGCTCATCATATCCGTGACACGTCCGGTCCCTACCACACCTCGAAGGAGAAGAAGGAAGCGTCACTTAATCTCGAAGAGATACCTTCATGTTTTTCTACGCTTGCGCCACAATCCCATGTTCACACGCTTCTTGTAACAAACAAATATTAATGGCCTCTCCCAGGGCATATTGCACTGTATATTATAACAATATGATACAATATTACCAACCACACTGCTAATGTCTATGTGCCACAATATTTTCAAGAATGGTTGCAAAATATTGGTTAAAGAACTGCCCTCCGTTGTTTGCAAATTACGTCTAATTCTAGTCTGTAATATATTATAAATATTCATTACATTTTTCTAAGGTTCAGGCGAAAACGTTGACACTCGCATTCAGGCGATATCGGGTTCAATTCTCGTTGGGCCTACCATCCTGACCTTGGGTTTTTTGTGGTTACTCCTGGTCACTTAGGCGAGTATTGAAATTAAAGTTTCATTTCATATCATTTCATTCGTTGGTTGTGTTAAAGGGTCCAAAGTGCCTGGGCAAGGTGGGGTGGCGCTGTGTCATGGTAACTTGACTTCGAAAAAGTTTTTGCCCCGGCGTTTGGGATGAAAGAGGATTTTCCAAGGGGTTCGTACACTAGAGAAGGGGTTCTATGTCGGGAAGCTCATTCTGGAAACATGTTAGTGACCCCATTTGCGTCCGCGCAGTCGCCACCCGCAAATCTCTTCACTTCCTCCCAGTAATGCTCTCATTGAGGGACGTAGGCACAAAGAGCCAGCCATGAGCACGGCTCAAGTACACAAAATAATTTCCTCTCCATCCACCACCTGCCTACCTATTTGCACGGCTGCCTACACTGCATTACATTAATTATAGCAAAATTATTATTTCTACCATCAAAGGTTCAACCAAAACAGTTTCTTTATCAAATATGCACACGAGAAGAGTTCCGTGTACGCAAGTAAACTACTAAACTAATGCAATAAGCGCGTACCTAAGTCAGCCTGTGCTACAAAAATAAGAATTCCCAACTAATTCATTAGCTATCACGTAAAACTCTTGTTGCTTACACTTGCGTTTTAAAGGCAGTAGCGCACCTTTAAAAGAGAACGGAGCTGTGGTTACCCGAAAAGACACTGGCTGCATGCAGATCTAATTAGAAGAAAGGAGGGGAGAGTCTGAAATACTCGGTATTGAACTGCCGCTGTTTGTGTTTCTTTATTCTTGGCAAGCAAGAAGATTAAACCGCGGTAGACATCATTCCGCTCTTTTCTAACCCAAACCTTTCTTCTGTAGTAAAGCCAAGGACCAGCGTTTAGCAATTCAACTAGAGAGGTATTTAACGAAGGAGGGGAAGAAACAAAAAGGAAAGCAACATTTTAGAACGTACCTCTCTTGTATTTGCAGTAGTTTTAATCTCTGAGGACTGCAACCGTATGACTTCATGTTATGTCTTCGGGAACATTAAAAATAAGGATGTAATTATGTTTTAGTATACAAGAATACACTCTGCTTGGCTTGGCTTTGCTTTTTAAACTTTTCAACAAGCTTGCGAGTTAATCTACTGCAACATAATGGCTAACGTTAGGATCATTGTTGCAGAAAATTGCAGTATTGCCCTCTTTATTGTGGTTCTGATTGTAGAGTAATGAAAAGTTTTTTTTCGGAGCAATTTCTGTAGATGTACTCATACTTTCAGATATACAGCATAGCATGTAAAGCTGCTATTATATGCTTGACAAAGCGGGGTGTTTGAATCATTTATGAGACTATATTATTATTATTATTATTATTATTATTATTATTATTATTCACTTCACTTAATTCACTTTTTGAAAACTCCAAGGCAAAATATTAATAAAATGTTTATAAAATCTAATTTGTTGCACTAAAAATTAAAATAGCATGATCCAAAGTTTCAAATCTATTAGTGCTATCAATAAAACATTAGTTTATTATCTGAAACATGAGGGGAGTGAAGAAATAGAAAAACCGTTCATTTGTTTTCATGGGCGAGATAAAATAACCTTATTTAAAGTACTGTCCAGCAAGTTCAAATAGGTATATTTTATAAATAAATTAATTTAAAATAACGACAGCAACTTCCATTGTTCATTTCATTAAACAATCATACTTTGAAAACATTAAATTATTTAAAATAACATAAAATAAAAATTCCTAGTAGATGAGATGCGAATTTATTAAATTACTATTACAAGCAGTTTTCTCTAAGTATATACAGAGGGTGCCAAAATATATATACACACTTCAAGAAAATAAAAAACTGTATTAACGCAGCAAAACTGAATTCATACAAACAGAAAATGATGAGAACTAATCATCTTTGACTTTTACAGTTACAACAGTTGCTCAAAATGTCCACCATCGATACACTTCTGAGAACGTTGAACTTCTGATGAGCAACGTTCGCGAAAGTGTCCTCATCGATTGCAGCACATGCCATTTCAATTTCTTCCCGAGGTGCTGCCAATGTAGCTGGTTTTCTATGGTATACAACATTCTTAAAAGTTTCCCATAGGTAGAGTTCCAATGGAGTTAGATCCGGAGAACGCGGTGGAAACTCAATCAGATCTCTTAGTCCTATCCAGTGCCTGGGAAGATTGTCTTCAAGGTACCCACGTACATCTTGGTGGTAATGTGGTGGTGCACCATCCTGTTGGAAGTAAAATTCTTCCTTTTCATAAAGTGTATGAATCGCGGGTAAGACGGAATTTTTACTAACGTTAGCGGCTCTGTTCTGTACACACGTCTCCATTGCCTTTGAACTTTAACAGCATTCTCGGTATTTCAATACTACTTCAAAATTGCTTTCCACTGTTCAAACGATAATCTTGACTCCATTTTGTTGTAGCAACGCTAACATAACGTAATGTTAGTCACATCTGCTTACAGAACGTCATATATTATCCTGGCTTCATTTGTTAATTTTTGATTTACGATAATCTTGGCTTCATTTGTTCATTGTTTATTTACCTGCCACGTAGCAATGCTATCATAATGTGAGTCACATCTGCTCACTGAACATCATACTACGCAATACTACTGATTTTCGGTCCAGTTTTGATGAAATATATTAAATAGATATCAAATGTGAAAGTGTGTATACATTTTTGGCACCCTCTGTATTTAGTCCCGCAATGCTCCAATTCCATTATCCCATTTCTAAAGCAGTTATCTTCGTATCCCGTATTTACTCCTCTAAAGCTGCAAACGCTCCTTGTGGGGGGACAGCGTGTACTTTGGGAGCAAATGAAAGTCAGGCAGTCAAATTTGGGGAGCAGAATGATTGCTGTAACAATTCATAGTTCAATATTCTGAAATTACATACTTCAATATTCAGAACTAAATACTTTTATAAGTAGATGCACTTTCCTGGAATATGTTTTCTTTTGTATATCTTCTCACATATTTGTTCATCTCCTCCTCTTGGCCGGACAGCCCAATGCGGACCTAGGTCTATCACAGCAACTGCTGCATCCTCTACCTATGTCTTGTGACCCCACCACCATAGTATTTCAACATTAGTATACCGACACACCTCCAGCCACCATCAGTATCTTTCAAAATAAAGAACGCGCCTCTGTATCAGATAGCTTCCTAATTGTACTCATGAGACTGCCTGTAATCTCCTTGACAGCAGCCAACAACTCTGACCACTAGAACAAGGGGTCCATTATTTTTTTTATACAGTTGGTTTAAAAGAATGGACGTGACATTGTCTTTTTTGGTGCTGATCACCAGCTTGTGGTGTACAATGGTGGATTCAAACTTCATCCACAGCTATAAATGTAGGCACAAAATTAATTGTTAATGTTTAAATGATCCAAACACTTATCATATTTTCATATGAATAAGTTTTTGATCTGCTGTTAGCAAACGCGGCACTGCTCTTTTGCAAAACTTTTTCAATTCACGTTCGTGAAATTTCTATAGCATTAGCAGTTTTACGCAATTTAACTTTTCGGTCATTTAATACTATATCCTGTATTTGTTCACTGAATTCTGCGGTTGTTGAAGTTTTTGGACGCCCTTCGCTTGAGCAACTATCAAGGTTTAAGCTCTCTCTCTCTCTCTCTCTCTCTCTCTCTTTCTCTCTCACACACACATATATATGTATATATAAGTAGATAAGGATAAACAGATAAAGTCACACTTGAAATTGCTATATTTCGAACTCCAGTAGAAAATATATATATATATATCTGACAGGTCTTCACACCCACGCTTGCCTGATAATGAATATATTTATATAATTTAAATAGTAATAATTATAAAATTCTCATATAGCCTGTAGTAACAAGCAAGAACATGTGTCAGAAAAATGAATTTGGCCACCCGAAGATACCTTTTGACCAGAGGAAAGGACTACCTATTGTAATCTTTTTGTGCTCGCACTGATGGTGGCTCGAGCAACAAGGCTCTCTATTGTGACAAAGTTAAGTCATGCAGGTCCTTTGCATCTTTAGTTGCGGCATGAAATGAACAATAGATCCTTTATATCTATAGTTGGTAGAAATGTTCGGAAATTCTTTAAGGATAGAAAAGGAACAGGTATCAGCGATGACGTCATTAAATCGAATGGTCATGAACTCTCCAATGAGGAGTTAAAGAGTTGATAAATTTACAGTGGGAGCGTTTGGGAGCACAAGAGCTCACCAATGATATTTGAATATTTTGAAGGCACAATAATCCGTGGGCAGTATTCTGTGAACCCCGTGAGCTCTCACGAAACAACTGGGAACACTTTGAAATTAGTATATAAGGTGAAACAACTTTACAAGAGCAGTAATTCCCAGAATGCAGTCCAAGATACAGTAAAACACATTACCAGAAGTCATTTCCAGATACAGTTCACGCATTTTATAAATTTAAAGTCAGCAGTGTAGGTAAGTGAAAAACGAGACGCCACACAATGTAGTTTTAGGGTGGTAGATGCAATTTCAAGCAGCAATTGTAGCTTGGGATGTTAAATGTCAAAGAGGTAACGAACCAGATGGCCGACAACAAATTATCGTGTAAATAAACACTTCTAAGCTTTTAATGAAACAAATTGTCCTATGATGTGAATCCTTCTCTTTCGTCTCCCTTCTCCAGTGACTACGAGGGCGCAAAAGACCCGGGGTACAAAGTGGGGCCTTCGGGTAGGAATTCTACAGTAACAGCCACATTGGCGACACATCATTAAAAACTGCCACCCACGATTCAGAGTGCCCTCATATAAAATAGTGAGTTAGTTAATTTCATAATATACTTAATTTCTCATGCATCATATATGAGAATAAATCATTAATGCACTGCGTAGATTCAATGATGACGTTTTTTAAAGCAGGCAAACCTTGTCAAAATTCTCAACAGAATTTCAAAAATTTAAATACGCTCATTAAAAACATAAATATGCATAAGGTAAAGCAAAAATCTGAATATACTGTGGTAGTAGTTTGACAGAAAAGCCCTAAAACCTCTTATTTTCTTAAACTTTTCTTCTTAACTGCTTAATTTCGCAATAATTATTGAATAACTTAAATGCATGATCATTTTGAGATAACAGTAACAATGTTTGGCTTAGATAGGATATTCAGTAAGAGTGTGTTACAAAACAAATCTTCATTATGCCCAGTGAAGTTATCGTTTATTTTGAGAAAATACTGTATTGCAGTAACTCCAGAGAATTTCATCATGGTTTTCACATCCCAGTTTTTTTTTTCTGCTCTCTATACAGCGTTGTAACTCTGTTTCTCATTTGTTCTCTTTTGCAATGAGAAGTCTGTGGGTACAATTTTATGGTATCTGCCACCATCTCTAATCTTCCAGCGTCATCTTCTGTTTCTTCATCACGCCATGGGATCTTCTATGTGCCTCTGATGAAAGGGTGTGCAACACTTATTATGCGCTTATATTTTCTTTATGATCTTTTCTCCCTATTTTATGCCTCTCTTTATTAGGCGGTATTTGCTCTCATTGTCCCCTCATTTTTAAAGAAAAACGTAACAGTCTTACAAAGGGTAATATGTATATATTGGATGGAAGGTGTGTAGATGTCACTAGCTAAGAAAACGATTCTATATATACATATGAAAAAATGTACATTTACATTGAAAGTCAATTGCAACAAAAAGTTATGTTTTTCGTATTTTTCATGACCTTTTAATTAAAATATGGAACGATTACAACAAGGCATATTGAAAGACGGATGGAACACCCAGCATTTTTTGTTCTCTCCCACTTCTTCTTAAAGCATAAATCGCAATTATTAACGGGAGTTTGATGTAGCGGTAGTGCTTGATAGTGTTGGATTGTTTCAACCCAGGTGATGCACATTCCAAACCAGTTTGCTTTTTTGGGGGGGGGGCACATGTTGTGGAAGCTGAAAATTTACAAGTTTGTACTGTGATAATGCCAATTGTTCCTTGAATACTCCCCATAAAGTTTTCTCGGTCTGCAAGAAAATAATAAAAACACAATGTCACAAAAAATCCATAAAAAATCCATAAGTGTCTTAACGGACATTCTGAAGTAGCTCTTGTAAAGAGTTTTAGAGCTCTTTCACTGTTCAACATGTTATGGATCATATGCTGCAGATACGATAATTGTTCTTATTTGAAATACAATGGTGGGCAAAGGGCAGAGAAATATCTGCTAGCAGATTAGCCAGATGCTAAAGAACTGGAATACTTAGCTGCTGCGAATGCTTACTCCATGATTATACTTTGATCATTTACTAACACTGAAGCGAACCTGAAATTGCGCTTCCTTCTTTGCAGTATAAACAAATCAAAGTAAACATTTAGGGGAATTGGAGCGCTTAAGGAAACACGTTCGAAATACCTTGTCGCAATCATTCCACATTTGAATTAAAACTTGCACAAAACTTTATTATTATTATTATTATTATTATAATTATAATTATTAATTTCAAATACTTTTCCAACGTCTAATATGCATTATGTGTTTTCATTTTATATATAAGTTCGGATTGTTTTTGACTGAAAGAGTTTTTCTTATTTGAGATAAATTGAGTACAGAAATTAATCAGTAATGTATTCTCTTACATTATCTATGACTCTGGCCCAACGCTAATTTTGGAAATGAACGGTCGATATTGTTCATGAGCTAACTGAAGACGGGCAAATTGACACAGCTACTTTTTGTTGTTTTCACATAAAGTGTGCGGTATCCATACACCAGATTATTGAACTTGTGCATGAAATGTAAATATCGCAAGATGGTAACTAGTCAAAACTCATCACATCCACTAACTAACGGGTTGACTGACGTGGATTAAGATTTCAGATCTTTGCCAGAGCCCGATGGTTTTTCTGAACAAGCGAATCGCTCATATCAAAGTGTACCTGTTTGAAACGAGAGTCATTTTCTTTACGTGCTTTCTCCAATGGCATCCTCGCCATGTTTCGAGCCGCCTCCGTTGCCTTTGCTCCTCAATTTAACTCCAAAAGAATAATATGTCCGAATGATCTCCTTTTCCATTTCACACTCCATCTTGTTTAGCTCATAAAGAGTGCAAACTTACTTCAAATATGGAAAAGTCGCGGTGATTTACAAGCGCAACGCTCCAAATAACAAATGACAGATGGCAAACGGTAAACACATAATGTCCTAGTAAGGCACTGTTGTGATGATTAAAGACGATACGAACTTATGCTTCAATCTAATTCATCATGCTCTTAGTTGACGTGTCTGTACTTCTTCCACCTGACAATCAATGGAACAAAAGGCAATACATAATAGAAAAGTGTAATTGTTTTCCTTTCCGAAAAGTTTAACCACTAGAGAAGGGATGTCGGTCCTGGTGGTGAAGTACTTGCCTCCTAAACCCAAGATCGCGGGTTCGAACCCGGTCAGGATTGATGGATGTTTTCGGGCGTAAAAATCCTAAGTATGACTTCCTTCGGAAGGGAAATAAAGCCGTGGGTCCCACGTCGAAATTTACAGCACGAAATAGAACCTCAAGCCTGAAGAGAGGTCTCTGAGCAAAATTTATCGGCCATTTCACGCCCTGAATTGAATGGGACGCTGATGACCTGAGATGCTAAAGAGCGTCCGTAAACAAAATCAACAAAGAGAAAGGACAGGACAGGACGGTGTTGAAGATGGCCACGTGCCACGACCATCTTTGCAGCTCTGCACTCAGGCATTTCTATGTTAGATGAATTAGAGCTGAGAGCGATTACAGGGCAATTAAAATTTGCAACATAATGTATAAAGTATTACTCTATGGAACCATTAGTTGAGAATTAAATAGATTTTAAAATGGAGTTATTGGTAACTCTAATATGTCTGATTCTGAAGATAGGAACATTTTCAATTATCATAAATAGCCTCCTGTACCTCGACAGTGCAAAACCGTAATCATAATTATCTTAACACAAAATCATAATAATACAAATAACAAGCAATAAGGGAGAGTCGCGCAGACTAGTGAATGCATGGGATAAAGGAAGTAAATGTAAGGACTTGGGAAGAATAGAAACGATGTATGTGCTTTAAAAACAGATCGGGTTCTCAATCAGCCTGCTGTGGCATAGAATCTGATGGAATTAGCATACAGATGACTGCTCTATGGGGTTATCGTGACAATCATTTGTAGCGTTATTATCATTCGAATCACGCCATTGTTTAGGGACATCAGACCAATGAAAGCAAACTGTTGAGTGGCGTTTCAGCGGAAAATGCAAATACGAGGCGTTCCCGTCATGTTTATCACGTTCGAAATGGAAAAGCTGCGGTTGGTATCCGATTTCCGGTTTGGTTGTTTGATGCTACATGCCATTTGTGATTTATTCTTTGAACAAAAGCTCTGAATTGCTAGTTACTGTGTATTTAGCGCCTCTCGAATTCTCTTATAGAGTTGCGCTCACACAGCCACAAACAACATGAATTGCCCACGATGGAAAATAGCAAAACAAATATTAGATGCTTACTTTCGTCGATTACATTGATATTAATTTTACATATAACTTAATCATTCTTCATCGAAAGCTTATTTAATAAAAAAGTATCCAACGAAATCTTTTCTGGTAATGTACCTGTTTTTTTTAATATTGTTTAACGACCGTTTTTACTACTGAAGCACCACAGCCGATGGAACGATGCACATGAAATGAAATGATAAATTGGGAAAGGATTTTTTTAAGGAAGGAAACGCTCCAGGCCTAAATTTAGGGTACCTCCCCGGCATTTGCCATTTATGAGGACTGAAGAAAACCTGGAAAAAACCTCCGTCAGGGAGGACGGTCCTGGTGGGATTCGAACCCCAGACCTTCCGCTCGCGAGTCCGCGCCTTAACAACCTCGGCCACCCGTGGCGGTATATTGTGCCTGTATAGCTATGAGTATCATTACAGACTAAAGGAACGATACGGATGGACGAGGCCGTTAAGGCGCGGACTCGTGAGCTGGAAGTCGTGGTTCAATTTGCGCCAGGACCGTTGTCCCTGACTGAATATTTTTTAGGTTTTCCTCGGTCCTCATAAATGTCAAATATCGGGGAGGAGCCCTAAATTTAGGCCTGAAACGCTTTTTTTAAACAAAAATCCCCATTTTTCATTTTATCTCATATATCATCAGTGTCCATCGTGTGTGATGCCACTGTAGTAAAAACACTCATTAAACGCTATTAAGAAATTAGGGTCTAAGGAAATTTTCATTATCTACACAAAACATCAGTGTGGTTTATGCTTCGTAATATACGCGTTAAAAATTAAACAATGCGTGAAAGTCTATAGGTAATTAAGGAAATGAAGTTCCTTATTTCTTGTTTAATCATTTCTTAATTTATATTAATGAACTTCGGAAAGTATTAAAATAAAAGTTGATATTTTCCCTTTTTAGATATTACCTAAAATTTATAAACATTTTCCTTTTACTGGTGTATATTTTTATGCAGTATCATGATGAAGTATACTAGTTTGTATGAACATTTCATTGTACTTAATATATTTCTCGATAAAGTATTTTTATTGAACTTATATTTACAAAAAAAAATACAAAATAGTAGCAAAAATACATGAAATAAAATAATGAAAGTACAGTTTAAAAATCCATGTGTTACATTACAGTAAACTTTTTTAAAAATCATTATAATCATTCAAAATATGTCATATTTACTCGTTTCGTTCAGTATAATTCTTCCCGATATATTGCGATTTTTTCATTAGGCACCCAGGAAATATTTTCATCCAGTTTTCTTTGTTCTGTTGTATTTTATTTTTATATATATTAACTTCTTTTATTTCAACATTCCTAATAAGGTATTTTAAACTACAGCTAGATAATTCTAAAAAATCTTATTTCAGCAGTTAGTATCATTTTTTCAAAACTTCTGTTTATAATCCAATTTTCAAATTCTTAAGCAAAAACTGGCAGTGCCGCTGTTCATTATTTGCAAAGACAACTTGGAATAAAATTGCATTTAAACATATAAAAAGTTAAGCCTCCAACTGCACCGTTTGAAATATTTTATACTTTAACATTGAAGAGGTAGGGTCCTTAATTATAATTTCCTTTTGAATTAATAGAAGATATTAGATTAAGTTTTAGATATTGCACAATCGTCCGATATGCCCATAGTCTGAGCTACACGCGCCTCTAGCTAATGACTCTGGCCCCTATTTTGATTTACTGCTCCATCCCATTCAGTTATTAGTCCCGATTGTACTTCTAGCGAAATAATCTCAACGAACTGCGCAATTGTCTGCTGCCTATCCATGTCCGTCAAGCGGTTCTTAATCTTCCTCCGTTCGCTCTTTCTATTCCCTAACCCTTTATTCATATGGAGGCCAGCCTTGTAGCTTTCAGTATTTGTCTTAATTTGAAAAGTGCATTGCACATGCCATCCCACTTTTAGCTGTTCATAGTAGCACATGTTTTATCTAATTGTTGACTCATCATTCGTAGCCAACTCTATACCACTCTGATTTTAAACTCTAGGATCTCAATTCTGGCCAAGATTCGAATGAGAGAACATAAT
Organism: Metallyticus violacea; assembly: GCA_030762175.1. Classification (NCBI taxonomy): domain Eukaryota; kingdom Metazoa; phylum Arthropoda; class Insecta; order Mantodea; family Metallyticidae; genus Metallyticus; species Metallyticus violacea. Next base: position 47,352,205 of record CM060835.1, on the reverse strand, counting down.
CTGAGGCTACAGACTTATCTAATTTTGGTAGCTCACAATAGATTTGAATTACTACAGCCTTATGGCATTGATTTTAATCAGCTGACGCTAGCCTACATTAAAGTTAATAGAAGGTTCATCTGTTTTTCACTACTATAGATTCTTGCATTCTACATTTTCTTATTAATGTTCCTACAGAATTAGTGGAGATTAAGTATTGTTCTTTCATTATAGTCTTGATTAACAGTCATTTAGGATAAGCTACTCTGGAAGAAAATCCAGCGTAAAGTTCGCACCAACTCTGTCACAATATTAACTAATAGGTTCAAGAAGGTAAAGGCTCTCCTGGAAAAGTTGGTGGCCAAAACTTGAGAAACAGCATCTTTAAATAGCGTGTAGAACAACTATTTGAAAATAAATAATATTAATTTTTTTTTCTAGCTTCAAAATTGTCCTTCGATGAACCGTTGAAAATGTACAGAAAGTAGATAAATTTGATAAAAAAAAAACCAGCAAATATTATTATTTATAGATAAAAAATTCTAAACTTTATCAGACAGGATTGCATATGAAGGACTTAAATAGGAATATGTATAGGATTTATCCTCTACTATCAATTTCATGAAATGAGCCTTAGGCAATTAAGGCTCTGAATTTTTCTTCAGATTTCAACATGATCTTAAATTCCCTACATCTGCAACACTATTGCTTCTCTTAACCCACAGCATCTGATTACTGTGTTTTAGGAGCTTGATTGTGTGAGTTAAAATTCAAAACAATGTTTCGAAGTAATTTCTTGTTGGTGAAATTTCATTCCGTTAATTTTCACTTCATTAAACTTAAATCGCCGGTGCTCAAAAAGAGATTCGAACTCATAAACAGGAATTAAAGCGGGACCTGATGGTCCGACCGCCTTGTAGACATCAGGGTGGAAAAGGGCGTTTCGAGTCACTGGACTTGAAACAATAGGGAGAGAGCGGCCGTCATAGCAATTTCCCCGGAGGCAAAACTTCACAAAAAAATACACGGGAACAAGCTCGCACCGGAATGTCCGTCTTCCCCTTCATCTCCGCCCCACTTCCGCTAAGATGCCGCCACTACAAAGACGCCTGGCCCTCCAACAGCTCTGCCGTATAGCATACCTCGATCACCCTCAAGGAGTGAGACAAATGTCACCGCAAAAGAGCCAAGCGACGCAACAAAAGCAAATACAGCGCAGTAGAGACCTCGTATTAAGGATTTACGCTCTGTGAACTTTGGGCCGTATTTTATTTCGTTCAAACTGTAAGTCTGTTGCGGCTAAATTGTTCAACTGATACTTCTCCACAATGAGAATAGAAGTTTGTTAGTCAAATTATAATTTTCCAGGCTTTAGAAGCTCTCCCATTTCGCTGTCACAACTATATGGTTGTAAGAGAGATATGTTTAAAGGACAAGGCTTAGAACTTCTTTTAAATTTTGAAATTCGAATCAATACATTACCATTACATATTCAACCTGGCGTTAATTGCAATGGGATGTGGAAGAAACGCAATTCCACAAATTGGGAAAAATAAAATGGAAACTTTAAATGTTATTATTAATAAGTTTACATTAATTTTGAGATTCAAACTAATGTGCAGAATATGTGTAAATGTTATCAATCAAGTAAATATTCATCCATTTATATAATTTTATCCCCACCATTCATCGTAATAAAGTTCGCCAATTATCGATGAGTGCATTACAAATGACTACGCTACTATCCTATGCCGCCTTATATCTAGCCGACAAGTAACTCGCAGTCACATGCGTCTTTATGTTGTTTTCCAACGTAGACTGCGGCACACGGAACCGATCTGAGTCTTTTCTACCCTGAGATTTGAGTTCATGCCGGCAGAACGCGGCTGCGCACTGTGAGAGAGGTAAGTCATCAAAGTAGTATAATACATGTACACGTAGCAGTTTGTGGTTTGAGGGACATTTTATTAGCGATTGGTTGTCTGTTATCCGTGAGTAAATTGTGTATTAATCGTTCATTAGTTACGCCAATACATAAATAGAGTCTTGAAGAAAGGGGTTTTATGTACGACACATGGAGGAAAAATTAATTCTTGTAGAGAAGTGATAAGCCGATTCGCAAGAAAATATCCTCGCAACATATTCTAAAAACAGAAACCATTCTCCAACCTGTTAAAAGCTACTGGAGACCGGATGTATCCATATACAGAAAAGTGTTTCGCACCGCCAAGTGTTTACGGAAAAGTTAAACAAAATAAAGTATTTCCTAAGCAGAGGCCGGCGATGAAATGCCCCTGAGGGGCATCATTTTCAACATCTCTTATGACACAGGTTAATGCTTATTATTACAGTTTTAAATACAGTATACTTTTATACAATATAAATACCAGAATAGAAACATTACGTTTATGCCCAGCGAATCTAGTTACTTAACTTAGGCGGTTTTACTCGAAGAACAGAATTTAAAAAAACGAGATCTCTTCAAAAAGTATCGCGAATTTTGAATTTCCGCGAGCTACGTATATTCGATTTTCGATTGTTTTGTGGCGTTATGTTGGTACTCATGTCCCTCACTTATGTTGACAAGATCGGCCATTTTGAATGTTCAGTTAATTGTTGACACCTATTTTGCTTGGACGTGTTTTGGCTCGTCTTCGATTTTTGTTAGTTCCAAAAAATGGAACAAAGAACCTGTATCAAATGTTGTGTGAAAAACAAAATTAAGTGCGCGGATGCATTCCGAATGTTGACTGTGGCATATGGTGAAGCTACCTTGGACCAAAGCAACGTTTATCGGTGGTACAAAATGTTCTCTGAGGGTCGAGAAGATGTGAACGACGAAGAGCGTCCCGGACGCCCGAGCTCGTCAACAACAGACGAAAACATTGAAGACGTGAAGAAAATAGTATTGGCCAATCGTCGAATCACCGTTAGAGAAGTTTCTGAGGACCTAAACATATCGATTGGCTCGTGCCATTCGATTTTAACAAATGATTTGGGCATGAGACGGGTCGCCGCAAAATTCATACCAAAGACCAAAAACACCATCGCATAAACGTTGCTAAGGAGCTGTTGAACTCTGTCCGCGACGACCCAAATTTGCTCCAGAGGCTTATAACTGGTGACGAATCATGGGTTTATGGTTATGACGCGGAAACTAAAGCTCAATCATCATCCCAATGGTTGCTGCCACACGAGCCAAGACCGAAAAAAGCGCGCCAAGTTCGGTCGAATGTGAAGGTTCTGCTTACAGTTTTCTTCCATTGAAGGGGCGTGGTGCATCATGAGTTCTTGCCACAGGGTAGAACGGTCAATGCGGAATATTACCTACAAGTTATGCGCAATTTGCGCGAAGCAATCCGCCAGAAACGCCCGAATTTGTGGAAGAACAAAAATTGGCTTTTGCACCATGATAACGCCCCTGTTCACACATCGTTGCTTGTGCGCGAATTTTTGGGCAAAAACAATACACTTATGATACCGCACCCACCGTACTCCCCAGACCTAGCCCCCTGTGACTTTTTTTTTTGTTCCCAAAACTGAAGTGTTCCATGAAAGGACGACCTACGCCACGATTGAGGAGATAAAGATGGCATCGAAGGAGGAGCTGAACAAGATCACAAAAAATGATTTTTTAAAGTGCTTCCAGGATTGGAAAAAACATTGGCACAAGTGTATAATATCTGGTGGGGATTACTTTGAAGGGGACAAAATAGATATTCATGAATAAATAAATACTTTTTGAAAAAACACAAAATTCGCGATACTTTTTGAACAGACCTCGTACATAAGTAAAGCTATTAAAACAACATATACTGATGCAGCCTTGTTGTTTTATGTTATACCGTTTCTTATACTTTAAACATTTTGTTATAGTACGTGTTTAGTCTTTTAAACTGCTCGCTCAATTGCATGCCCATGGAATTATTACTACACAGCTGGAAGTGCCTGGATAAAACAAATACGTATATGATGGTAGAATGGATATTTTATTCTTATTCGTAGTTGCCACCTACAGGCTAAATGCACAATATGGGCGATTAAATATAATTCATGTCGCCCAGATGTTAACGACACATGATTGACTTAACGTTTTTGAGTGGTGTTTAACGTTCATTTTTACTACAGAGGCACTACAGGCGGTGGACACTGAAGTTACATGAGATGAAATGATATATTGGGAAAGATTTTTTAAGGAAAGGAACATTCTATGTCTAAGTTTAGGGAATTTCCCCGGCATTTTCCATTTATGAGGACTAAGGAAAACCTGGAAAAACCTTCAGTCTGTGAGGACGGTCGTGGCGGTAATCGAACCGTAGACCTCCTCCTCTCGAATCCGCTTCCTAATGATCCCGGTATCCGTGGTGGTTGAGTTGTCTCGTCTAGATATTAACGTCTCCATGTTGAACTACTGTAAGGGTCATGTTGTGATGCATGGAAAAAATATAATTAGTAGGACTGTGTTTCTTCTTACGACATTGCTATAAAAGACTTGTTCACAATAGCTCCCCCTTTTGCTCTGCGCACCACTTTCTTGATTAAGAGTTCTACGCCCTCAACAATATTGCAGGAGGGATGTCTTCATTTCTGCTCGAATTTTGTTTTCAGTTACACAAAGTATTCCAGGATAGATCATTCACACTTAATACCGAAAATAAGTAAAAAAGCAATAAACGCACTAAAGTACGTTATATCTGCTAATTGAAGCGGAGGTGAAATAGGAAAAAGTCAAGTTCCGACCCTAATCTTTCAAACAAAACACAATCATGTATGTTTCGCTATCAATGTAGAGCTCAGATTTGATTTCCGACTAACCGTTGGAAATTATCTCTACTTTGGCAGTCTTCGCAAGTTATGGAAAGTCACACGCTGGGTTTGTGACACCAAACCATGTTATTACAGGTGGATATAGCGCACAGGTTGTGAATTCTGATGACATTGCTCTATTTCATAAAATAGAGAAGAGATGTCAATTATAATCGCACTATAGTCATGTAAGATATCGCCCCCAACTAACACAGTCATACAATTCTCCACGGAGCCATGCATTATAGCACGCCGAGATTCATACCCGCTCTTCCCCCTCTTTCTGCCGCGGTTTGCCGACGAATTAATCACAAGAGGGAGTCGATGATGTGCGAGGAGAGTGTATGTTTACAGCAGACTAGCGCGGGTGGGCGAGCCTGAATGAACCTCCCCCGATAATCTGCTCCACGCTCGCTCACTCTTTCTTTTCATTCCCAGCTCTACCTCGCTTGCCGCCAAGTCTTTTTTATCTCCTCATCTGACAGCGGCAGCAGCGAAGCTTCTTCTGTCTTCCCATTTCTTTATTTCCGTCTCGCCGTCTGATAACGTCCGCCGGCGTTAGGCATCGCTTCTAAAGCAAACATTTCCACTCTGTGCCGAGCGTGCTTACATATGCAGGAAAAAAGATCTCGCCATCATAATTTATTATGGAAAAGTATGCGAATCTATAGAATGCACATATACACATTCATTTTTCTGTTAAATGTGCATTTTGCTGAACAATTCTAATAACAACATGTGAAAGAAACGCTTTACACTTAGAAAGGTAAAAATGTAATAAATGTTCCTCAGCAGATCCTGCGTAAACTAAGCGAACTTCTCAGCAACTAGAATAACTTTAAATATAAATATAAAATTCTAAGTATGGCGTTATCGATTGATGAAATACGTCATGGCATTACTTATATTAATTAGCATGACAAACTCTAAAGCTAACTAATTAAATAAAAACTGAAAGTTAATACATTACTTAATTAGGTATGCCTGTTTTTTTCATTCAAAATGACTTAAATAGGTATATATAGTGAAATTATTGTAATTTTCAAAATTATGGGGAACAAAATTAGAATTTTTGTAATCTATAAGTATTACTGAAAAGAAATCACGTTTTTAGAATTATTCATCTTATTATCGACATTAATCCACAAACCTTAGTGGTATAATATTTATTAAATGAAATATATGACCACTGACAGATGGAGATTATATGTGTCAACAAAATGAAAACATGTTACTACTTAAAACAATTACAATGTATACAAAAATATGTACAATAAACTATCGAAAGTCCCATCTATTTTCAGTGGCTCTGAAATTTCATTTACATTTCATTGTAACAAAAATTTAAAGTTGTAACAGAGCGCTCTTACATATAAATATAATTCTCACAAACATATTATATTAATAATTCTCAGTTTCTACATTCATAAGAATACTTTTGTTCAATATAAAACATTTGCTTGGTTATACATATAGATTATATGCCTAGTTAAAATTTGCTTATATTTTGAAACAATTGAGAGAAAATTAAATGCAAAGCACTTATTAAATTTCAGTTTTCAGATATACCCATACTCCCAATGGTCCTATTTACCCGATTTTCAAAAAAATATTTCCATTATTTTATTTAAATGATATATACGGAGTTTCATTAACAAATATAAATTGATACCGTTAGAGCGATTTTTAAATTTTGGGTTTAATAATCTGATATCGCTGATTTTCAGTAACTTATTTTTATTAACTTATTTATTGGCATATGCCGAGTTTTGTTGAGGTAAAAATTGCGCCCGCTAGAGGGATTTTAAATTTTTGCTATAAATTAACCTCACTCCCAATGGTTCAAAGTTTCTGGTTAACAGACTCGATGATTCATCGATGGTTATATGCCGAGATTCGTTGAGATAAACAAAAATTGTAGCCACAAGAGCGCTAGAACACATTCACACATATATATTATGTATATGCTATATTATATACATTTTTTCATTCTCATTTACGCTGGCTAATGTAATTGTTTTTAAGTAGTAACGTGTTTTTGGAATTTGCTAAAACTATATACAAGGCCTTATTAAAAAGCTGCAGCAACGTAAGCCATAAATTAGTGGCATTCCACTCCTATAAGAAACATAAAATACCACGTCTGTCCAAAAACAATTTATCTCAAGAGGATTGTCTTATCTACAATCCAAATTTAATCACCAGCTACGTTTGGAGTATTAACTACAGTTAAAGAGAATAGCAGCGAATGATAGAACGCTTATAAGTCTCTAACTTCTAATTTCATGCTCTAGCACAAATCCAGTTATCAAAAGTTAACTTATATAATTATCATACAGACTGCTCCAAAATTGCAGTATCGTTTTCTAGGAAAAATCTGAGACAAAAATGTGCCATATTCCTCAAGTTGTTAGCGAATAAAGTTAGCATTCCATGTTATTTTACTATAAACCGTGTTCCTGGCTGCTGAAAGGGACAATCATGTTTTGGCACTAGCTGATGTACCAAACAACTCTCGGCTATGCATATTCGAAATAGTGAAGCTTAAATTAGACCTTGGAAGTGGTCCCTCGAAGGGCACAGAACACATCCTAATATGACGATATCTCGTGACCTATTTGGTCAAGAATCGTGCAAAAGAAGACAAACATTTCAATTTAATCTAGACAATAGGCACTGTTCCATTTGAAAAATGTAGCTTTGTACTAGAAATACATTTCCGTATAATTGTTGGAATCGTTGTATGAGGTACAAACTAATGAGCCCTTGTCTGAACTTCTCGTTTCAAGATATCCGTGGCGGTAGTTTTGGATACTTCATTGAAATTTATTTCAACAAACATATGCCAATTTTAGAGCGAGCAAGGGTACAAGCAACTTATATCTCTCCGTGCTCCTAACTTTTCGTAGGAGCCGATTGTTCAATACTTTGAATACCCAAAATACTTTTCCATTTTGTTTCTAATTCAACAAAAATATACAAAGAAATGTGTTATTTACTTCATACGCTAGTAGTATTTTGTTCTAAATGTGTTATACAGTACGTGGAAACAAAACGTGATTGATGCGTTTGCACAATGATCTGTGCCATAGTAACCTAGAGTGGCGCTAGGTTTCTTTAATGTACTCCAATTCTATTAATTTAACCAATGACTTGTTAAGTACTTACTTTCATTCTCAAGATGTTCACCATTCAGCGATCACTTTCACGAATGGTGCTTTCCACTTTCTTTTCAATGCTGAAAAATAAATGCAGATATAAATATTCTCAGTAAGGTACTGTATCTATGATGTGAATGTGTGTAAAACTGAGTTTTATTTATTAAAGGGAATATACAATTTATTATCTTGGATGACTTTGCAAATACTGGTGTTATCATTTTCTTTACGTTATATTTCCTTTTCTTTCCTTAGTCTGATATGAACAGTTTTGTCATTAAAATTAAAAACTGAAGGGTTTGAAACATTATACTACTTCTAGTCTTGCATGTATTTTCTCTTGATTGTCTTTTGTTAATTATAACATCAAATAAACGACGACTGAGAGCAAACTGATTATACATGTCTGTAATTATTGCAATAAAGACTCCTTCATTATAGAACGCAGTAAACTGAATTAATCATCTTATTTTTTAAAAAAAGACAAACTATTTTACAGCATAAATATCGGTAACTTTTAAACCAAATAGTTATGTAATGGACGTATGAAGAAAATTGATACTTCTTTTCAAACTTTACCATAATTGTACCTATCATAATTGTACCTCCTTATACCATATCGGTTTGTGTAGTGTGTTCAAGGTGGCGGAGAACATGTCTTCAAACTCCCCCAATGCCACACTGTTGTAACTTCAAACTCTGGCTAAAAATTAAGAATTACAGAACCGAAGAAAGTTAAGCGAACAAAAAATTCCGACGCAACGCGTTCTATTATCTCTTTGAAAATGCCTTGTCATTATCACTGGGAATTTGTATATGGACCAGTGAAAAGTGCGCCAAATTCATTATTATTTTCAAATACTTTTAAAGCTTAAAATGAATTACTTAGTTGCATCTATTATCTCCATAACTGATGACATCTTTAATTCTTTCACTCCGTAGAATTAATGAGATGAAGTGCTCGTTTTCTACCAAATTTTAAATGTCCTTCTTATAAACCTTCAACAGCCTCCGTTATATCCCACGGTACTACTATCAGATTCTAAAACTAACGTTACACTTCGTATCGTCCCGTGCAAGGCAATTGAATTACCCGAAGCTTTCAAAATTAAACTGTTGCTAAAATGGAGTAATGTTTTAGCAGCTGAGATACTCGAGAGGAGCGGCAGATTGCGTTGGGATTGAATTTTGAACCCTGGATAAAACTATTCATTCATCTTCAGCAACTCCTATTAGCTAAATAAGTTAATAAGCAATATAGCTGGTGAAATTAAATTAGAAAGACTAATTAATTACTTGGTGCAGTATCAATATTAACAGAGCTTTGCTTATTGGAAAGCAAAATAATTAACAGGAGATAAGCCTCATCCGTTACTTTGATTATCTCCGTAATAGAGACACAGCTTATGTCAAGTTCCTGTTATTTAGCAACTCCTTCCCTAAGCCTTTAGCGCCTTGCTACAGAGTCATTAAATGTATAAAAGTTCAAATTATATGCATTATCATTACAAGAAAAAACAAAACATGCAAGGGAAGCCTACTTTTCCACTTAAACCTAATTGAAGAGCTCTGCTAAAGATAATGCTAAGCCCCCATTAAACTGGGATATTAGCACCATCTATTAGCAACTAGAACATACTGCGATTATGTTTTCCGATAGGTAGCTCTTGGTAGTTAAAAGAACAGTTTTAGCAGCAAGAGAGGGCTATCGCAGTATATCTTATAGTAAGAACGGTTGATGTTGTTACTCCTAAATCCGGCCCCGAGTTGGGTATACTTCTCAATGAATGAATATAATATCAGTGTTATGTGCTTAATGAACAACTGTTAAGCGTAAAAATTGCAGATTCATTAACTAAAAGGTTAATTGTCATATTCTTATATGATTATTCTGTTCAAAATAGACATGAAATTCTAGTTTTTGTTATTTAAATATAAGGTAATTACCAATTATGTAGAACACATTAAATAAGTTGGAAAAGTTATATTTTTTTACCCTGATTTTTATTTTTATTAGTAGTTTCTGAATGGTCAAGCCTTTTTAAGTATTACTATTATTACTTAATATTTTTCTCTTAAATCCCTACATTATGTTAAGCCCAGAAAGAATAATAATGTTTCTTATATAAAAAGTTAGGTTAGGAGCTGGCGAGCATAGCTTAGTTTTATAATTAACGTAAATGAAAATCTCTAAAAAGCGTATATCATGTTTTCCGCGCTTTACAGCAGCTTTACCATATGATCCCCTTACTCGATAACCAAGTGGGGAAAGGAGAGAAGAATGTGGTAAAGAGATGTGAGTAGTATCCTGCAAAATAAACAATTATCTAAGAGCAAAATTCACTGCACAAATACATATGCAAATTATTCTGAATTCAATTTTTATGACAGCATTTTACCACATAAGAATAGCCTAACATAACTTGAAGTAGTAGTAATAACTAAGAAAGAGTTAGGCACTTTGTCATAATATTGCTATTAACTATTATTCGGAACACGTTTCAGTATTTTAAAGATGATAAAAAGTGTAACTTGGAAGTTCCAGAGTTGCTGATACACTATATCTTTCACTGCGCCTCAGAGAAAGTAGTCTAATGGCGTCTAATCGGGGCACCGAGCTGGCCATCTCACAGGACCATCCTGTCCTATGTACTGATTTGTGAAATTTGCATCCACAACTTCTCTGGAAACATGAGCAAAGTGTGCGGGGCACCCACCTTGCTGGAATCGCATTGATAAATCCCAAGTCCTCCATGAGAAGGGGTAGAGTGTTTTGCAGAAATGACGCGCATCGCCGTCCGTTCAATGCTCCCTGATAAAATAGGCTACAATGCGGTTACCAATGGTGCCGCAGCAAATATTGACACTCGATGAGCAACCTCCCGAAGCCAGTGGGAGTTTTGCATGCTCCTCAGATTCACATTACCACATTTGTGATCGAAGTTCAAGCGCAAATAAAATATTATGTAGGAATGCATTATCATCTTTATGGATCAGATCAGTACACTGAGCAGAGAAGTGTGCTAGACTGATAACGGTTTGCTTACTGCATGATTTTAGTGCAGACATTGCAAGTAACCCATGCTCTGTGTACAGTACAGTATAACTCAGAAACAGTGTCTCTATTGCTACCCTTTAAAAGTTAACCTATTTCAGGAGGTATGCGGTTTGTAACAGTCAAAACAATTCTGTTGTCTTATTTGGACCTCTAGTTTTCGGTTCGCCCCAAAAAAAAAATAACAACATACAAATTTCATTCTAAAAAATATAACGTTGAGTTGAAAACGATACTTTTTAATTATCTGGATTTTGCATAACCCCCCCCCATTGTGTGAGCCCCTGATGACACGGATACATTCCTGCGCAACTAGATTTTTCATGTCTTGCGTCATTTCGAAAATATTTGAGGTCGCAGAGTTAGGCGAAACACCCGGTATAAGTGTATGGCTCGCCATACAGCAGTTCAGAAAGAACGACATAAGAACATAAATATTTGATAAAATATGAGCTTAGATTATACAATAAAGTCGTGTATATGGAGCTTTTGAAGCAGTGCGCGTCTAACTTTAAATGTACCGCGGAAACTAAAAATTACGGGTAACGAAAAGAACTAATTAATTTGATTTCTAAGACTCATATGCATTAATACAAAAAAAATAATAAATTTTCGTTTTTAGCCAATCAGCTCCATGCCCCCTTGTCAATGACTGTATACTCCGATGAACAAACAATATTTTAACTAAGGGAGACATATATGGGTTTTTTTAAAAGTAAGAGGTAACTTTAAATATTGATAATACTTTCTTACTTTTCTATTCAATCATAAAAATTCTGACACTAGCTTATTACCCAGGAAATAGAAATGTTCGCATTATTATCGACCTAGATGTTAACTGTGTCATTTTGTTCTTGTACAAGTAACAGCCCGTCTTCAATGAGTTCGTATTCATGTCTGCCACAATTTATGCCAAGTTTTTTTAATTTAATTGTTGTAGGTTTGCTCATTCCTTCAAGTAACTGCAAAACCTTCTGATATATAAATATCTGGCGATATCTGGAAAGAGCTCGAATTGAATGGGTTAGTTCTTAAACTTGCTTACATACGAAACCACCTAAAGACTGGTGAAAAAAACTAATTAATAATATTGACTTGCGTTTTTGTAATTACCGGGAATTTGTAATGTAAACTCATGTTCTGAAATTATTAAAATTCGAGGTCGGCACTAAGTCTTTATTCGTTGTTTATAAACGTGTTTGAACCCTATTAATTATTCCTAAAGTTTTAAGGAACTGTTATAGTATACATAATATAAATCCGGCATTACTTCAAGGTTTTATGCTTGCTTAAATGTTATATTGCTGCTTTTGGGTTTTACACAAGCGGTATTTTCTTATTTTCTTAGTTCATTTTGCATATGAACTATCCTTCTATGAATCAAATTATTTTCTAATTTATTATTTTCCCAAACTGGAAAAGTTACTTACTCCGGCCATCCCTTTGGGGTTTTTCCTTGCAGCACACTGCCTAGTATAAATCTTGTCAGAGCATTAACAAGAGGGCGTCAAATTAATATAAGTAGATTTGCTTATAACAGAAACGTGAAAATTCTAAATTCCTTTTATATGGCCAAAGAATGCCGAAATACTTCATTGCACAGTTGTTGAGTACGTTGTTAAACAAAAGCCTGCTATGATCAATATGTGTAAGTCAAGTCAAAACAGGAGTTGTTTGGGCAGCGACGTATTCTCACCAACTACACTAACAGGTGACAATAGAAAGCGGAACATGTCAGCTCTGCCTATGTGCAGTTAAAGCAAGATTACCTTCGTGCAATTGCAGTAAGCATCTATTGAAATGGATAGTGGCTTTTGGATACTCACTACTGCTGGAAATTTGTCCCCTAGTAGTAGTAACACGTGAAAAAGGATGCAATAATAATAATAATAATAATAATAATAATAATAATAATAATAATAACCATATATTAGAATAAAGGACACATGTTGAAGTGTTTTCATCTCCATGACACCGACCTCCTGTTCTACCTGTGTTCCTTGATCTTTACTCCAGTTATTTATTATATAGAATGTACTCCCCAAGATCTCAGCACAATATTCCACCAAAGAAACTTAAGCAATCATGTCATTTAGCGCGTCCCTGCTCTAGAACTCTCATAAACAAGTAAGCATCTTCAAGAGTTTTTTCATTTATACAATTTGCCTGATCCTACAGTCAAGATTAGCTTGCTGCATAGTGCTACGTTCCCATATTTGAAATGTGACATCTTTTGGCGCCATGAGAATATGCATTGGTTGAGTAACGCTTTAACAACACGTATATTATTTTCAAACGTGTAAATATTACTAACATAAGCAAGGATATAGCAGAAAGTGCTTATATGTTATAGAGGACAAAGAAAGATGGTTAGAGCACAACCGCAAACTTTACTTTGTAAAATGAGAAGTATGAACTGTTGAAGGACCTGAGAAATCTCTCTGGAATACTGTAGAGGGAGTTCTCCTCCCAAAGAGACAAGAGAGAATATTTTCTGACGTATTTGGATTACTTTGTGACTCTGGCTAGTGACATTCTAACGATTTGTGTTGGATTCTATTACGGGAATATTTTCTGCTCGAAAGTTGTATACCTATATCTCTGGCACAAGAAAGCCAGAACTAGTTATTTGTCTCGTTCTCCAACTAGGTGTATTTAAATAGGGGCCAATTATTTTAGGGACTGGTTTCAGAATATTTTTTTAAACACATCCCTATAAACATAGGTCTCCTAAACTTCAGATTTAAGAAGTTTTACAAAGATTTACCCCTGAAGACTAGTTAAGTATAACTGATTTCATTCTGTAATCACCTTCTGCTTTTTGTAGATCATGACATTTGATTGTGTCTGTTTAATTGTCTTTTTGGGTTTGATGAATGAAGAAATAACTTGAACATGTGTATGGTGAATGAAATTCCAGATGAAGCAGAAGGGAATACATTAGGAATATTTTAACTTCACTCCAACTTTGTGCAAGTTCACTTTCACGAATCTATAACGTTTATGAGAGAAAAGTTCTTTTGAGGGGAGGGTTTCGGGCGCTCAGAGACCAAGAGAGGCTTGAAATTTATGAGCTTGAAGAACAAATTCTTTATCATATGGTGCAAGAGAAATAGTTATTATTCACATAGCTCTTTGGAACACCCCGCATAAACATTCTGCACCCTTATAACTTTCAAAAAGTACAACGTGGCACACTTATGGCCAAGAATAAAATTATGTCAACATTCTACAGCAATGTGCTGTGTATGAATGTCTAATCATATCTTTGGATGATGAGTTTAGCTTTACACATGACGCTATTTTCAAATATAATAACAATCACATTTGAAAACCTTAAGTACAACGGAATAAATATCAACAGAAATTCAGTCTAAACGTTTCACAATGTTCTTCTCGGTCTTCATTTCTTCTCTTCACGTTTGACAGGGGATATTTATCTGCATTTCTCACAATGAAGTTGAACCCATAACCTTTGGACGTCATCCAATGAATGCACGATGGTGTTTCAGCTCACTCTAGTGTGATACGTTATCTGAATGAGCACTTTATACAAAGATTGCTCGAGGAGGATTCACCGAATGGACTGATCTATCTCCACATTTGAATCCAATGTGCAGGTTTTTAAAACCCTTAGTTTGTCTAACTCTTGTACTTAATGTTGATGTTCTGAGAGAACTTGAGCAAAATTGATTTGAAAAAATACAAAACACTTCAGGAATTTTCAATAGAGTGCTCCAAATGATGAGATGTAGGCTCAAAGAATGCATCTAAGCGGAAGGAGGTCATTTTGATCAATTTTTGTAATGCATTTTGTTTAACTTGTCACTTGTATCAGCTGGTTTGTTTGTTTTTTTTATTGATTTATTTACGGACGCTCTTTAACATCTCAGGTCATTAGCGTCCCATTCAACTCAGGGTGTGAAACGGCCGACAAATTTTGCTCAGAGGCCTCTCTTTCAGGCTTGAGGTTCTTTTTCGTGCCGGAAATGTACGACACGGGACCCACGGCTTTACTTCCCTTCCGAGGGAAGCCATACTTAGGATTTTTACGCCCGGAAAAATCCATCTGTCCTGGCCGGGTTCGAACCCGCGATCTTGGGTTTAGGAGGCAAGTATGGTAACCACTACACCACCAGGAGCGACAACTGGTTTGTCAGGAATAAAGTCACTTAACTCTGCAACTCAGGTCTATGTTTATATTTTAATGGTGTACTGTTACTATCACGTTATTGAAATAAATAAAGTCAATTTATATCCATTAATATATTATTGACTTCCGACCTTGGAGTTGTCCAAACAAAAACTCCTAGGATTATTTATTCATTCCTCGCAATAGATTGCAGTCGAGCATTATGATATGCGATCAGTGCACCTCAGACTGTTAAGCAGTATCACGATATCAGAAAACTTCAGCTCTGACAGTCATTATGATCTACAAATTATAATTATCTACACAAAAAAGCAAGTTTACTTCCTAACAAAGAGATAGCATAATTGCAAGTGCTATATGCGAGTATTAATCAAGTTTTCTCCTAAACAAATAAAATAATTCCCTTCCTATTTTTTTAAAATTGCAAACTTCTCAAACACTCTCCATCTTAATACACGTTATAAGTATAGTTACTTCATGAAAGGCACCTGGTTGTAGCCGGGAGAGATGAAGCAAATAGGATATTCCAAAATACTAACATATATCTTCGGGATTTCCGTGCTAGAGTCAACAGTTTCCATTAGTCGAATTCATTCCCCTAATTCTCCGTGAAGTTAATCGGTATGT
The DNA here is from genome assembly GCA_030762175.1 of Metallyticus violacea. NCBI lineage: Eukaryota > Metazoa > Arthropoda > Insecta > Mantodea > Metallyticidae > Metallyticus > Metallyticus violacea. Next base: position 47,336,427 of record CM060835.1, on the reverse strand, counting down.
GCCTCCTCAATTCTGATGGCCTGGAACAAAAAAGCACATGAGAGGGTGACGTTGCGGCAGGGCAGAGAGGCTGTTTACGTCAAGGGATGTCCTCACTGATAAGGGAAGTCGAGCACAAAAACTGGATCCGCCCTCGATTCCGGGTCAACCCTGGTGCTGAGCCTGACGGAGGAATAATGACTGCCCTTCCTGCCAACAACACGCCTTTCCATACAACACCCCGGGGTGCGATGACGTCATGAGAAAAGTTCATACGTGTTTGAACTGCGGGATGTTAAAAAATTGAATTGCTGCTCTTGTAAGAAACACATGTTATGAATATTAATAGTAATAAATTAACAGAATCAATACACAGCTTAAAATCCACAAGTAAAGAACCAGTTCTACACAATGAAGGGGAAAAGTCAATATGTTTTGCATTTTAACAAACAGATATATTATACAGCAGGGCTATTTCATTTTTCTTTTCTTGTCGTTTATAATACGTTTTAACGCTTGTTTTACTGCTGAGGCATCACAGGCGGTGATACATGAAATTGGGAATTGGGAAAGGATTTTTTTAGAAGGCGTTAAATGCCTAAATTTAGGATAACTCCCCGGAATATCCTACTTGAGGATTGAATTAAGGACCATAAACAAAATATCCTTGCAAAGATTAGGCTGTTATGTTGCAATGGTATCGACAGGAGAGAGAGAGAGGAATAGATGAAGACGTGTAGTTTCCCTCTATCTTATTGCAAGCAAGACAACATTCAGAAGAGAGTTGGGTGTTGTCAGGTAGAGTAGATCACCTGTCCTTGTGCTGTTATTTTTTAATTGTGTTAAACGCCCGTTTTTACTACTGAGGTACCACAGGCGCGAACACTGATAATACATGAGATGAAAAGATATATTGGGAAAGGATTTTAATGAAAGGAAACGTTCCAGGCCTAAGTTTAGGGTACCTCCCCAGCATTTTCCATTTATGAGGACCTGAGGAAAACCTGGGAAAAAAACAGCCAGGGAGGACGGTCCTGGTACGGCCAACGAGTCCGCACCTTGACGATCTTGGCCACCCTGGGGTCCCTTATGCTATGGAAGTTGGCCTTTTTGTACAGTGCAGTGTTATACTATGAGATAGGTGAAATGTAGGTGGATTTCTTCGGTATTTCGGAAAAATGTGCCTATAGGTGAAGAGCGTGTTATTTTCGCACAATAAAGAAACAGAATTTGAAGAAGAAAGTTTTAAGAAAGTTGCACACTTTTAATCGATGAGGAGGCACCTGATAGTGCCGTGAGATATGCAGCAATGCCATCAGTAACGGATGTCCAAAGAAGCCGCAGTTAATCGTAACCTCCAAGAAAAATAAAATCCAAGTTTTCGGAAGGATATCTGGTGATACTAGATATGGACAAAACAATAAAGGAAAAAAATATGAACATTTTGACTCTCTCCATCTGTTTTGTCCTGGATAAGCAATTGATTTGACATCTCGCCTAAAACTTACAACAGTCTTGGCACATAAAATAAAAATAATGAACTAAACTGTGATACAAAAATTGATACCACATTAAAAAAATCCGATATGTATACACGTTACAGAATATGATAAACGCTGAAGTGCGTGACAATTTTATAAGAAAGAAACAGGAAAACTCAATAGTACATCACCGTTGTTGTTGATTTGTTTCATTTACGGACACTCTGTAACATCTTAGATCACCAGCGTCTCATTCAATTCAGGGCCTGAAATGACTGACAAATTTTACTCAGAGGCCTCTGTTTCAGGCTTGAGGTTCTTTCATGTGCCGTAAATCTACAACATGGGAACCACGGCTTTACTTCCTTTCCGAAGGATATTTAGGATTTTTACCCCCCTAAAAATCCATCAATCCTGGCCAGGATTGAACGTGCGATCTTGGTTGGGTCTATGAGGAAAATATGGTTACCACCAGGACCAACTACATCACCGAATAATGAAAATCTATGAAATCAAGAGTTTTATGTCACATTATTATTAGTCTCAAATATTTTATTGTTTCTTAATAAGCTATGTGATTTCTCAATAGTCTTAGTATTCCTACTGTAACTTTGAAGACCGATATCTAATAGCCCATATCAGCTAAAATGTATAAATTTTCAATATATGTGACCTATCCTGACGAGAATTGAACCCCAGACCTTCTGCCCATGAGTCCTTAATTTCTTAACATTATATGTAATACGGTGTTCCTGAATCACCCTATACTTTTGCGGAATAGGCAACCCACATTACTCGTAAGGGTTGGGAAAAACAGCAGCTGATTTAACGGCCATCAACACCGGAGTACTGAAAACGTGTTACATATGCTTTGCATATATTTTTCTTTGAAAATGGTTCTCTTTATTTCACTGTCATTGCATAAATACTTTATCCGCGTGAAATGAGAGTGAATTTAATAGATCAGAGTCACTAACAGTTCAAATGAATTATATTTAATGCAGGCACACAAAGAAAATGAATACGTATTAATAACTGTGCATAGATTATGTAGGCTATTCGGAAATGAAAATATTACAGAGAAAATTAAAAGAAAGACATGTAACGTCTAGCTTTATCCATCCCTAAAACCCCTGCAAAATGTCATCCATGCTATGAAAGCACTTGAAAAAAGGTAAGGTGATTTTGGGCACCCTGTGCCTATATATAAAAAATATTGGTTTAGTGGAAGGATGAATTTAACTCTGTTAAAATAAATTCTAATCTGAAAATAATGATTATGTATAAATGTTGTTTCATATCTCAATTCTCCCACAGCATCATCATTATTTAGTATAATAATATGGTGGTATGTGCTGTGCAAAAGGTAAAGATAGTTATTTGATATTTACTGCATTCATATTATTGAAAGCAATGCTTTGCATGACGATTTCTCTTATTCACTGACTATACTTGCAAGAGCAGCTTGGGGTGTTTCGATTAGACGTGCCTTTGCTCAAAGCTAAGGGGAGAAGATCAATGTGGACTTGTGTTCAAACGAAGAATTCTACTGAGTTAATGACTGTGCAAATGAATCCGAATTCCGTGGCGCCTAAGTTTGCATACGTTATCTGGCATTTACATTTTCAGGGTAAGGGAAACTTCCAGAAAAAACTCACCCAACTTGTTCCTATCGGGAATCGATCTACCTTAGTCCCATTCACGGCGGTTGATGTTTAACTCAAAATGTGAGTAGTATCATTGTATAACTTTATTATAAAGTTTACTTTTCCAGCATTACTCAGACTTTAAAAATAACAGCATTAAAAACTGCTATAAACCCAAAGAAAATATTCTACAGCACAGGTTCTTTAACAAAGCATGCGCAAAAGAAAACACACAATTTTTCGTAAATGACGTCTTTAAATTTTTCCTGGAAAAATTATTCCTTCAAGCCACAGAATATGAGTATTGAATATTTATTTTAACTAAGTGTTCCAATTAAATTCAGGATATTTATTTTGGAATTAATCCAAATTGAATACTATATGAAATACTGTATATATTTACAGTCCACACCTCACACTAAATGCTATAGACACCAGATACAAAATATAACATCAACGTTTTGGGCTGCAAAGGTGGAAAGAGGACTTAGAGGGATTTGCCTGGGTTCAATGTGGCAACGAGACAATGAAAATAACATAAATGTATGGAAGAAAGTTAAAACAAGGCTTGAGGATATCAGCAGGCAGAAAATCGAGGCAGAATGTAACGGGAAAGTCTTCTTGAGCCTATCGAATGTAATTAAATTAACCTGGGGTAATATGCTTGTTTTAGGGAGAAAGGCGAGATCAGGAATGACCCTGGTTTAGACTGGGAGGTTGGAAGGCTAAAACCAAACAAAAAATAATAATATCAACAATAATAATAATAATAATAATAATAATAATAATATTAATAATAAACGAATAGTTTTGGTAGGAGAATCTGCTCATTTTGTGGATGAGATGAATGGCCACATATTCTGACAGAACGTACTCACTGGAAACAGCTGAGAAAAATGCTGTTTTCTGAAAAGTTATTTTATGGACGACTGGCATGCTGGGAGCTGTTTGCAAACCACACTAATTGACTAAATATGGGCATTTTCCTAGCTAAAATGTACGAAGCTAGAAGCAATTCATTTTCTGGATAGAGAAAATATTCGGTCAGTGTAATGTAATTATAAATAATGTAATACGTTTCCATTCATATATCTGTAAATATCGTTCTTCCCATTTTAATGTTTATTTATTTATTAATATTAATATTGCTTTATTAGTATTATTATTTGTCCTCTTTCTAATTATATAACACACTTACGCATGTACAATCTACGACCAAGCATAAAATATTTTTGTAATGTGTATATTAAATTTTATAATATAAAGATACACCTACTACGAAATAGGATATTTATACCCCTATAAAAGTGTAACACCTGATGATATTGCATTTGATTTACATTTTAACGACATAGAAATATATTAAAATTATATTTTTTCTGTGTTTTCCTATGTTTCATTTGCATTCATTTCTAGCTAAATGTTAATTTATCTTTTTTCTCTTTTTATTTTTCATATTTTTACTTCTTTCAATTCCCTTTGTTTCCCATTATTTACACAAACTTTGAGATTTATATGTGATGAAAATTCATTTTGCAATTCCAGCAGGCACCATGTTTTGTCTGAGGCATTTTAAAACTTTTCTTAATATATTAAAGAATGTGCAGTTTTAGATGTTATTATTTAATTTATGTTTGCCCACGTATCTCTCTTGTTTTCCCCAGCCTTAACGTGTTTTAGCCCTAGAAAGCGCTTCATAAGTCACAGTAAAACACTTTGAATGTTACTGTAAATTAACGTAATTTACATTAATTTACGTTAATTGCTTTGTAGAATGTTTAGAATAGCCATATGCAAACCAATAGCAAGAAAACTAACATTAAGGCAGCGCAGAAACAATAAGAAAAATGAAATAAATACAGCTATTACGTTTAATTGTTTGACAGTAGAAGTGGGAAATGTTTATTGCTATTTGGAGAATAATATTACTAATGATATATCCACATTTGAAGATACAAATATCAACAAGAATTCATTTTATAGTAAATACATCAGCACAAATAAGATGACACAGTTGTAAAAGTTAATGTTTGCAATGTTATTTTATTTTTATAAAAGTTTGTCTTGCCTCAAATTGATGATGAAAATGATAGCGATTAAAATCTAGATTTATAAAATAGTATAAAAAAGATGAGAAGGAAAATGGGGGAAGAGAGAGAGAGACATATAGATACTTAATGTACAGAAAATATACAGAAGAACAGCTATCTATCCTGCACTGTTTATTTAAAAATTTGAAGGTAAAACTTGAGAGTAGGGAAGATATAGAAAAATTACAAAATATTTTTAAGAATATCAGAAAATATTAGAAAATGAAGAGAATTGTAGAAGAAGAGAGTAATAACATGCTGAAGATACGCTCCCCTTTAAAAGTTGTCAGTCGCAAGTTCGCAAAAATCGAGATTATACAATCTTCCAGACGTTCATTAATATTAAATAAATATGTTTAACAGATATGTGAGGTAGGCTAAATACAGACTTCTCTTTCCGAGCTTAAAAATTCTTACGATTGGTTGTAAATGCATATAAACTTCTTTCTTGAGAAGTTGTATGTATGATCTTAAACACTTTTGTACAGTGAGGTTATTTCAGTTAAGGGGCGGCAGGGCGAGGCTGCATGCTGGTAGTAACCATTTCTTAAGTCCGTAGTATAATGCACGTGCAGGCAGCAGCTTGTGGTTAGTTTGAGGGAGGCTTTGTAAGAGAGTGGTCGTTTGCTTTATTACTCTATGCTTTCATTGTATATAAATTGTGTGCTGATTACTTAAAGATTGTCTAGGAGAGAGGGTTTTTGCACGATACTCCTGTGAAAACGGTTTCTTGAATAGAAGTGGTGAATCGATCCTGGTAATTGTGTTCCAGATAGAGAACTTGTTAAAATTTTAAGAGAAACAGAATCTGTTAATGACAAGAAACGTGTTCCAAATTGTCGCGTTCTTATTAAGGAAAGTTAGATGATATACAAGACTTTCCTACGCAGAAGTCTGAAATGTATTACTGCTGAGGGACGTCATTTTCAACATCTTATGGCAGAGGTTAGTCATTATTATTAGTATTAAACACAGTATAACTTTTAAGCTTTTAGTAAAAATATAAATACTAAATTAAAATACTACTTTTATGCGCAGCGACTTTATTTTCCTTTTTCTGCTTGTGGGGGTTATATCTCCAGTAAGCAATCGAACTCAGGCGGCCTGTAACTCAAATAACCCCACTGTATGATCTGAAAGTTAATTGAGGCATTTTACTGTTTCGCTAAATACAGTAGATAAGTAAAATTATCACATCATAAACGCGGGCATTATCGTTGGTTTTGTAGTTAAGGACGCAAAAATTAATTTCTATAAAGACATTTAACTGACATTCTAATGAGGTCTTATTTCCTTCTTTCTTCTTCTTTCTCCCAGTTAACTGCATAATACCCTCTCACCGATCACAGGAGATTGAATAGTTGGACTCACTAATTATACTGGAGAACACGATTACTTTGTGCTTTTGCAGCTGCAATAAAGCTACTTTTGCTGTTGTTAGACTCCGTGCATTTCGCCTTAAACACGTTTCAAATGGCACCAACTCTTGAGAGTCGCTGAAACTGGTGCGTACATGCTCTCAGTGTTCTCAACGGCGGTGAAAAATCTCTCTCTTAATTTTAGAATCAATAATTATAACAATTTCTATGTAATTATTCAGCATTATAAGAAGCTTTAGTAATAAATTAGCACACTGAAATGTAATATAATACATTAAAAGTTAATAATGTGATATATTTTGGAAAACCATAATGAAAATATTTATATATGCTGTTCTAGAGAGACACAACAGTAGCAATAGTAATGGGTACTATGATATTGTATATTGTAATATTAGTGCTGAAAGGCACATCCCAGTGTAATTTTACGCGAGGAAAGCAATGAGCCTTTCCACAAATAATATTCGTAAAGTAACTTATTTTTAATTCATTATGATTTATTTTAATTTGGAGTATTAAAAATAACGAAAACTAGAAATATCGAATCGATTAATATTTGTGCATATTTTTGCATAGTTACGCGTTAGTGTTTTGTTAGTTGTTGATTTTATTAAAACATTTAATAGTTCGATGATATGAAGGCTAATTTAAAATTATAATGGAATTTTACGAAAGGATAAAGAATTTGAAGGAACTCCACCCGAGGTAGTTGAAGCTGTAACTAGCATAAGGAATGATTTGACACTACAGTATTGTAGGACACTCTTTCTCCGACATCAATAAAAACTGCTTAGCTGAGTGTCCAGATTCTTCCACAGTGTGGCAGCAGGTTGATAAACGTAGCATTGATTAGAAAGAATTGAAAAGTTTCCAGGCTATATAATAAACGAATGAATATAGCGCCATTATGTACTTTCTGTCCAGCTTCCACACTCATCGTTCATCTATTATGCCGCCTTCGTCAACATCACGATACAATAACTGCTAGCATTATTACTGTATAAGCACAAAAGGAAAATCGATGGATTACAAACACTATTGAACAACAAATTTTCTCTAAATATAAAAAGAGAAGAGTGAGGAAACATCGAACTTTCATCACAATTTGCAAGCCGTAAACTGTTCCATTGTGTTCCAAGAAGAGAAAAGTCAGTTTCGTCAAACGCTGTGCGAGCTTCATTAAGAAGAATGTCATATGAAATACGGTTAAACATTTGAAACTCAAAGATTATTAGAGACAACTTTTGATTTTCTGTTTATAAATGCCTTTTAGATGAAGCTTGTGTCTAATTGAACAATTTATGTTTAAATTAAATGTAAAATCATAAGTATTACTCAAATATTATTAAAAGTTACATAACATATACCTAGTACAAATATATCGCCTGATTAGCATCTTCGTTTTCCAAAAACATGAAACTGTAATGGAGTAATATTTAATTTCATAGAAACTGAAATTTTATGGCTTTGGTATTGGAATAAAATTAAGTTTCAAAACTCAGGACAATTCTGTTTAAAATTTAAACAATTTCGATTCAAGTTATTGAACAAGGGGGAATCTGAGGATGTTCTCTGCCCACTATGAACTGAAATGGAGTACCTTCTCACCCACGTCCCACAGCCTTTCAGTCTTTGTGCGAGATAAAAGAACAGAAAAATTGGCCTTTCTCGTAAAGGTGCTACTTTCGTTTTCCTTTGAATCTCTTTGAAGCTTGCTGAAGCCAACATATATAAAGTCACTTTCCCCATCTCTTTCTCTTTAAATCCGTGATCCTTCGAGAATTTGAGAGCATAGTAAGGAAAAAAAACAGTGAATTCTTAGCATGCATTTCTGCATAAATCTCGCTGAATATATATAATTTCATTGTGTTGTATTGTGTTGTTTATGTCACTGTATTGCGTTGCATTTAAAGAATTACACTTTTTATACTCTACATGCGAATTAGATTTTGTTGGTGGTTCTTTACGACTACAAATATTATCAACCTTTAAATGTTTTTCTCTCAAATTTATGAGTAAATTTTAATAAAAGAGGAAAATCTAAACCATAATAGAAAATAAACAAGAAAGACAATAAATATAGAGCAATTATTACTTTAGTTAAAAGATAATGACACAATTGTTTTGAAGTGCCAGTGATATTAACTTCTGATAATCAATTTGTATTCAGAGTAAAGTTCATTGTTTATTAACTGAAAGTTTGAGCGTACAGATTAAGTTTTGACAGTTTCGAAAAAAATGACTGAAAATGATCACACGAAGTTTTAAACACTGTTTAGAAATCAATCTCAGTTTATTGTGAAACTCGTAAACAATCACCTTAATCTCTAAGTCCTTCACTGCATAACTTATAAGTGCATTTCCTGCAGTAATTACAGCAATCCTTTTTGGAGGCAATTGAAAAGACGGTGGAACTGGAGATTGGAGCTTTGTTTCAAAACGTACATTGTGAAAAAAGCTGACATGCAACACTTTCTACGAAAGTGTAAAGTGTAAAAACGGAAGTGTGCTAAAGTCTGAAACTCTGAATGAACATTCAGAACTCTGTTGATGTTGATGAAAATGGAGTATGAAGCCGAGATCTGATCTAAAGATTCTGAATGAATCTTCAGAACCTGTTGATGTTGATGAAAATGGAGTATGAAGCCGAGATCTGATCTAAAGATTCTGAGTGAATCTTCAGAACTCTGTTGATGTTGATGAAAATGGAGTGTGAAGCCGAGATCTGATCTAAAGATTCTGAGTGAATCTTCAGAACTCTGTTGATGTTGATGAAAATGGAGTGTGAAGCCGAGATCTGATCTAAAGATTCGATATATAACTAACAGCTATAATGGTAATAAAATAGAGTGACGATTAAAATATGTTAAATGAAATTCAAAATTAGTTCTTATTCTAGATATAAACATAGTTAAAACAGAAATTACTAATAAAACCTGTAATAAATAATCAAGAAATGAAATCAGATGCCACAAAATAAAGACGTATTAATAAACATAAATAAAAGTCTTGAGCATTATCTTAATCAATAATAAATATTCATGATTATAACTTCTTAATCTTTAATAAACACCTGAAGATATCACTCCATGTTGCAGAGCGTTTACAAGCAGAAATTTGTTTACTTTTATATAGTTGTTGAGAATTTTATGATTATATAGTGGTATGAAACAACACCTACGTATAATTATCCACTACAATTATACTGCTCAGATTGCAAGTATTTGGGACATGGCAAAATAAGTCGTAGAATTAGAATACATTTTTATAAAATAAATTAAAAATTTAGGAAATTACTCTTTTCTAATCACCATTAAAAGTCCCCATTGGCGTAGCTCAGAACAAAATTATGAAATAGAAATATTATGTCACAAAATATATAAATGCAGTCACATGGAACTTAATGTTTTTGTTTTTAGAACATAATGTAATGACGATTTTCATTTTTGTATTTTCATATGTTGCATTACCCGATGTCTACAGTAGTTAAACTGATAAAATGTAAAATATATTGTGATAAGTTTTCCTTAAGAATTTATACTTTATCTAATATACAATTTGCAATTGATAAATCTCCTGAAATATCAATTTTGTTTGATTGAACAATAGCTGGAAAACCCAGAAATAATATTCATAATGCCTTCAGAATCTTAGATCAAGCAATTGCCAGAGACGGCTCAAATTCGTTCATGTTAAAGAATATTTTTAAAGGCAGTATTCTTTAGGTCAGAGCTATTCATAATTTTAAAAGAAACTTAATTAAGAATTCATTTGAGTTTTAAGAGTCAGATGTATTATTTATACTGTTAGGTAAACGAAAGAAAATTTTAAGGAAGATGTTTGTTATTGCTTATATCCCATTTGGAATATTTATCTGGCTCACTTTGAAGAACTTTATCCAATAAGAAAACTTCATAAATGTCAACATAATATACAGTGGAGGGAGCACTATTGTCATCTAAATAAAGTACTTGTTACTATCTACTACTATCTAACAGGTGTTTTAGAGATTTAAAAATGTATGCAAAATCATTACTACCAAGTATTGGTTTTATTCTTGTAGTGCATATACACCACTGTAATGTCTTTCATACCAATTGAATTGATTTTATCTTCTTATTTTCGAAAAGTTAAATAAAAATGTAGTTTTGGAGTGATGCCTAATTATTTCCACACCGGTAATTTAAGAATAACTTAACAACAATATTTGTACACTTTAAATATGTAGAAGTTATAAACGATAATCATGGTCACAATATAAAAAAACAATCCACACTGAGCCTAAAATAGATTTCCAATTATTTGATTTTTTAAAAATTATTATGAAAATATTTAATCAAAATAATAATGAAACACCTAAACTGAAAATAAAGAAATGTTTTCTGAAAAATGTTCATAATTCAATCTTTAGGTGAACAAAAAATAGAGTCTACTCACTATCCAACTCCACATTCTCATTTTGTGAGATTACAATACAAATTCTCGTGTTTAAGGGCACAAAGAGACTGAACTGATAATATTTATGGTGAATTCTTCTACACAGTGACGACTATTGTTATCGTCAGAGATGCAGAGCTATAGTTTACAAGTGTTTACTGGGGCTAAGAAACAGTAGATTATCCACCTCTTTGTAGTATCATGAATTGTCATTTAAAAACCCAACACCTGGTGGAAAAGTACATAGCCCGTATCTGTTGAGACATATCCCTTTGTGAAACAAGAAGCTGAATACTTCTGTGAAAGATGGAACCTACACGTCTTCATCCGAGTGAGCTGTTGAGGGTAATAGGGGCACACGACAGAGCTGTAAGGAGGATGCGACAATACTCTTCACCTGAACTGTTGCAGTAGAAATAATATCATCCGTTGAGCAATTCTACACGCTTGAGCTTTATCACCTGCCACAACTTTGTAAATGCTATGGCATACCGCACGGCAGTCACAGAGGCTCCTCTATCATCCAGAAACTTTATAAGGATTGAGCAGAGTTGATTGACGTCACAACTACTTTCCATATTTCCGATTGAACAGCCCTACATTGCTACCAATGTATTCCGACTCATGCTCTGTGTACCGTGTGAAGGTCGACTTCAATCGATCAAAACTTTCAGAGTAAAATACTGTAAATACTTGGACCTTTTCGACGTAAACTCTCTTATGGGTCAACCAGAGTAAGATAGGAAAAATTCGAAGTTACAAACGCGATTCGAACACAAATCTTTGACTTACCATGCTGAGGCTCTTACCAACTGAGCTACCGTGTCGTGTCCTGTCCTGTCCAACCACAACTTTAAATTTCTCAACTGTGTCTATATACCCTGTAGACTTCTAAGGTAATCATTGCAGATATTTTATTCCAAAGGGACAATTTGAAACCTTCGAGTACTTGTATCCCAAAGATCCCTGGTTTGAGTCCTGGAGTGGCCTCCAATTTTTCCTATATGACTCTGATTCCAAACATTAGCCTAATATGCCACTTTTGTTCAAAATATTTCATACAATGAATGCAACATAATTTTACAAATCACATGTAAGTGAACCTATGACAATTGAAATTACAAAAAGTGATAGCGTTGTTATCAAAGGCACACAGTGAAATAAATGTTATAATAGTGTCAATAACTCTAAATTAAAGTTTGGCATTTATGATATGTTATTCTAGAAGCACAGCCTTTTTTCAGCAGCCATGATTAAAAACACTGAAATAAAGGATGCAACTTTTATAGTCCATTTGGAAAACCAGCAGAGCTCACTGTTTTCATAACATCTGCGTTAATACAGAAGGTATTGCAAATGTGATTATCTGTGTACTGTATGTTTAGCTGTACAATGGCATCTGGTAAATTTAGAGCTGAAAACATTGCCGTTCGCATGTTTTGCTACGGTGTGTATTTGAGTGTATATTTTATTTACCCTCGCTGAAACCAAAGTAGTCTTCAGTAATGATCCTGTTATTAGGTCAAAGGAAAGGCAATGGTATATTGTGCAAAACAACACATCAAAGGAAGGAAGAGGCGTTGCTGATGTTTAACATATTTGCTTTCTATGCCCACTGCATTTCACCTGACTAAATTTTACAAATGAAAGCCAACCGCATATTAATTGTTTTGAAGAGGGATAAAATGTCAGAATAATCAATAGAAACATTGAATATTTTGTTTAAACAGTCACATGCGCCGTCAAAGTAACTTACTCAACAAATGACATTTGTTTTGAACTATCGCCTTGTAAAGTTTGGTTACACAATGTTTCCAAACACAATGTAGTTCTTCTAGCAGGGCAAGAATAATCTCTAAAAGCGAATAAAAATAATTTCCGAAGGTACATCTGATAGAAATGCGCTACGAGGATAAAGATTAACAAAATATCTTCAGGATTTTCATTTAGTTTAATTTTGCTAGAGGTTAGAGAAGAAAAACAATCATGACACTTTTCAACATAATTTCCATTTATTTCAACATACCTTGCACATCTTTACATTGGTATTGCTGTTCTCTTAAACATAATCTATTCTTTTGCCGGAAAATGTTTTAAAACTTCCATCTCTCTATCATTAAAATTTACTCCGGGGTCCTTTCTTCAATTATGCAAAAAGACAATAATAGCGGCGGGCTAAATCTGAACTATAGGGTAGAAGGTCTTTTCTCTGAATTTACAATTTTTCACAACTGGGTAGCGAGTACCAGTGCAGTGTTATGCACAAGGCGAACACTGCAATAATAGCCTTAAGTTAACATTGATGCTTCACTCTTTAAAGTTAATGACAGGATTCCCCTAACTCCCAATAAACTTTGTCTATGAGCTTTCTCCTGGACTGCGCAATCTTGATCTTCCTTTACCAGGTTTACATCATTCCAAGAACTTCCTTTTGGAAAGTAAAGACCATTATTTCATTCCCTCTCACAGGCAATTGCAGAACATCCCTCCTGTTTATTTGACACAATATCAAATAACTTTCACAGCATTACACTCGACGTTATTGATCAACTGCTAACACAAGTCGTGGCATCCATCTTGCACTCACCTTTTTCTTGTGGAGAACTTCATGCAGAATCCTAAGGATGAGTGTGTTCTCATTCTATCGAAACATTAGCCCATTCTTTTATCGTTGAATACGCACGGGCAGCTTTGCCAAATACATCGAAGAGTTTGTAATTAGTGGGGGATATTTGTAAACATTTAATTGCCAAAAGGTATTCCATTTTCCACATTACACAGTGTACTCACCTCCAGTAATCATAAACAAAAACATGTTATTTCCTGCGAAACATGTTTACGGCTTCAACGAGTTGCAGCCGGAAACACATGAAATCTCCACTGTCATACTTTACTCCTATTTAGCTAAGAAATATACATTTTCTTGTTTCTTCAGTTTCATCTGTTGCAATCCTCTGTTTACTGTATATTTATTATACTACATTCTTTTTCTTCTCATTTTTTCCAAATGTGTTCTAAGCAACCCTTAACACAGCTATAAAACTATTATAAACTTACGAGTATAGAGGAAATATAAAATTGCTTTAGTTATTATTTAAAATATTTTCAATTTATAAATAATGAATCTTTGTGCATGGAAACTGAAATAGTTAAATTTTTCAATCTGTAAAATGACATTGATGTAAATTGTTAGGCAGTAAGAGCCATAAAATTAATTCTTGCAGCAGGATCTGCTCATTATAAGCTGAATAAGGAATGATATGGTACATGTTTGGGCCAATCAGAAAAAAAATAGTTTCTGGTAAGTTTCTAATGCCAGCATACGGTCAATTTCCTTATCGAAGTGTATAAGGTTCGAACCAACATACTGCGTAGTATTTACGGTGTAAGTTATACAGCTTCCTCCTTAGCTACGCAATCGGAAATTGATTTTGAGAAAGGGAAGTTACCATGTAACGGCCTCGCCACCTGCCGAAGGAAATTATGTCTGGTGGTGGAAACTCACATAGCGCCCTTTGTTTCATTCGTATTTATTATAGTGCGCAATGATTAATATTGTACCACCATCACAATAGATACTCAAAGGACCAGCCCCTCGCTTGTGAGATATGCCTGAATCCTTTCCAAAAGATTTTGAGAAACTCACCGCAAAAATATTTTAAAACGCAAATAAATATGCTTTAATACATTCCCGTATTACTATAACTAAAAATTAATGTTTTTATTTAAATTTAAGACATTTTGGAGTCGAGAGGGTTAAGCAAGTTTTGACTATAGAAATAAGCTGGAGCAGGAATGCGGACAAGAATGTTATGTTACTCAACTGGAACTACCCAGTCAACGTGTTGGGGCCTTGTTGTGATGGAGAACTCCATACGTTCCTTGTCCTTATCTTATGACAGCATCAAGAAGTAGCATAAGATTGACAACAAAAATCTTATGACAGGAATGAGTTATAAAGTACCTGGCTGTATGCTATTAGTCATAATACTCCTGCGCTACCGCAGTCTGTCATTTACGCCTGGGAACATATACTGCACTCCACGAATGCGAAGCAGAGAATAGCAAAGCCAGAAAAAATCGGTTCCTTTTTCCCCTCTACCCTACGGGATGAAAATGTTGCACCCGAGTACCTTTATACGCATTGCCGACCGACACACAAACTTGTCGGTGTATCTGTTTTGACTTTCGAGAACATTCTCTTCATTGTCATTGAAAACGCTCTCGGTTCGAACTTCATTAATTTGAAAATTTCATTTTTGATGAAGATGCTACTCCTGAAAATTGAGTTCGAAATTCTCTCCAATAGTACGATTTTTTTTTTTTTTTTTGCACATAAGAATAAATAAAAATATTTTATGTTCTAGTGGATATTTCACTAACGTCATATTCCACAACATACAAATACACAATAAAAAGTCCAACTCGCACCTATAAAAATGCAACTAAAACAGCTGGCGTAACAAAAGCTCAATTGTCTGCGACAGTGTATGTTTTCTCCAGTCCTACCGTAATCGCGCTCTACAAAAATCAAGTTTCTACTGGTGTACAAAAACTCCAATTGGTAGCGGATGGTACGTTCATACCATTCTATTTTAATCTCCTCTGCGTTTTTTTACTATGCTGATCATAGCTACGTGTTTATGGCTCTGAAAACTGGTATATTTGCAACATTTTATTATTTGTAAATAGGGCTGTGTATTAATCTAGTAGGAGAGTTGACACAGTGCTTCAGGCGTGAGCTGGCACATATATTTGGGTATTTCTGGGGGACACAGAGGATGATGAACAGCATTTTTCTGCTCTGTATCGCAGTTCCAACAAGGTCGTAGTGGGAAAGCGCTGGTGCGTGAAAGCAGACCAACCATCATCTCCTCTTCAGCTCGTCCGTCTGAACCGACGCAATTAGCGAGTCGCTTTGTGCTGCACGGTACACAGAAGGGGAAGAGGGACAGAGACAGCAGAACTATGTTTATCTTCAGGCACTCTCGTATTGTTCCGGTTCCCTCGTTTTTAATAGCAACCCCCTCCCTTCCCAAGGTTTCTCACTCTGTTATACACCTCAGCCCGCCTCATTTATTTGGAGATCCCACGTTACTGATGTGCTTTACTGTATAATAGACTGCTTGAGGTGACTTCTGGTCTTACTCTGTGAGGCTATTTTAAAATGCTAAGAAGGGAGCCTACATGAAGCAATGTAAACTCATAGTACTGACACGGCTTAGGCACTGCAGTTCTCCAGCTTTATTATCAGCGCCGACATTTCATATGTTAACGTTTTTTTTTCTTACATAATTTGCAATGCATATAAATATACAGAGGGTGTAAAAAACTTCAAGCAAAGAAAAAACGTGTTAATAAAACTGAATTCACACAAACAGAAAATGACGAGCACTGTCATCTTAGACTTTTACAGTTACAACAGTTGCTCAAAATGCCCACTATCGGCGTCGATACACCTCTGAGTATGTTGAACTGCTGATTGAGCAACGTTTGCGAAAGTGTCTTCAGCAATTGCAGCACATGCCGTTTCAATTTCTTCCCGAAATGCTGCCAGTGTAGCTGATTTTCTATGGTATATGGTGCCATGAGTCTCAAATTTGTCTCAAATGCGTGCAGTTGTTGCTCCCGTTGGCGGGTCTGTTCTGTACACGCGTCTCCATTGCTTTTGAGTTTAAATATTCTCGGTTTTTCAATACCATTTCAAAATTGCTTTTCGCTGCTCTAACGATAATCTTGGCTCCATTTTGTTGTAGCAACTCTTGCATAACTTAATGTGAGTCACATCTGTTTACAGAACATCATACGATAATCTTTGCTTCATTTGTTCATTGTTGATTTACTTGTCACGTAGAAACGCTATCATAATGTATTGGAGTCACATCTGTTTACAGAACATCATACTACACATTACTGTTGTTTTACGGTTCAGTTTTGAAATATATTAAATAGATATCTACTGTGAAAGTGTGTATAAATATTGAGTATGCGCTGCTATTTACAGATATGTAAAATGTAAGTGCATTTGCCAGAGCACATGACTGCCTGGAGTCTCAATGCAACGAAGTACAACAGAGAAGCCACGCACGTATTTTAAAAGAACATATTGTTTCATATCCTCTTAACTGAAAATATCTTACATGTTTGTGGAAATTTTGCATCATCAGTCATCTAATTTTTAAATAAAACATTTATGATTTGTTTTTTTATCAGAGGGATTGGGAAACTGTGACAGGGAACCTACCGAACATTGATATAAGAGGAGTCATATAACTTTGTTTTCTGTCAGAAATGAGCTCCTGCCCTTTATGTTCATTTTATTTTGCTATTTTATTATTGGCCGATAGTATTTTAACATTAAAGTTTTAGAAAATATTAAAAATTAATACTTTAAATTAAAATCTTTTTTTATTTTATATTTATATAAAATGTGAGAAAAATGCAACGTGGTACTTAAGAATACAACAATGCATATAAAGAACACCGCATATTGCAGCTATTTCTGGAATTTTTGCAGGTTGAACAGCTGGGCTTACCTCTTGTCGATGCAATCTTGTTGACTTCACTGGCAGAAAATTTTGAGAAAGTATTGCAAAGCAATCCGGAATAGGCCACTTTGGTGAAAATAAGCTCAATATTAGACAGAAAGTGCGAACTGATTCCTGATTTTCAGCATACTGAATTGGTTTCTACGAAGTATTCGTCTGCA
This sequence comes from Metallyticus violacea, assembly GCA_030762175.1. NCBI lineage: Eukaryota > Metazoa > Arthropoda > Insecta > Mantodea > Metallyticidae > Metallyticus > Metallyticus violacea. The sequence continues at coordinate 47,318,706 of CM060835.1, read as the reverse complement.
TATTCCTGTGAAGAGCAAAGTCAATTTTCTAGGTACAATATGTTTTAAGTGATCACTTTCGTATACCGTTATAAAGATAAGTTTGTATTGCACTTATTTCCCAACGCATATCTCCATAAATCGCCCACATTCGGCATTAATTACAAAGTTAGATTTATAAAGGGTCAAATTTACACCACTACTTGAAAATTTGTATTCGTACATATTCAGTGCACTAGTGATGCTGAGTGTGTCTACACGTACTGAGAATAAAACGCCCTCACGTGTTCATTTCGAGCGTATTGATCGTGTTGCCATTGCTTTCTTTCAAACCTCGTAATTCATATAGCAGAACAGCAAGTGTGACGAATGTTATATGTAAAGTTCGGGTTAAGTACGCGTGTTTGTTTATGGTTATATTTGTCGCTGAAAAGTAATAGAGTCAAGAAGACTGATTCAGCTCCAATTTTTGCGGGCATAGGTTATCTTAAGCGAGTAGAATCTCTTACAGAAACACAAGCATTTACCATTTTTGCCTTATTTAAAAATTTAAAATATCAGCCTATCTTGCCGTCGCAGCTGACAACAAAACTTGAAGCACTTTTATTTATCAGCTTCTGTTACCTTAAGTCATAGTTGCAGTTTGTAAGGCTTTATAGCCAATTTCTTATGCAAAACTTTCCGGCATCGAGAGTGAAAACACTTGTTCTTCGTGTAATTGAAATATGAAAAGTTACGTATACACTTTAAATACATTTTCAGTTTAAATTCCTATATAAAGGCCTATTCGTAACGTCTAAGTGACTTTTTGCACATCTATTTTGCATGTTTTGCACCAATCCACTCTCTGATAATTACAATAACCCCAGGCTGAAAACTTAATCATATTAATCCAAGTAAAATTATAATTTGCATCTTCCTTTTATGTAGTTGGGTATCATTATAAAAAATTAGTGTAATGTTTAGTAGCATACCTCTAAATATATTGCATCTTTTCCTTTTGCTTTGTCTACTGTGCTGCATATTTATTTCAGAGAATACGATTTACCCAAGATGTTGCTGGTACACTCCTGTCAGAAAACGTTATGAGCTAATCGCTTCAAAATATATATATTATAGTGCAATTAAACATGGCAATCGTGTGAAGGCATTTAAATCTAAATTCAATAATTAACTAATAACAAGGTTATTATGATGCTCATGATAATAATGTGTAATGTATGATTTTTAATTCCGAAATTTTACAAATTTATAATAACATTCCACGTGTTTCTGAAAGCCGGCCAAGATTTTCTGAATATTTTACTTTTTTTAAGAAAAATTTATTGAAATTTTATGTATCGTTTTTGTCTATTCTTGATGGTGACCTTGCTGCTTCATTTCTTCAGGTGATGGTACAAAAGAAAAGACAGCATTATGATTCAGTGTCTAGACCTTTCTGTTGCAGTCCTTTGGAGGTAAACTTTTTTTTTCGCCAAACGTCCAATCTAGCGCAGAGATTGAAGATCAATAAGATTACTACATTGGCGATCAAAACAAGGAGCTCATTTCTGACAGAAAATAAGGTTATATGATTCCTCTTACATCAATGTTCGGTAGGTTCCCTGTCACAGTTGCCTTCTGAAAAAAGTAAACACTAAAAGCACATTCTCTAGTAGCGGCTCAGTATCGCTTTATCATTTTAATAGCATTTAGCACCTGTTTTCACGACTGAGACATCGCAGGTAATGGACCTGATAAATGATAATGAAAATGATTCATTAAAAGAACTTTTTGGAGGGGACGAAGAGTTTAATTGTTAAGTTTGCCATTAAGGAGGGTTTTGGAAAAGGGGGAAATAAACTAAGTCAGGTTGAACGGTCCTGGCGGCTGACGAGCCGCTGAACTCCCGCTCACAAGCCTGTATTTTAGCAACCTCCGCCAACGTCAAAAGTTTATCATGAGTGAGTACTGATTAAAAGTGCATCGCTTATCTATTTCTCTGTCATATCAGTGGAAAGGAAAAAAAAATCCAAAAAATCCAAAATTTTCCAAATGTTAAGTCAACCATCCATACATTACAGGTAAGTTTCTATAAGCACAGCTTCGATACTTTAAGAGATATTAACTCTAAATACATTTCTTATACATTTTTAAAATGAATCACATAATAAGTTATGAATTATCATTTCAATTCTTACATTACAATCGTATAAAATTACTTTTTAAATAATATTTTTAATTATTGACCTAAAATTAATATTACGCATGTCTGCGTGTCTTTTCAACTTTTCGTAGATAAATAAAATCTTTAATATTGGTTTCACTTGCTAAACCTAAAGAAAAAGCAAAACAAAAAAATAAAATAATAATACAATACACATTTAGCTAAAATGGACAAAACTGTGATAGATTGATCGTTTTATTGGTACAGAAACGTAGAAATAAGTGAGAGTTTGTAGCTCACCTGACCGCAAGGCTGAGAATCTGCTTGCTAAAGTATGTATATAATTCTTTTCCGGTATCTCTAGGAAGAAATCAATACAACCAGTTTCACAGTTTTCAGACTTTGTAATCATGTAAGTAGAAAGGTCTTTATATGTATAATATATATACATAATCGGCTCACAATCAAATTTTGAAATAATTACCCCATGTGTCACTATATATTCATTGCCGTTTACAGGTTCTAGTTCGTGTTTATTTATGTCAGTAAATGTACACAGTTTTATAGCGTGCAGATGTCTTAGGAACTATATATTCACTGGGCTTAAAGGCAGTTTCAGTTTTCTATATTTAATTGCTGCTCCTTCATTATATTTTGTTTCTTTTTTACGAGTTTGCTGCCATCTTACTGCCTCACCTCTTACAATGATTATTTTTCTATTAATTTTTTACACTGTATACACCGTTGCAATTACTAGATCCAGAAAATATAAGAAAAAAAACTACAATCTTGACCATTAAAATTGCAACGCCCATAACAGACGCGCTAAAACCTCCACAAAATTTCTCAGAAAGAATGAACATGACTTGTAGAAAATACGGCAGCAATATCAACAGGCGACATACTCTATAACTATTATGAACACCACAACGTTGTAATTTTAATGGCCAATCAATATATCTCTTGTAATTAACGAAATATAAAGGAAACTTTAACTGCTCCATGGTCTAGTGGTAGCGTTTGCGATTGCTAATCTTGAAGTCCTGGATTCGAATCTCGACCAGGTCAAGCTGTCTGTCTTTATTTGGCGTTTTTCCTTATCCAAAGTGAATGCCAGGTAGCTATACGGTGCCCAGGACTCCGAGCTTATTTATGCCATCATTAATTTATAACTACAGAATTTACGTGCAATCTATAGACGTTGCGAGAAGACCAATGTATTCAAAATGAAAGTAAATAAATCATTTAAAAAATGAAAGAAATGTTGGGTATAATTTAATTGAGTGCACGCATGCAATGCATTATTTTCATTATTCACTACTCTTCTTATATTACGTCACTTCTATATATCATTAACTGTAATTAACATCATTTTGTGATTTTTGGCCAGATTTAAATGATTTGTCTTAAGAGTTTACATATTCTAACATTTGAAACTTTCAAACTGTATTCTAGTTCGCTTTGTTGATGTTTGGTTAAAAGGTTTACAAGTCCAGGAAATAAGTTACTTGTGTAAGCAATCTATCTATTTCGTTTGTTCACGATAATTATACTATATAGTCTGGGAGGCGATTTGTTATAATGAGCACGAAATACTTTGCGCTACATATTCAAAAACTATTTTCTCAAATTCAAGTACACAATAAGCTTTCTCCTATGGGATGGTCATCATCTCAAAGTGTTTTAATCTTAACGAATTTGTTTGCATTCCTTTTAATTTTTAATAAACTTTATTTTTGTGACGAGGGTTATTTTCTGAGGATGTTCAAATATATTCAAGAGGCAACTGTAAATAATTCAAGTGTGTCTCTTGTTATTTCCCAGCGATTCGCTTCTAATTACGGATGTTTCTCCGAATTGATGCAACAAAAAAGTGTATATCAGCGCTTAGCAGCCCTATAAGAGCTACATTGGGATTTAAAAATGTCCTTTTAATAATATTAATGCAATCAATGGATCATTTCTACAATATAAAATATGTTTAAATGTTGCAATAATACTTTGTTTAGTGACATTTGTGTTTTTCAAAATTCTGAGTATCATTTCAGAACTTCTTCCATTATTTCCATATAGAACATAGTAAATATTTGTATATTTATACATACACTTTCTTACCATCATTACTGTCACATGTTTTGAAAGGAACTATTGCAAGTTATTTTACTGATCAGAGAGCAGTTTGCTGATAGACTCTCATAGTTGAGTTCAGGTGCAGCAGAAAGAGCACATTACTTGAGGCTTAGCCATGGAATGGGGAGATTATGAAAACTGTGTGGCTGTGATAGGCTTTCTTAAGGAGATTTTCCAGAACTTAAAAAGCTGAAATCAGTATGTTTATATACCATACTAACAGAACTGCTGATGACCATTTGAGATCGAGACATCTGCTCATAGGACCTAGCTGTTGACAAAGCAGTGGCTGTCGTGTTTAGAGAAATCCATTTCGGAAGCATACAATGATGACCGATAAGAAAAGTCATGACCAGAGTACTTAGACAATGCCTTGAACTTTCAGTACAATACTGAGCATTCTTTTAACTGGGAACTAAAGCAGCAGAGTATATTGAGATGCAAATGATTACTGTATTGACCACCAGAAACTTCTTTTTATGACGAGAAAATATTCTACTTCAGTAATCTTTGGTGGGGAGTGGCCCGAGGTGGGTTCACTAAACTACATTTTTGTCAAAAGGGACTGAAGACAATCTGTTGCAACCTACGATGATGATGATGATGATGATGATGATGATGATGATGATGTCTTTGTTTGAGAATAAGCATTGCAGCTTCCAACAAATTTTATCATCAGTCTATAAGAGAAAGTTCTGCAAGACTTAACTTGAGAGAAATGTTTCATATTTTATTAGTTTTTAAGATTGGCGTTCTAGCAGTCCTGACTGAACACCATGAACTACTAACTGTGGTGTGGTTTTCAAGAAAAGGAAAATACTGAGAGCTTCTCCAATGAAGCTCGAGCGTGCTGCTATACAATACCAGATAAACTTCTGTCTTCGAGTACCGACTGGTGTTAAACGTTGAAATACATAAAATAACAATATAACAAAAGAAGATGAAACTTAACTAAAACCTTGTATTCGTGTTAATGGAAAGACTGTATGCTTTTAGTTTAATTTTAAGAAAATTCTGAGTCAATTTCCTCATGCTGTCAATGTGTAGAAATAAATGCACGGGTTTAATCTGATAATATAGACAGCAGGTGTCTTAATATTAGTTTTCTTAGTGTGTTACTCAATTAGAACAATATAATGTCATTTAAAATTTTAAAATATTTTCTCTGCATATTTATAATTTAGTTAGTTAAGCTAATGAGTTTCCCTAACATTTTAGACATTTTTTATGAGATTTAACGCATTAAAAGCCAAGTTTATTTGATTGGAAAACACATTTTTCAGCAAATTAATTTATTGACATTATAAGCAGCAAAAGAAATTGCTTAAGAAAGCTACAAAAACATTCTTGTTCTGTAAGCGAAAGGTAATTGATTTTAAGTTTTGCTAAAAGCGATAAGCACTTGGAGCGCTAGATAGGAGCCGTGTCAAGTAAACAGATTATCAGGAGGAGAAGGAGAAGCAGGAGGAAATGATTATGGAGGAAGCGGCTGGGGAAATGGTTTCGCCGCGAGGAGATTGACTTGGAATCCGCTACATGCATTCCTAACGCTCCATTGCTTGCCTCATTTCTGAACATATTACAGGGATGAAAGGTTGCATTTCCATATTAGGATGGCCGTACTAGGGCCTGCATTTTCGAATAATAACTTTGTTATAAAAGGAATAAATTGTGTGCACTATAAGCAATGCATTTGTAACTTTGTTATAAAAGGAATAATCTGTGTGCACTATAAGCAATGCATTTGTCTCCGCTAGCATTACTTTAGTTGTTCTGGTATTTAATATTCTATCCGTCAATTCCTTTATCTAAGTGACCATAATCACTTATCTTTATTCAAGAAGCAATCTATGTTTTCTTTCCCGGCTATACCATACCTTTGCTTGGAGAAGCAAATTTAAGTCAAACATTATGCACAATACAGCGCGTTGTTCAAAATTTAATAACTGAATGCAGAGGAGCGATTAATTTTTTCATTAAAAAGGACTTTCACTCAGAGATGTTAAACATCCGTTGATGGTGTATATGGGAAAGTTTTCGCCTTCATGTTCCACTGTAAAGGAGTGATCCCAGTTTATTTCGTTTAGACAGAGATACTCTGTCTATTGTCTATTTCAAGATGACATAATACAAAGGAAATTGTTTTGGGATATTTCTAAACCAATTGTGCTCAACAATATTTGCATATGCTCGAGTAAGTTTGTACAAAATAGCTGCCCGAATTCTGTCAGCAGTCCAAATGCAGATGTCCGTTGTATTGAATAATTTTTAGTGGTAATGACGGGGCAGTTTGGAATAAATCGTTAAGGTGACGTCCTCTAGTATGATCCTCTTTCAATAATATAATCAACGAAGGGGGAGGGGAGAAGAGCTAATCACTTCCCTAGAAAAAATAAGGGCAAACAGTCCAAGAAGAAGATCCTGGAGACAACTTTTTTGGACTGCAGAGTGATTCTGATGATGAACTTCAAAGAAAGGTGACTGAGAAGCACTAGACTGAGTTACTGCATTAATTACACAGTACCGTCAAGAAAAGGACGTATGGAATCAAGGAGCTGATCTTCTGCACGACAGAGTCCTCACGGCTTTCATAAAACAGAATGCATTGCAGCAATCACTAATATCATCAGCGTTGTTGTTACTGTTGCTAAGGCTAACACGATTCAGCAGCTCTAATAAACAAGAACACAGGACACTGTTACGTTATGCCCAGGAAAAAGCTGGCGACTTTAAGAGAGAACAGATTATCGCTTTTAACGCACTTTTGGTTAAGGAACCTAAGGGCTACAACGTTTTATTTCAGTGTAATAAGGCTAGTTATTATTTGGATGATTATACAGTAAGATATTTGGGTAAAATGAATAAATAAATCCAATAATAATTAATAAAATATTCCTTTGACATTAGTGGTTGTCTATGTTGAGCCTTTAAATAAAAGCTTGTGGAGGTCCATGACCACAGTTAAGAGCTGGATCAAGGGAATTGGTACCTTCTACGCTTGAGGTATATGCTGCTCTCAAAAGAATCCAAGTTTTGCCTGAATTCTTGCGATGAACAAGTAAATATCTTGCGTAATTTTAAAACCCTCTTACATACATGAACTAATAAATTTGTCTAGGCTCGATCAGAATCTGCGATATATTAAATAACAAGACAACTCTTATCAGCTGTAATATAATGCTGTGCTTACAGTGCAAAGTTTGGAAACTTATTTTTACGGGGGGAGGCATTCAAAAGTTTTTGCAATTATCACCTTAAAGTCCAAGCTAAGGACTGGATTCCAAAGCTTATTCCCACATTCCTTTAAAGTACTCTCCATCTCTCTCCACACCTAATTGTAGACGATGCAACCACTTGTCAAAAGCACTACGGTATTCGAACTGAGATATTGTCAACAGAACTGAATTTATAGCTTGAGCAAGGTCTTCGTTGCAAAATTTATGGTCCTATCAGAAACTCATTTACATTCCGTGTTCACCAAACCTGAATTTACTTCAAAAATGTGGCATGGAGTGTTTCAAAGGCACAAACATGTGAATTGTGAGAATGAAACAATCCTTCATGTGTGAAGTGAACATCTTGTGTTGAAAACTCTTGTCGCTGCTCAGTGTTAATACAAAAATGTTGAGGAGAAAAGTCAGTTGTTTTAACAAATGTCTTGCGAAGTTTTGCGTTTTTCTTTACACGTTATATTGACATTCTAACAACCATAATCTAAATTACTTTCTAATTATACATAAAACAATTATAGCTCCAGATAACCTATAAATTTATAAAAATATTATTTGTGCAATCTTGGCATTAAATCACGCTTCTTATGAAGCTATAAGTCGTGCACAATTAGCCTAATTCTAAGTCATCGCCGCCTTCACAATACAATTTTAAACAACGTGCCTGTAAGAAAAAGCTAAAATCGTCGCTCTAACAAGTATACCAACATTCAAACACAAGAATCATTTTATTAAACAAATGTTTTGAAACTACAACAATCATATAAGTTATTAATCATCATAAATTAACTTCCATTACCTTGGAAACATTGAAAAAGTAGTAAATGCACATGGTTTATGATTTGTCATGTTTCGAATATGAATCATAACATTGGGCCTTCAACACACAAACTGTGTAGCTCATGGCGCCTATAAGTCCCAAAAATTCCAAAATACTGAAATACTTCTATCACAAATCCATAAATTTCAGATCTAGAAAGCACATTTGACTTTTTTCATGTTATATCCCACCGAACAGTTCAAGAAATCGAAAACCTTACCAAAAAAATGAAACGTCCATATTTTCTTTCACATTAACCGTTCATTTAACATTCAAGTACACACACCAGAGTGTCGAAGGCATACAAATCTTCGACTGAAAAAAATAAAGAAATATAGGACATAAAAGTTAAATTAATTTACTAATAATCAATAAACGTTATATTCTATATTTACCAGCTCTGAAAAATATATTAACAATTGTTTCATTAGTTGCACTAATATGTTTCTCTTTTCTCCATGTACAGAACTTGTCGTATTCCTTTTCGTATACACGTTTCGAGTTTTGAGGAATTAACAGGTCCTCAATTACCTAAGCTTCCTTTGTAATTTCTTATGGAATGACATCCATAATTTTAATATCAAACATTATGGAGCTAGCATCCATTTCCATGTGAATTCTTCAAAACAAAAACAAAATAACATCGTCATAGGAAACCATGCAATACAATACACCATGTCTATATTGTCATAACATCATAATTTGAAAATTTTAACACTTTTTAAAACTGTATGAGTCACAAAATTGCATAAAACGTTGTATGCAACACGTGTATAATCCACATTTTGAACACTCGTAAAAATCAGCACGTGAGCGGAAGTGAACGCGCTACTAATTAACTCGTGTCACAATTACCAAGATTATACACTAATTAAAATAATTATTTTGAAAATATAATAACTATTGCCTTCAAATTAATTGTTACTTACCAATGTATAATGCCGCTTTACGGCCAAATTACATATTTAAGTGCCTTTTTTAATGCTAGATATTGCTTACAAACTAAATTCACAACAGTACTGACATCGGATATGTTTTTAACATACATTTATTACCTCATCTCAGCGCGGTGTCCAGTGCGAGAAATTTATTCTTTCTTGCGCTCCACCATAAAAAATAATCCTCCGCAGGGGAATTCTTGCGGTTGAACAACTATTAGTATGTAATGGTACTGACAAAACCAACAAACGTCAGATAGTTTCCAGTAACAAGGAACTTGCCCTGCCAGTTTCCAGTAGCCTATATTAAATACTTTTAAACGGATTCATGCAGTCCTTAATTGTTATTCCTGCCAGTTGAGATTTTCTCTTATCTGTTGTAGAGGAAAATAAAAACTGTCATATCGTAAGAAAATATTTAAAATTAATTAAATTAAATTTAAAATTAAGAATATGTGCGTTTGGATATTTCATCTTGAATAATCAAACATTCTACTGTATTTCATGCTCAAAAAATAAGCTATTTTCTTTGGTATGCATAATACAAACCGATGATATATTCCTTAACCGCATATTTAATAAACGTCTTCTGCTCTCTGTTGCCTTCATCGTATGCTCGTTATGAGCATAAATTACTTCTTACAATGAGGGTCACGGTTGTTGTTTCAGAGAATAAACGAGACTACGTGAATTGTGTTAAGTAACTAAACAAAGAGCCCCTGCAATGGTTTAGCTGCTATGGAGCAGAGATGAGGAGGGAACAGGAAGAGAGTATTGTATTGTGTGCTAGAGTAGAGCACTCATGTTTGGGGCGTTCAAATGCGTTTACAGCTTTTGTAATAAGGCCCTTTTATACATACAACAGGTGGCACATTTACAACAGAGAAGCATGCTATTTCCAAACAAATAAAGAAAAGGTTTTTGTTATTATGCATGAGATTCGAGCGTTTGTAATCGAATGGGATGAAGAAATGTCACCAGTGGTTACTATTCATCTTTTTACCAGCCGTCGCCTCCAACAAAATTCCCAGAAGAGCATTTGGCTGAAGCGTACAAATAAAAGATGAAACTTTGTATCTTCCTCCCCAAATGTGTCTTGCTGAATATAAACACATACTTAACACAACATAAATACTCTCGTACTGATCTATGGAACAACTGCTGTAATTCTCGCTTGTTAGCATATTTGAGGTACGCTGCGGACTATTGTCAGTCCTGGTGGTGTGGTGGTAACCATACTGGCTTTTTAAACCCAACATGAACCGGGTTCATATTCAAATCGATGGATTTTTGGAGCATAAAAATTCCAAGTATGACTTCATTCGGAAGGGAAGTAGAGTCATGAGTCCCGTGTTGTACATTTACGGCACGATAAAGAACCTTGAGCCTGAAAGAAGAGGCCTCTGAGCAAAATTTGTTAGCCATTTCACGCCCTGAATAGAATGGGACGCTGATGACTTGAGATGTTAAAGAGCATCCGTAAATAAACCAAATCAACATCAACAAAAAAATCAACAAGCTTTGGACTAGTCTCCAAATGTCCTGTTAAGGTCAATTGCTCCATTTTCCAACTCAGAAATTTCCTGAAGGCTCTTAGAATCTCTAAGGAGCATGAACACATTATTTGAATAATTCTTGAAACTTTCCTATGGAACTCATTGCTGGCTCGTTGAAGAAATTCATTTTTACAAAATAACAATGAGATATTGCGTTGTAGTGCCTTTACGAGGGGCATTCAAAAGCTTTGCAACCAGCCTATCCTTGTTTGACAATAATACCTACAAAAATATAATTAATACAGCTGGCAACAATAGACCTTAAGCTATCAAAATACATGTAAGTGCAAGTTTAAACTTCCATAGTCACTGTCGCACAGTCTGATCAGTTCAGTTCCGTGTCAATAGCTGGTGAAAAATCATGAATATTTTTAAAGAAAATATTAGATTCAACTTTTCACATACTCTAAGCAGGGTGAAAGAGCGAGGAAAAACAAACAAACAAGCACGAGGAGTTGGAAACTGTTCATGGTGTTCAAGTATGTTAATTTTATACTAATGCAAGATGGATTCCATTATTTAAACAAGGGCGAAATACTTTGAAAGACAACCCTCGCTTTGGCAGGCCTCCGGAAGCTGTGAACGAGAGAACAATTCAAAGAGTGAGGAATTTGGTGGAGGAAATCGACATTTGTTGAAATGCTAAGTATGAAAGTGAGTATAACTGTTGGCAGCATTGACAGTACACTCCATGAACATTTAAAGCTGCGAAAAAAATCTGTGCAAAATAGATTCCACATTCCTAACCAATGAAGAGAAGAAGAGGAGAAGAAATTTGCAAGTTAACTACTGAGTATGCTTCCGCCAAAGGTTCTAAACGTTTGATATTTACGGGTGGTGATGAAAGTTGGTTTTATTACTATACCACCCAAAAAAAGCTCAGAAATGCACGTGGGTAAATGAGAATGACACAATACCAGTTGTTCTTCTAACAGATTTTCGTTCTCGGAAGCGAATATTCACTGTATTCTTTAAATATTAAGTGAATGTATGCCAGATGGAATGACAATGAATGGGGGAATACTATGAAACTTATAATTTGGATCCTTTATTTGAAGAGCTGTCGGCGGTGTCCAAAGACAGGAACTTCAAGGCTGTTGCTTTTGCAAGGCAATGCATCTCCTTACAGAACACCTGCAAATTTGAGAAAACTGGACGTCGCCAAATCATTTTACTTGATCATCCACCCTATAGTCCTGGCCTTGCACCGCGCGACTTCTGGTTGTTCCCTCGAGTGAAATATTTCATTGCTGTAAAACCTTTAAAATGAGTGGAGAAACTTTCTCAAGCTATAAATTCAGCTCTGTTGATTCTCCGAGTACCGTAATGTTTTTAACAAGTGGTTGTACCGTCTACAAGTATATGCGGAAATATGTGGAGAGTATTTTGATGGAAGCGAGAATAAGCTTTGGAAATCAGTCCTTAGCTTTAACTTTAAGGTGATACTTGCAAAAAATTTTGAATGCCCCCTTACAAATAAGTTTCCATACCTTCCACTGCAAGCACAGCATTATATACAGCTGATAAGAGTTGTTTTGTCATTAATATATCTCGGATCATGATCGAGTCCAGACTAAATTTATTAGTTCATGTATGTGAGATGGGTTTAAAATTACGCAGACATCTCCAGACATTTACTTGTTCATCGGAAGAATTCAGGAAAAACTTCGATTCTTTTGAGAGCAGTATATGCCTCCAGTGCAGAAGGTACAAATCCCCTTGTTCCAGCTCCAGGACTGTGGTTGTCTGTGTTGAGCCTTTAAATCAAAGCTTGTAGAGACCCTCCGAGTCTCAAATCGCGTTCTCTAAACCTGTTTCGTAAATTCACTGGCAGCAACCTCAGATAGTTTTGAAGATCAAGGCAGTGTCTTTGTGAGCAAGAGGTCCAACTGAAAAAGTTGTCTCTCTTTATGCCACTCTGTCTTCCTGTGAAGTTTCACGACTGACAGAAAAACCGAATCATCGATGATCTGGCTATAATTAATGAAGATGAGGTTTCTTGTAATTTCAATTTGGCTCATATCAACCATTTTGTGATGATTAAAAACAGCATCTGAATGAAGCCTCGATGATTAACAGTACCTCCAATAAGACTGAAAATTTCCTTTAAAAGAAAGATTGCTTTGGTTTTCAACACAATTGGTGCTTCTTGAGGTGCAAAGAAGAGCTTTGTCAAGTAAAAGAACAATGCCTTGCGAATAGTTTTATTCTAATACAAGAATTCTATTACATAGTACATTATTTTCCCTAATAGCTATACTGCAATGACAGGTTATATTAAAAATAGATTTTTTTTAAATTATCAATACAAATTAATTTTTTTTCTATATTACCTAAAAATACGAAGGGAGTAGAACTTAAAATAAATGCAAATTTATGATTAACAGAATTATGACTAAACAACTCGCACATATTTAACCCAATCTGGCTCCATATGCGGCTGGAGTGTATAAGCATATTCTACGGGACATAATGCTTTTATTGTAATACATAAAAAATAAGTATACTTTCAATGAATGCTTCTATTTTGTTATTTAATATAAGTTCTATACTGTGCTAAAACCAGCTGAAAACTGTCTTAATCAGATTCCATAACTAAAATTCTCAGCAGTTTTCTTATCAACTTATGGGGAAAAAATGTATAGATGTTAGACAACATACTTTTAGTTGTCAATCGTTTTATATCACATAAAAAGAGTGATTTAAGCTTGGTTTTACCGATTGTGTATTGTCACAATCTCCAGTAGAGAGCTCGCTTTTACAATATTCTTTTCAGTTAACTTGACGCTAGGGTTACGTTCCTGATTTTAATCCCTAAAAATGCTGAACATCCTAAATTAAAATATACACAAGGAACGAGGCACACAAATAATACAATGAACTGATAGTTAATTTGAGCTGCTGCTGCTACTGTAGCCTTCTATATTCTCTGTATTATTCCTATTACAATTTCAAATGTTGCCCGTAGGATGCTGTTGCGATGGCCAGGGAGAGGAGTTGTGCATTTTGACGAGCTCACGTCTCGATAGGCTGACGCTTTTCTTTACCAAAACCTCCATACATGCACCTGTACGCATGCGCAGAACTTGGCTTCTTCTTTGTTTGACACATGCCTGACGATGGAATAAGCTCGCAATTGTTGACTTCAAGAATACTTTATTGTTACAATAATCAATTCGAAATATTTTATCAGAGCTATTTATTACCCCATTATTAATGATTAATATAAATTTTCCCCATATGCCACAGCATATTACTTCCATTTTAAAATTACTGTTATAATATGTATTACATATTCTATGTCCAATTGAATATTGCTAATATATGTTCTTCAGATGTATTAAAATATTAAACTCGTTTACTTAACTTCCCTTTTCCTCAAGTGAAACATGATTCAAAGGGAGAATCGCACTTATCGCTCAGTGAGGGTGTTTTAAATGAGTCCATAAGAATCTTTAAAATATTAGAGATTATTAATTATGTTATCAAACGGAATTTTGCTATAACTTGGTATTGATCGAAGAAAATAATTTAATACACAGAGTTAATTAAAATATAGATAGATAGGTGACACCCTATACTTACCACTTGCCAGCGAAACATTATTTGATTAGATGAGAATAATAAAACGTCAGCATTGCCAGATCCAAAACTTTATTTTGAGCTGAGTGTACCAGGCACAATTGAGATAATTGCTGCGGTAGGCATGCGACTGAGCAAAACCCAACAAACAACGTTGTCGTAACAGCTGTGTATAATTTTGATATAAACAATGTTTTTCGTTGAGAATAGATTAAATGTGTGCTCATCAAGCGACCTCGACATGGGAACTAGTAGTTGATGATCAATACGCCATAGAGCATCTAAACAAAGAGGAGTAGAACGTTAACGCTATATTTAAAAATATCTGAAGAAGTTTTGAGAACTTGATATTTTTTTGAATTGTTTAACACGTACTTCTGTAATTATTTTTATAGATATCGGCGGGTGATGGCGAGGTGACAGACACATGGACGCCGGGAACGGGACGGAGGCCAGCCTCAACGGCACCGATACTAACCGCACGTCCACTATATTTTCCATTGGCCCAGATTTCATCACTCAGTGGTGAGTAGTATATAAAATATCTGGATTAATGACAACGCTCATCATATCCGTTATTTTTTCACTATGTTGAGCTGATAAAAGACAGTTTTAAAACGAGGTGTGATCAACTGAAACACGTCCGGGCCCGTTTATTATTATTATAAATCAGTGCAATGAACTACAAACTAAACACAAACATAAAATGCTATATTTAACGAATAAAAATGAGGCACTGTCTTAGGAGAAGAAGTCACTGTGGACATTCAGAAGCATTCCACTGCTTTATCAGGAGTCGGTTATCGTTCGGAAAAAATAAAGAAAAAAAATAATAAAAGGATCGAGGTTGATGCATGAACCAGTTGTGCACCGCAGCCTTGACTTCTTCATCGATGTGAAAGTATTTGCTCTTCAGGAATTTCTTGAGAGCAAGGTTTCAGATCAGGGATATAGGGCATTGTGCGCAGAATGAAGTTGTCAACATATTCCTTGTACCGGAACAGGTACAAGTACACAAATCATGCGTGTTCCTTATGCGTAGTCAGTGATCACGGAACCCACTGCAGGCGGAGATTTCGGTACAATTTCTTCTTCTAAGGCGTGAAAGGTCTGGCGTTTGCTGAGTCCTGTCCGAAACTTGCATGCCTAATCAACCTTCCGCTGTCAAAAACGGAATAATAGCACATTAAACTATTTCTGAAAAGTTTTGGATTACCGCCATATTTGCAGAGCGCCCGCGCAATCAAACGACGCATCTTATACTGGGGTATGATGATCTATATAAGTTGCTTCTTTCCCAATCCCTACCACCACTGACTGGTAAGCGCTGGTGAACGAGTAATGGGAACAAGGCGGGTTTCAGTTGATTACGTCTCTTATAACATGAAATTTAAATAAAGATGATCCACCAAAAAGCAGTCTCGCCGTGGCCTTAGCTGTATGCATTCTCGTGGCTGGCTTACCGTAGCTAGGCCGGTCTTTCGTGAGCTATCTAGTATATGCAATCTGAGTTATTTTTCTGTCTTTCTCTCTGTCTTCCGTTTCACTGTATAGCAGAACAAACCCTCGACAATCAAGTAATTTCGAATTCAATAAATTTATTAATAGTGATAAACTGCACGTAGTTGCTTTACTAGCTCTGAAGAACTAAAATATGGGTACCTAATATAGACAAACATAAATTTTTACACAATATCCAAATTAGTTGTAGTGCATTAGGAAAATTTTCGAGTATAAGTTCGTTCGCTCTATGAAAGGCATGAACTAACATGTTAAATTAAAAGACAATGCTAGCTGTATGTGCAATCTTCTGAAACTCTGAAGTGTATAATCTTAAAAATAACCCTTTGAAAGACGTGAACTACTAAAAATGCAAGAAGAAGACCACAAGAAAAGGAGAAAAATCTGAAATTAAAATTAGGCTACTTCCGTTACCATTTTTCAAAAAGACATTGTATATTACATTCTGTATTGTCCATGATCCCTGTAACATCACGAAATGTTGTGGTAAAGCAAAGATTACATACTGCTTTACAAAGAACGAGAGCGAAACGAGGAAAATTATTAAAGTCAATGTCTATACTATATCCTCTCGGGTAATAAGGAGGGTAATGGTAAGCAGCAGGACCCAATTTTCCCAGTCAAACCACTAAATCCTATAATTTTTACTCGAGTGAGAAATGTCATTTTACTCTAAATGTTTAAAGAATATTTACATAAACCAAAGCAGTATACGTCGTCTACTATGTTTAGCGATTCCAGCTCTACCATGCAGTGCTGGCACGTGTGATTGAGGCCATTAAGGTGCGGACTCACGAGTACGAGATCTGGGGTTGATTCTCGTTAGGAACCCTCCCTGACTGAGTTTTTTCCTCAGTAATGAATGACAAATACCAGGTAATATCTTAAGTTAGACCTGGGACGCTTTTTTTCTTTAAAAAAACCTTTCCCAAATTAGAATTTCATCTCATACATCGTCAGTGTCCGCAGTCTGAGATGCGTTAAACACCATTAAAAACACCGCGCATGCAACAACTGTGTAGACACACATTGCACGAATGGCAATATGTAGTCTAACATATTCAAGGTTTGTTAATGCTTTCAAGCTTCAATGACACAAAAACCACAGATGATACCACTCCCATAGGCATATAATTCTGAAGAGGAACAGACCATGTTTGTACTGATTTACCATCAGCCTTTGGTTCCGTAAATGGCCCACAATCGGCGTTAGTTGCAAATATGACGAGGTGCAGTACCGAGAAAGCTTTCTGTTAGCTTAAGTCGTAACTGCAATTTGTGTGACTTGATAGTCTTAGAGCGAGATTTTCCACTTAGTCACTACCAACATTTGGAGCTCAAGAGACGCTCTACGCACCCAATTCTTTGGGCTTCTTGTGAATGTGTCTCACTCGTTGCACGTTCTATTCGCTTAAGCCAGAACAACACAACCGAACTAAAGTTGGTCAAATGCCGGGATGTTCTCTTTCGATCTCGTGAGCGAGAGCGGTTGTACTGGAGTGCTGCTACAAGAATCTCATATATCGGGAGCGGCCTTTCGGTAACGAGGCTACCCGAGAATTTTGCAGCCAGTATACCAACGAAACATAATAGTCTTACACTGCGCATGAAAGAAGGAAAACTTACATATGGTGATGACAGAGTATGAACAGAATACCTCATTTTACGATCAATATAGACACTCTTTATTTATGGCCAAATTTTTGCTGCTTATGAAAATGATAACGCTCTCTCGTAAGTTATCCTTGGCGATTCCTCTGTCCCCGTTTCTGCAAGCCATGCCGTCTTTGCGGCAACGAGAGTGAGTAATCAGGCAGCCGAATTACCAGCGATTGTTTATTTGTTTTATTTACGGGCGCTCTTTAACATATCAAGTCATCAGCATTCCATTCAGCTCAGGGCGTGAAACTGCTGATAAATTTTGCTCTGAGTTCTCTTCTTTCAGGCTTGAGATTCTTTTACATGCCGTAAATCTACGAAGTCATACTTAGGATTTTTACGCTGAAAAATTCATCGATCCTGGCAGGGATTAAATCGCCGATCTTGGGTCTACGATGAAAGTATGGTTACCATTATATCATCAGGACCGACGAGATATAAGCGAGACTGAATTTAAATGCTTGATGGCCTGATAGCTGAAATGCTTGATGGATGTTTACCGTACTTAATTCGAAATAATTGCCGAACATTACTGCTATGAAATTCTGACACACACAAAGATTTCTTGGCACCGGATGTCGCCTATTTTGCAACTGACGTTCACTGTGAACAATTTGCGAAACTACACGCTTGGTGGTAAATGCAGTGAAAACAAATTTGGTAAGTTTCTGTTCAAAATGGTACACACATGAAAGTGATATCAGGTGTAGTATTTGTGTAACTAAAGTTTGAGAGTTTTGTCGGACTTATGTGTAAGCGCTGTACTTTCCCATTTCTGACTTACTGCGACGGATAGCCGAGGTCGTTAAGGCGCGGACTCGTGAGCGGGAGGTATGGGATTCGAATTCCGTCAGGAAAATCCTCCCTGACTGAGGTTTTTTGCAGGCTTTTCTCAGCCCTCATAAATGCCGGGGAGGTACCCTAAATTTAAGCCTGGCACATTTCCTTCCTTAAAAGAATCCTTTCCCAATATATAATCTCATATATCATCAGTGTCCACCGTCTGTGGTGTTTCAGCGATAAAAACGGGCGTTAAACACTATTTAAAATAAAATCTGTCTTTCGCAGTACGAAAGGAAGTAAAAAATAAATTTCGCCACTCCAAAGCTACAGCAACACACAACTAATAATTGCAATAGTTACAAAATAACGAGGTTATTGAATGAATGAGTGGTCAAGAAAGAAAGTCGGAACTGCTATTAGATTTTCTATAAGCATAAAATACAGAACCTGTAAATATCCACC
Source organism: Metallyticus violacea (assembly GCA_030762175.1). NCBI lineage: Eukaryota > Metazoa > Arthropoda > Insecta > Mantodea > Metallyticidae > Metallyticus > Metallyticus violacea. The sequence goes on along the minus strand of CM060835.1, from coordinate 47,299,900 downwards.
GTTGGGTTGTGTCTGATTACGCATGGATACAATATTATCCATTAAATGTGAAAAAGGTAATATAAATTTTCAGAATATCCAACAATTATAAATGTGTTTTTGAACAACAAAGGTGGGCAACATGTTTCGCACACACCATTGAATTTAATTTCATTTGAAAATTTAAATAAAAAATAAAAAAACCTTTTTACAATTTCACAAACGCTGGAATAACTTTGATGATTACGTAGAAAAATAAATCAGTGGCTTAGAAAAAAAATATCTTTATCTTTCCTATTCACCTAGAACAAAACAATACGGTAACTTACTTTTTGACTTGCCCTCGTAGGTAAGGGGAGCAGGGAAAATCAATATTTGCCTTTATACTTACAAAATTCCGACTATATTGTGCATTGATTTTCAATCTATCGAAAAACACGAGAGAAAATGGCACACAAACAGAATTCTAAATAATAAGAATAATTGGAACTACGTCACAAAATAGCAGGAACGAAATTAACTTTTCCTCTGCAAGCAATAAGCGATTTAGTCTGACAGAATTATTAAACAGGCTGTAGCCATGACTGATCTATAATAATATAATGATGATGATGATGATGATGATGATGATGATGATTAATGATGATGAATCACTCTTTTGTAGGAGGAGTGCATTAATTTTACCTTATATAAACTAAACGATTGTTTAATTTTGAGATCAGTTATAAAGAGTAATTCGGAGCAATTGCAAGGTGAAATCAGCAGTTAATTAGACTATGAAATCCCGAATATGGCTCATGTTAACTAAGTAAACACTTTGTGCGTAACCCCAGCAGTACTGCACAAAATGTTGATTATCGTTTATTATCTGTTTAAAAGTATTCATGCGATAAACATATCGCCTCTTTCTGGTATACAACCTGTTTCACTATCATCAGTTCTCTTCTTTTGCGTTCTCTCTTCTGCCATTCTGTGAACGCCGTGGTATAAAGTAATTTCCATATCTAGAAATACTGCTTCACGTCGCTTATGAAACATTTCTAAAAAGCTGCACATCATTTTGGCAGATATATGTACGGCTTTCAGTACGTAAGAACATTTTCTCGGATTTTCTGCTTGCAGATACAACGGATAAAACGTTATTAAAAGAGCCAGAATTTATATATTAATAATTGCTTGACTTTTATTTATTAAAAGTAAAATTTTGTCATATATAATATATAAGGATTGATTTAAAGCATACTCCATTCCCCATATATAGTCATATAGGTAGTAAGTATTTTTACATATTATTTTACATATAGGAGTTACATTGTTCTACTCTCCGATTGCCTATAGGTATACTGGAAGATCTTATGGGGCACTAGTAAGATCTACAGTGACATATAAGACAGCAATTTGCGAACAGACTGCTCACCCAGATTCAATGAAGACGTGTTTTCTGAAAGGAATTTGGGACTGAGGTTTAACGAATTACGTAATCAAGGGGAATTTTGGGGCCTCAGTGAGATATGGACTGCAAATTACGCATAGAAACCAAACTTAAATTAGGGTTGTGCTATCATGAACAGCAATGGGAGGGAACATAACATGAGCACCCAAATTAAGAAAGGGACTGGAAAATATAGATTATTTGGTGGGCGGATCAGGGGAATGAGTGCATGGAGGAAGGCTAAGAACCACATGAGGGATAAGGATAGACAGCAGACAATTGCGCAATGCAGAGAGATGATTTCGCGGGAAGTACAATCGGGGCTAGAATCTGAATAGGGAATGGAGCAGTACAGGAGCCAAACTCGCTTGAGTGGCTCAGACTAAGGGCATGGGGGAAGATTCAGATCACCGACGAATAAAACGGAAAAATTGCCCCATCTCTGAGGAGAAAGAAGGTACGGAAGAATGGAGGGAAAAGTATCTACCACATTCCTTTATGAAATCGAATAGAGTGAGATGATCATGCTGGGCTCTGCCGGCAGACAAAAAAGGGGAGGAGCGATTAGGTAAATAAAGACAGCTCAGGGTGATAATCGGTTAGGGAGTTGGGAAGAAATAAATCGATCTGTGTCATTCATAATGAGATTTATATTTGTATATGGATTTTTAATATTTTTAGAATTAATCCCCTTTTATTTCTTTTCTTTTATTCTTGTTTTTCTTTTTTGTTTGTTCATTTAAGTGTTGAATATATATTTTAATGCTTAATGTGAAATATCTCTTAAATTAAATCAAACAGACCTAGTGTGCTATTAAAGCACATAAGGTCCGTTGGGACCAAGCGCCTGTTGAAGTTGTTCCATTATATTGATTCCACATCAGTAAATACACAAATATGACCACCACCACTGCTACTACAACTAGTATTACCATTTGCACTACTACAAAATTCAACATTTTACATACATTATGGGTAAAATTTATTCTTATCAAACAAAAATTTAATTTTATTTTATTAACACCAGTATTTCAAAGCTAGATTCTGGTTTTTCCAAAGTAGTTAGGCAATTATGATAATAAATGCATAACATGGTTAGAGGTAGCAGAACACTGTGCAGTTAATTTATGTTGAAGTCATCGAGAATAGATTAAATGTTTTAGAATATTATTGTAATGCTTCAATAAGAAAATTCCTTTGTTAGAAAAAAAATGATATAACCCAACAACTTTAGACATTATAACGCTCCTCTCTCAGAAAACGCGAACAAACGTTTGAAAAAATGACAGAACATCTCAATTGTTGCAATAGAAATATTGAAAGTGAAGTTGATAGATGCAGTTTCACATTTGAAAAATTAAAACTGTGTGTGACCCACTGCTTTGTAAATGTCAATCGTCATAAAGGATTGAGATGAATCAACTTGTAATAAAGTAAAAAAAATTTTTTTGCAATTATTTTAATGTAAACATCAAGAAGGTTGTATACTTGTTGTGTTTAAAAATAAAACCTTTAACTTTTAGTCTATATTTCCCTCTATATTTTTAGTAGTTTCTATGTATGTACTTTATTACATATAAATCCTGCATTAGCTACTACCCAAAATATAGCATTTTCAATTACATTCACTCTTTCTTCAGTGTTTTGGATAATTTCAAGCCTTTCTCTTGTTTTCTTGAATAGTTAGAGTTATTTCTACCTGCTGATAAGTTTTTTTTCTTCTTAATTTATCGCTTATGTTCAATATATAACATATGCTCAAAAATGTACAAAATGTATTAACGTTAATTAAAAGCATACTTGACGCTGAATTATTGTAATTTATGCAGTAATTGTGTATATTTTACTGGCACCAGCTGATGGTATGCAAGGCTCTGGGTTAATGTAAATTTTCAATATATTTTAAAATAAATAAACAAATGTCATCCCTAGTGAATTTTAATGGAAAATATGGTGTTTTTCCCAGACATATATTTAGGGCAGCATTTTAAACCATTGTTCTATAGCGTTAATAAAGCGACAGAAGCTATAACAGAACAAGATTTATGACGACAGACACATAACCTCTAAAATACCTTTTTAACGATAACATCGAGAGCATGATATTTTGCTCGAGGATCAAACATAATATTATTCTATTATTGGTAGCGTAACCCAGGAAATATCAACATTGGAAGTTTAATTAGTTGAACATCTAATTAACTTTACTCATATAATTAACGCTATCTCCATTATACGAATTTTTCACTATTTGCATCCATAATTTTTGTATTTATTGCAGACCCACGGTTTAGATGATAGGTAAACCAGAGTGAATAGGCTCAATTTTCTTATTATTCTATTAGGCTGTAAAGTATAATATTATGATTAAAATGTTATGGGCCATCAGAATGTTTTACCAGATTTAAAATTAAACTAAGCACTGCATGATCATTTTCATCTTATGAAGCGAGAGTGAACGAGAGAAAATAATATTTTAATTTTTCTCTTTCTATCGATTAACGGGCCGTTATACAATATATAAACATTTATATCATAACAAGCACGTAGGTCGGTCCTGGTGGTGTAGTGGTTACCATACTTCTTGCCTCCTACACCCAAATCGCGGGTTCGAATCCGGCCAGGACCGATGGATTTTTTCGGGCGTAAAAATCCTAATTATGGCTTCCTTCGGAAGGGAAGTAAAGCCGTGGGTCCCGTGTCGTACATTTGCGGCACGAAAAAGAGCCTCAAGCCTGAAAGAGAGGCCTCTGAGCAAAATTTGTCAGCCGTTTCACGCCCTGAGTGAATCGGACGCTGATGACCTGAGATGTTAAAGAACGTCCGTAAATAAATAATAAATAATACAAGCATGTATCGTTCTTCTTAAGCAATATTCTGGTTTTATTTATAAACCTCTTCTTTCTCTCAGTGTGTATTTATGTCTACTTCAATATTAGTAAAATTATATACAATACGCTTTGCTTGTTTTTGAATAACTACTCTGGTTCTTTATATGCGCACAACACGTGAACTAATATGACTTTACCTATGTAATCGCTGTACGCTAGCTCCGACAGCTAAGTATGTTGTACCTGCAATACGTCCACGCTCCTCCCGAATGTGTCGCGCAATATCTATTATATACCGATGACTAGCAGTGAAGGTATATCTTCGACCATTTTATAGCAGTCACTATCCGAATAGCTACTCTCACAGGTAGAAACTGAATAACAATGTTAGATTGTTATGTCTTTACCTCGTGGGCTTATCAACTGGCAAGAGTTACGTTTTTATGCCACTAAAGGAGTCGTATGAGTGTTGACTGTTAAGTAATGCTTGAAGAAGTTCGTGACTACAATTTTTGAAAAAATAATCATCGAAATTTCCTCCGTTTTACTAGAGTAAAAACCATTTGCAAAGTGAAAAAGGACTTGGTGGAAGCTACTATGTCCTTTCAGACATAAACATCTGCCATCTCAATTTAAATATTTTGACATATTATTACATTGTGATATGCTAGGTTATTTTAAGTTTACTAGTTCCTAACACAGCACTATCAACTACAGAACCTGTTAACCCCATTTTTCTCTTTTCTAAGACACATGTGTGTGTTCATTATCGGGGAAAAATTATAAATTGAGAAAGGAATTCGGAAAGGAAAAGTTTCCAGTCTAAATTTAGGGCAACTCTCCGACTTCGAAAATTCTGGAAAATATCTCAGTCAGGAAAGAGGTTCCTGGCGTATTTTGAATCGCAGATCTGCCGTCCAGGGTCTTCTCTCTCTCTCCCTCTCGCCATGGTGGGAAGCAGCTATGCCTCGTATACCTTTATCGAATCTAGGAAAGTTATGATAATGCATGTCATGCCATATTGATAAAAATACCGTAAAACCTTATTCAAAAGCGGCCATGATAGAAAAAGAAAAGCAAGCGTATTTTGGACGGTCCTAGACCATTCGAAAGAATGGTTAATACGCGGTTAGCGAAGAGCGGATAAAGACATCAATCAGCACAATTAAAGCACCTAGAAGATACGGGTATCCGAAAAGACAGCGAGTAAACGTTTAATGTGATGATCAAAACCCTCAAAAGATCTCAGTTACAAGTGTAATGCTTCTAAAACGTTACGGCATTATTTATCTGCGCTTAATGAAATTTAAAATTACACTGCTAGCCATTAAAATTGCAACACATAGCGCGCTTTCACAATAGCTAAGTTGAAAGTGTTATCTTCTGTCGGTTGTTTGAAGGGAGCCGTTGGCATCCTTCGAATCTGTATGTTCGTCTTACCTCAATCCACTGATGCCATATTTGTTCGCTGTGATGCATTTCGTCCAATACGAGCACCAATTTTTTGGAACGATATATTTTTCAGTATGTCATAATTCTTTCCTGGTGAAATTCAGACAATCCCGGAGGTTCTGGGTTCGATTCCAGATTAGGTCAAGCTGTCTGGGCAAGTTATTGTTATTGTTTTTTTTTTTTTTCGAGTTTTCCTTGCCGTAAGAAAGTGAATGCTAGACATCTTTAAGGATCCAAGGACTCCGAGCTCATTTGCGTCATCATTAATTCATTCTATAATCCCTACAGTTTTACACCTACAATGTACACATACAATCTACAGATGTAGATTGGTCGCGAGAAGACCAATACAGTCAAAGAGACAATAAATAAAACATTACAAAAAATGAAACACCCGCTGATATTGCTGTTGTATTTTCAACAAGTCATATTCTTTCCTTCTGAGAAACTGTGGGGTCGGTTTAAAGCATCTCTTCTGAACGCTGCAATACAATATTGTATTATATGTAATTTCCATTTAATTACTTGAATTTTCCAGTTTCAATTTACATTAAAATGCGACTGACTTATTCACTTTTTCTGTTTCATACATGCAAAGCCAAAAGCGTTCAACTTTAGAAAGTTTTATAGATGCAGATAAGAGGCAGCTTTGCCATGCCTCGAGAAGACAGTGGCGTTCAGAGTATTATAGAAAATAAGTTTATGAAACGTCCCACTGAAAGAGATAAGCATGTGTAAAATGTTTAATATTTCACTTAATTATTAATTATATTACACGAAGGTTGATTCCTATGCTCTGCCCTTTTCTAGTTGATCTGAAATATTTTTGAAGATTAACTCACTATTAGTAGTGATGATTAGTTGTCCAACCTCTGATTTACAGCCTCCATGGCCTAACAATCTCATGAAAAGTTCTCCTTCAAGATTTTTCTTTCAGATCTGAAGAGGAAACAGACAACATAGAACTTTTGGTTTAAAACTTTGTTCTAAAGAGTCAACTTTTCCTGAACTTTACACGTCTTTTCTCCTGGATTGTATCTCGTAATTTTGAAATGAAATTTACACAAGGTTGTCTGTTATTGCGTCATCTGTCTGCAAATAATCAGTCAGAATCGCATCTTATGCGCAAAAAATAAACAAATAAATAAAATCATCCAGTATTACCTTACGTGCTGATGACTGTACCCTAGGGTAAAGACCCCTCATGTTTACATTCCTTACTTATCATTTTGGTTTCAGATTAGCCATAACTCATGCATACTAACACAAATCTGTCCAGAAATAACAGTTTGTTGTCCTGAACATGGCAGCAAATGTTGCTTATAAATTTTGATTCTTAACCGTTTTTGAGTTGATATCCACATTTGAACTGCTGTAATTTTTCATCTGCAGTTCTTTAGATAAATTTTACGTGACTATGGTATGGGATTTCCTACTTACTCCATAGTCACTCTCAAATTAACAACTGTAAATAGTGTAATTTATTTGTTTTGTTTTGTTACGAAGATTTTCCAAGAACTACTGTTTGACTTCACAGAATGTCTACCACATTTAACTTTATTTTTATTACGAGGTTGAACCAAATGTAAACGATTCATTATTAATTTTGTTTGTAAATTACTGGAAACGAATTAAATAAAAATTGTGTATTCTCAATTTTTCTGCATAATTGTCCAATCGCCGACCTTCTAATGCTTTTTCTAAAGTTTTACACATATGTGATAGCTAAGGGAGGATGTTCCAATGCTGTTCAGTGGATTTTCTTGAGGGTTTCCATTTCAAAGCAGCTGTATGCGGACAAGCGCTCTCTTGGACGAGCAGAATTTCTTGAATCGGTTGTTGATGTTCCTTTCGCCGATTAGTACATTTTCCTCTCAACCAAAAGCTGCGTTGATTGATCAAGTTTCATGAAGAAAATCGATAGACAAAATACCTCGGGGGTCGCAGAAAACTGTAAAGTGAGCCTTCCCAGCTGTCACGACAGTTTTTGCTTTGACAGCAGCGGGTTCCACTATTTTCCTTTGCCCTAAGCTTGGTTGTTTCGACTTAGGAGTATAGTGGTGTATCGCTTCAATGCAGAAACATTTTTGCTTGATCCCCGGCATCGAGCAGAAAGACCCTGACACACTCCCACATATACAACATTTTGATCTTCAGAAATTGAGGAACCTATTTTGTCGACTTTTCGGTAATGCAAGTCATCAAAACCGATGTCATAATCTCACTATCTCAACTTCATAAGCAATTTAAAAATCGTCAAACACCGTTCGCACTCGGTAACGTCGCGAACGGTACTTTATCGCCATTTGCTCCCTTGCGGCTCGCCCGAGGTCCCCGTTGGGGACTCATTTTCCATAATTTCTCGTCCATTTGTGGAAAATTTATGGAGCTCATACATTTATGTCTTACGACAGCGTTTTATTTCAAAACTGTTCCCTTAATTTCGTCCGGTTTTACGCCTTCTCGCGCGAAAAGCTTAATACGTAATAACAATCGACAAGAATAGCTCTTGCTCGCACATGATGCTACCGCTGTGTGGGGCAAACCTGTTTCCTTTCTACTGCTGAAACTTCGTCTCTTAGGCGTATCTCACAAGCGGTAAAAAAAAACAAAAAAAAAAAACAAACAAACAAAAAAAAACAAAAAAAAAAACGTATAATAACGCACTAACCGTAAAAATAAGTTGATAATACCTAATGGTTGCATTCATCATGTCGCATTGCCCATAAGACGAAAGAATACTGATGAACGTTTTATTGGCTTTGCAGTGACTCATGTCTCTCGTAATGCATATAAAGACTGATGGGAAATGTTTTATTTTCATACACTATGATTCGCTTGTTTTCTTCCACAGAACATGAGAGAAAGATTTAGTAACCATGTTATTTAACATAACAGCTTTCAGGAATATAATGTGGGCGTTAATAACCTTAGGTGTTGTGCGCCCCTTAAACAATAATCATCATCAGGAATGTAATTATATTTAGTATGAATTCCAATATTTGCATTTTGGCAAATTATTAAAGAAAATTCTAACAGCAATAAAGATAATACATATTTGTTTAAAACGCCTGTTTAAGTTGTTGCTTAAAAGAACCAGAGCCTATCCAAAATATTTATAATGATATCTGTGATGGGTCAAGCAGTGTTCCTTGTTCTTTCGCATTTAAAAGAAATATTACGCAACATTTTACCTACAATAATACCAAATAATGCTCAATCTAACATAGCACTGACTGCTTTGCTTATTTAACAGTTGCTCATATTATGTTCACTAAAAATTTTATTTGTGCATTATGTTGAGAGGCAGCAGTGCTTTATTTACAGCTCTTATATTTTGTAATTTAGCGCAATTTAAACAATTATTCTGAGTCTTTTAAGCAAAACTGGCTGTTTTTACACTTTATTACCATTAACATCTCATGTTATTCATCGTTCACTGAAGATGCCAACCGAAGTAGTTGGTGAAAGCTATGGTAGTAATTTAAACCATGGACTACGGCAAAACAGCCCGGGAGATTTTAACTGGTTTAACTACAACACCGGCCGTGAAAGCCTAAGAAGCATTATAAGAAGTTTCTTACTGGTAATACTTTGCTTAAAAGACAGAAGTTTTTATATGGCAAGAATGAAAATCAACAGTTCATAATGACAAATGAAACTGTAATGGAAACGGCTACTACATGAAGTTCAGAGCGAATTTTGACGTGAGTTTGGTGTATATAATATACCTAAATACGGTTCCATAATGTTGTGGTATCGAACATTTGTAGAAACAGTTTTTGTGTTATAAAGCATGCAGGCGAAATCCAGTACAGAAGCAGCTATCTCTGATGCCATTTCAAGAAGGCCTACGAAAGTTAAAGATGACTGTCAGCAGAGATGAATGTACCACATACGTCCTGTCAGCGTATTGTTCGAAAGTACCTGAAACTGTACCCTTATCACTTACAACGTATACATGCCTTACGTAACGAGGATCATAAAGCAGTTTCAATTTTACACACATGATGACGGCTTCTTAAACAAATGGATGTTTATAGACATTCGGCACGAGATTAAACACTGACAACTCATTATTTGGACAAGGGGAAATTCACATGTCTCCTACGAGCTTGAAAGATCATGTCCAAAAGTTAACATACGAGTATAGTGAGCCGCAATAAAGTTGTACAGAGTGCGCATGGAGGCCACGTAGCATTCTGAGAAATCTCCCATCTTTGAATGCTGTATACCCAAAGCTTCAAAATATAAAGTTGAGTAGTAAATACGTTAGTGTTTTCATTTTATGAATACCCAAACGGGCTACCCTATACATTCATATATATTAAATTTGCATTTGTCACGGCGTCAAATTATCCTCTTTATACCGCCACGGGTGGCCGAGGTCGTTAAGGCACGGACTCGTGAGCGGGAGGTCTGCGGTTCGAATCCCGCCAGGACCGTCCTCCCTGACTGGGGTTTTTTCCAGGTTTTCCTCAGTCTTCATAACTGGCAAATGCCGGGGAGGTACCTAAACTTAGGCCTGGAACGCTTCCTTCCTTAAAAAAAAAAAAATCCTTTCCCAATTTATCATTTCATTTCATGTATCATCAGTGTCCACCGCCTGTGGTGCCTCAGTAGTAAAAACGGGCGTTAAACACTACTCAAAAAAAAAAAATCCTCTTTATGCAGATAATTTGAGTACAGAATCTTTTATTATCAGAAATAGAGGACATTTATACGCATAATACAGCTAAAAGTAGTTATTAAACGGAAAATAAAATAAATAATATGTTTGGGAAGTTTCCTTTTACACTCATCTAGGCATAAATTTGTTCTTTTAGAAAGGTGAGAGTAGAGTGACATTTATTGTTTCAGAAAAGAAAGAAGAACTGAAAAATTGCATATTTCTTATAATACACTTTATGGTATGTGTAATAGGAGATTAGAATATTTTATATAAACTGTAATTAATAAGTTTTACCATAAGATGCACATAATACACATTTCTGCGTCTTGAGAGATCTTTCAGCAGGAAGCCACAGTATGCTAATAAAGTGCGAGCTACTCTGAGCCCTTAACATTTCAGTAGCTTGGGCAATTAAAGATTGAAGATAAGGGCTAGAGGGTTGTATTGTCCTACGTGCTGGCAGGATCGATGCACATATTCACCCAGTTACCTGCCTAGCAAATGAGGAGTCAGAACACCTCCTTAGGTCACGAGCAGCAGTCAAGTCTGTCTTCGAATGCCGGTACTACTTGTCCTTGGAATTCAGATTTAAAATAGGTTGGTATATTCAGATAGGCTAAAGTTGGAATTATGCACCAGGCCAAAAAGAAAGTTTTCTTTCATTGACCTCAAACGATGCTAATGCAGAAAAAAATGCTTTAAAATTTCTAAGCAGAAATTGTGGAGTTCTGAAAATCAAAACCATAAATTGAGCTTTAAGTGCATGCATGCTATAATGTTAGTAGCGATTCTGATATTTAAACTAACAGACAAGAATACACAGAGATGTCGATATGTTCTCAATACGTCGATACTAAATACAAAGTTCTTGCTTTATTATTCTGTGGATGTATCAAACAAATGTATCTGAATTGTGTTAGTTTCCGAGTGTTTTATTGTGGGACATTTAACATCTTAGCCATATGTTTGTGAGCCCCTAGAGGGGTTCAAGGTATCGAATCAATTCCATAAACTCATCATCATCTACAATGTTAAATGGCTGGTTATCTTTGCATATCATGCACACCATTTTCCTGATAATTGTCTTTGTTCCATTATCTTGTGTTTTAAATCTGAATTACCTGTCCAGAAAAGATGTAACTAGTGTTCGATTTGTTTATGACTATAACTTCGAAAGAATGAAAACAAATTCGTTCACTGCCATATTTTTACTCCATAAACTTTAAATGTTACAAATACTTTGTTGAGATGTTCAATAAAATCAATTTTTTGAACTAAGACGACGTATTTCTTTAGATTTCTAATGTTGAGAAATGTTTCATCTTGCAAAAAAACTTTTTTACAAATGCATTAAATTGCATAGTTACTATTTTCAATTGTTATTATTATTATTATTATTATTATTATTATTATTATTATTATTATTATTATTGAAAAACATTCTAAACTTTGCTCATATTATTCTAAAAAGATAAGATCACAAAATACACTATATATAGGATTTGCTTTAATTTTTTTTAAGTGAGTAATCTAGAATTTTATTTATAAGATTATTAATCGGAATTATTTTTTTGGGATCCGAATTGAATAGTTTGGTATTTTATATTAAAAGTATTATTGTTTCTTATTTATATGTATATATATATATATATATATAAACTCTCTCTTATTACTGAACTGAGGAGCGTGGTTTTTCCATATCCGCGAAAAGTGAAAAATTCAACAGCCCAATCGAAAATATCCACTTTAAACTGGTAAACTCCGTTACCTTAGGACGAGATTTTTAAAGTAAAATTTACTTCAGACACTCTCGCCAGACGATCTCAAAAATATAAGAAAGGGAGCTCTCTTTCAATCTTCCTGCTACTTGCTATTTTGAAGCTTATGAACGAGACCGTTTTAAAATTCTCTACTTCTGAGAATATTAATTAAAATGTGTTGTACAAATTACCGACCTCATGTACAGGAATGTTGTTCGATATCGATACCTCGATTAGAGTATATTGAGAACCAATCTCTTGAAATGAATGCTCAGCTCACTTTGAACTTGGGAAGATGGTTGGTTTTCTTCTGTTTTTTTTTCTTCTTTCTTAGAAGTGTAGACACAAGGAAAGTAATTTGTTCTCTTTTACTTTCCATAGAAATAAGAAAAACAGCACATGAGATGATCATCAGAATCGTTAAAAATGACATTTCTTATACTGTAGTACAGATCAAACGTAATACAACACGATTTATAAACCGAATGTACTTAAATAAGAATGATTTAACGACACCTGTAGAGTAATCCTACCTAAAATCAATCATTATTCCAATTATTACCATTCAGAAATAACAAAACCCCACATTCATTGATTCTCAGTTGTTGGCCCACGCTTGAAAACATTAGCACACAAGGGATAAAGATACAAAGCTCCAGCCTGTATAACTGTCTGACATTTGTCAACAACCCCAATAGTATTGTTCACATAGTCCTGTAAAGACCAAGAAACCACAATAGCATTGCCTCAAAATTATATTCCGTGTAAATGATACCGCCACGGGTGGCCGGGGTCGTTAAGCGCTGACTCGTGAGCGGGAGGTCTGGGGTTCGACTCCCACCAGAACCGTCCTCCCTGATTGGGTTTTTTTCCAGGTTTTCTTCATTCCTCATAAATGGGAATAGGCCTGGAACATTTTCTTCCTTAAAGAAAAATAAAAAGCCTTTCCCAATATATTATTTCATTTCATGTATCATCAGTGTCCATCGCCTGTGGTGCCTCAGTAGTTAAAAAGGGCGTTAAACACTATTTAAAAAAAATTAATGATCACAGACATTTATTTCATTCTATGCATTAACACTGTGAGTGTTTAGCAATTTTAAATGAGAAGAGAAACGATAGCAAGGTATTAAAAGTGAACCGCTTGGAGCTGAAAGAAAGCTCAAGAAAGATATTAAATTATTGTAATGAGAGAAAAGATTAGTTTATGAATAACAAAGTTAAAATATAGGTAGACATTTTTTAAGCTGAAGTTAAAAAAAACTCTCTTAGACGCTAAAATTTTATATCTTTTTTACTTGTTCACACAAATAGAATGTTTATTATTCCAAGCAACTCGGTGTACATACTAGAACCAAAGCTAAGAACAATCGGGAAATTTCTACATATATAACATTTCTTTTAGTTGGGCGTGATTTCACGATAAATCTGAAATTGCTAAAGGACAGAATTACTTAGCTACCGTTAAAAACAAGCGCCGTTTCCTGCCTGGCACACACAAAGAACGCAAGTAAGATCATTGCTTTAGATAAATAGGTCTATTAAGTAAGAAGAAGGGCAATAAAGAACATTCGCAACCTGGACGAGTGTAGGTTGTGTGGTGACGTCAGTACAACTTTAGAAGTCTAATAACGTTGACATAAAGATATACCTAACGTTAATCTTATTCTATAGAAGTCTCGTTTAAATACGGTCAATAAGCCAGGTAGTTGGTCAGTCACAGTCAAGAGCAAGTAGTGAGGACAGGTAGCACGGAGAGGCCGACACGCGCCTCTATAGTTCGGCAATGAGAAACTGAAATAGTGACTTCGGCGATGGCAGTATCTCTAAAGGTAAGGTCTTAATCCTTAAATGGAGGGTTCATCTCAGTGCTTTCTTAGTTAATAAATGTAGCTACTTTTGTAACCTTTCGGTTATAATTTATCAGTATCAGAATATTCCACTCATACTTGAGCACGCTCCCGAATGTCCGGTCTAATTTAGCTCATAACCTTACTTTCTTCAATTTTAGTAAATTATTCACAAATTGTTCTTACTTCAAATACCATCGAGTTCTACAGTTTTCATTTGCAGAGAGAAAGAGTAAATTAAAAAGAGGTTAACCCAAATCCCTCAACAATACTAAGAGAGAAAATTGCCGCTTCTAAAGATTTTTTTTGAAAAGTACTTAACGCCCGTTTTTACTCCTGAGGCATCACAGACGGTGGACACTGATGATATATGAGATGAAATGATATACTGGGAAAGAATATTTGTTTTTTAAAGGAAGGAAGTGATCGAGGCCTAAGTTTAGGGTACCTTCCCGGCATTTGCATTTATGAAGACTGAGGAAAACGTGGAAAAAACTGTCAGAGAGGACGGTCCTGGTGGGAATTGAATCTCAGTCCTCCTGCTCACGAGTTTGCACCTTAACGACCTCGGCCACCCTTGACAGTCTGCCTCTGAAGTGCTCTTTCCCTTGCGTTTGTTCTCAATAGTTTATAAATATCAATTCCAGTAATTAGGCTATGAGCCACTCGGGCTTTATCATCTTACTTATAGAGCTTTAATGCAAATTTGAATTAAATAAAGATTGTCACTCGTTGAGTAATTAGAGAAAGGGAGATGTTTTAAAATTATATTAGCCCTGACTCTAAATTTTAAAAGTCATTCTTGCAACATTAGTGCGTGTTTAAACAAATTTGATATTTTTTTTCTAAATTTTCTCGTGTTTGCAAAATGTACATTGCAAAATACTGCAGATAGTAGTTGATTTTTGCAAGCGTAGATTTTTAAGCGTTTTTGTGAAGATAGATTATGCTATCGTAATGTCGGTTTAAAAATATGTGGTTAATTTAACAGATTATAGCTAGACGCTGCTCAATTAAGGTTAATTCTATTAAGTAAATATCTATTAAAGAATAACTTAGAATTATATTAACCTGGTCGTTTCAGTGACTGCAATGCAGAAAGTATTATGGACATCAAACAAAAATAAATAGTGCTACTTTCATTATTTCTACATTTGAAGGAGGCAAATGACCACAGATGTAATATTAAGGCTGAAATGACTGATGATCATTCGTGAATTCGAATACCACACAGTAAACATAATAATGACTTACCTCTACTTTACTTTTCCAGTGACACACTTCTATAGTCATGTCATGAGTAGATTTTAACTCTGCCTCAATAGCGCATTACTCGGATACTTTGTCCTTTTGAAAATGTGTTACTTTATGTAGACTTTACGAGTAGAAAGGGGAAGTAACACTAAGTAATTTTAAGGGTTGGAATGATTAGCTTCACAGCCTATCGTATTGCACTAAAGTTATCGATATAGACGTAGCTTGTTGCGATGTGACGTGTGTTCGTAGCCACTCAAATGTAAATAATGTGACTGACGGAGAGAAGGAGTTTTGTGCTTGAAATTTGGCTATTTTTCACTTGGCAGGCGTTAATGCATTAGCGCCTAGTTTTGAACATTTACCTGTTACATTATCATGCATATACACATTTGTAGCTTTGGAGTAAATTCCTGAGCA
Organism: Metallyticus violacea; assembly: GCA_030762175.1. Lineage (NCBI taxonomy): Eukaryota > Metazoa > Arthropoda > Insecta > Mantodea > Metallyticidae > Metallyticus > Metallyticus violacea. The sequence goes on along the minus strand of CM060835.1, from coordinate 47,284,250 downwards.
TCAGAATGAAGCGTTCCTATTCTAAAGCTACATATTCTGACTCGTAAATATTTGTACATGTTTACATGATTATTAAGCACTATATTAGACTTTGTTAAAATGTAATTAAAGTGGAATTACATTTGAAACATATTTTATATGTTTACTTACAAACCGAGAGCGATACAATGTTTAAATAGCAGTGAACAGAGTTTCGTTCATAAGTCATGCTACATTTGTGATATCTTTTAGGAAAATAAACTCCTTCTTAAGAACACACTAAGGTTAATGTGTTATGTGATTCTCTTTAATCTCAATCATCCTTTCTTCGCCAAAATCTAATCAATCTAAACAACTAATCCTTCAATAAAATTCAACATTATGGCAATAACTAACGCATATCTCCATAGTGTATAGCCTGAAAGAAGAGGCCTCTGAGCAAAATTTGTCGGCCGTTTCACGTCCTCAATAGAATGGGACGCTGATGACCTGAGATGTTAAAGAACGTCCGTAAATAAACAAATCAATCAATCCATAGTATATCGCAAGAAATATATTACAAAGTAAAAAGTCAGTGAATATAATGAAATATCAATATGCTGGTATTACTTTGGATTGGTAGGACTGGAGGATATTTCAGTACTTTAGCATTGCTCAAGAGCTGTCTTTGTGCCCCGAATGGAGCAACCTTCAAGGGAATGTGATGAGGGCACTTCGCCCTTACTCTTGACTGGCTGTTTGTACCTACACTGCAATGGGAATACCTTTGGGAGGAAAGGATGAGCCGGTGATTGCGCGGACTTACACAAATACCCCCCGAGCCCCTCAGAAGATTCGTTTCCATACCAGAACCTGGAGCAGAAACCTTTACAAATCGCAAGCCACCATCACGCCGCGCCAGCCGACCTCATTCTGACACTTGCGACCCTGTAACAGAATAATAAATTGATAATAAATGCAAAAGCGGAAAATTCGTGGAGATACATCCCAGAATTCATCTAAGCGACATGGAGAAACCACGATCAACGGATTTGAACTCGTGCCTCCCGAATACGAGTTGGAAGTATTGCCTAAGCCACTTCATTTGGATTTGAAGAAAAATATCAACAAAGTGACCGAATTACACTTTAAATGAAATATTTAGTTACATAAGTTGATTGCTATAATATATTTTACAATCCCACAATGCAAAAAACAGAAGATGCGCAGGGCATAGTCTTAATGAAATAAGAAAACTTTTCCGCAAATCAAAGTGACTGGCTATTTATTTGTGCATAAAACAGATAACTGTCTGTCATCCCTTCATATAAGAGTGAGAAGAAACTGTACCAGGAAAAAAGAGCCTTCTGTGTTGTTTAGAAGGGAATCCAAAGGAAATTAAATTGAATGCACCGAGAATCCTCGCTCATAAACTGCTACTACAAAACATTGATTTCGTTTTGGCAGATGGTTAAATTTCTATCACATTCTTTCTGCTCGACGCCTTTCTTTATTCAGCATTTCTGGTGCGTACCCAATTAGGAGAAGCAAAATGTGCAGTCAGGAAAACTTGATATTCTTCTGAAGGTTTAAACGATCTGTGCAAAAATACGGTCTTTCAAGGTGATTTAATGAAAATATTCACACTGCAATTAGCTTAATTACCTACGAAACCTTACACAAGAGGCCTCTTGTATTGCTTAGCATTGAAGTTTCCAGGTTCATTGTACAGTTATCTACTCTGAGAGGATGTATTCAATGCCGATTTGCTTCCTCCTGAATGTGTACGTAACAATTTGTCAAGAGTCTGAATGGCAAAGGGCTTTTTGTAAATGAGAGATTCCTACCCTATTATACGCGCGCTTTTAGGTTTGTTCCTCTACCCCCCTTTCCTTCGTTCGTGCCTGTATTTTTAAAGCTGCTTTTTTGTCCAAATAAAAATGTACAGCTGAGGAAAACTAAAATGAATAGCGTTATATCCTAGCGCTGAAACCATATGTTTTCAATCTTTTGCAAAGGAAAAATTCCACTAAGGAAATAAAAAATGTAATCAAGACAACAAACGCACTACGGGTAAATTTGTGATGCAGGTAAGTTTTTCCACACGTGTACTTATGTTTCTATACTTTGTTTTTCTGTTTTTTCTCCTACCGAGCGTCTACACAAAATGTTATTGGATGTAACTGTTCTTTCTGCAACATGTAAGTGTTATTTTCAAATAAAAAAAAAAAAAATGGGTGCAGTAAAATGAAATATTTTACCGCCTGCAATTATCTTCCAAATCTGAACAGGAGTTTTATTCCTTTTTTCCACTTTGTAAAGTGAGCATATTGCTTGTTCCAACTTAACATGACGTAATCCAGGACTCTCATTCTGTTTATTTGCGTTACCAATTTTCTGTATTAACTATCGTTTATAACACTTATGTTGAGTCTCTGCTTATATTTCGTCGGTCCTGGTGGTGTAGTGGTAACCATACTTGCCTCCTAAACCCAAGATTGCAGTTCAAACCCGGCCAGGATCGATGGACTTTGTCGAGCGTAAGATTCTAAGTGTGGCTTCCTTCGGAAGGAAAGTAAAGCCGTGGGTCCCGTGTCGTAGATTTACGGCACGAAAAATAACCTCAAGTGTGAAAGAAGAGGCCTCTGAGCAAAATTTATCGGCCGTTTCACGCCCTGAATTGAAAGGGACGCTGGTGACCTGAAATGTCAAAGAGCGTCCGTAAATAAATCAATTTAAAAAAAAGTGCTTATATTACCTTTAATTTGGCGTTTCTCATAAATCTTTCGATACTGTGTACTTATGTACTATTGCATTTTACCATTGGTTTTTTATTCATATGTTAAAACTCAAGTTTTGAAATCACACGTGTCACTATTTTTGTAAATACTCATTCTCATTTATTTCCATGTTTTGTCTTAGGGTTCAATGAATGCTACAGTCCCACGCAATTCTTCTGTTCGATATAGTAGAACGGCTTTGTTCTTTGTTAGGTTGGCATTATACTTCCGCCCTCGCTACTCCCTGAAATAGAAATGTAGACAGCAAACTGCCTCTCTCCACAATGGAAAGGTAAATGACAAGTAGTAACATTTCGTCGTCGTAATATTTTAACAAGCAGCCTAAGATTCTAATCTGTCACAGTTCTGTCTGCCGTTAATCATTGGCAATTGTTGATAAATAATAGAACAAAATAAGTGGTGATTTGTATTGTTGTAGCGCTTCCAGTTACTGTCATGCCTTACACTTTTGTCATTCCTACTCTCATGAAAGTGTATAGTGTTAGGAATGAACTTATATCATCCAAAGCAGACTATAACTATTGTGACGTGTCATGTCATCTATCACCCGTGACATTAATCATGCTACAATTTAACTACAATATTTTCCAATGAGTTGTGATCACGATCTTCAAGAAATATTGAGTCTAAAATCACTTTTGACAATTAATTAATGTTTGATTTTTCCCTACAAAACCCTGTATATACAATTTAAATAAAATAAAAAATAGTTTCTGGAAATCAGGGAAATTGGTGTATAAGCAGTGGGACTTTATTTGAAAAATCAAATTTTAAAAATCGCTCTAGCAGCACAAATATCTTATATTTTTACAACAAAACTTGGCATATACCATTTAAATATTTTCTGAAATAAGTGAAATCAGAATATTAGAAGAGGAGTTTATAATAAACCCAAAATTTAAAAATGACTCTAGAGCAACCAATATTTGTTTCTTCACAAAATTCTAAAAATAAGTTCTGAAAGCTGGGGAAATCAGACCATTAGAAGTCTGAAAACCTAAATTTAAAAAGCGCGCTACGACTTTATTTTTTCTCCATTATTTTAAAATAAAAAGAAAATTTAACACAACAGATGAATTTTATTTTTAACCATTCTTATGTTTTATATTTAACAAAAGCATCGTCGTGAAGATAGTACATTGTGAATTATTAATCTAATATTGTTTGAGAATAAATATTCGTATGCAAGAGGGCTCTGTAATAACTTTCAGAAAACGTTTGAGTGGTATGCTTTTACTACAATAACATTTAAATTAAATTTCAACGCCAATGAAAATCGATGAACTCTTATTTGTTTATTGTTGCTTGTGTATATTTGCTTAACACATTTTAAATGTTTTCAAATAGTAACATGTTTTTGTTTTATTGAAACATATGAATATCTTCTTAAATACACAACGTAACTCGAAACTTTCTGTTGTTTTTCTCTATTTTAGTGAATTTTAATTTGATATCAAGGGCCCAGTTTATAAATGTGGTTATATTTTAAAATGTTTAAAAATAGCCACACAGTGTAACTTTGTCTATCAGTGGTCATATATTTCATTAAATTATTAGTAAACTATTAGTTTTTGTGGTTTAATCTCAATAATAATAATAATAATAATAATAATAATAATAATAATAATAATAATAATTTGGTTTCCTCTTTTTGATACATATAGATTGCAAGAATTCCAATTTTGCTCTCCTAATACTACACAATAATGCCATAATTTACTTCATTTCCTCGTTTCCTTAATTGATAGAGTCATCATTTGGATTTTATTATTTGTTTTTAAAGTTACTCAATAGGTGAGGAATTCGCTTGTTTGCGCAGTTCCTGCGTGATGGAATTTTATTTAAAAGCCATTAACGTGAAACATTTAAAATTATATTGCTTATTTACCTGCAGAAAAAGGATATCACAAACAAATGGAACACAGGTGTACAAGCATTGAAAATGAACTTTCAGCAATTAACATTTCTTCCCTCACCTAAACGCAAAATCTTTAACTCGCCCATGTTTTGACTTTGTTAGTAGTCATGGAAATTTTAAAATATTGTGTATTCCACACCACATTTATTTTGTTTAAACGTAAAAAATCAGAAGAAACCGCATCATTTACTCTTAAGTTGTTATTTCCATGTAAAAAGATATAGCTTTATTGAAAATCTTCAACATTGTAATATAAATTACTCTCAACCACTAACTGATACATTTTATAAACAATTCTGTACTAACACATTTGAGAAATGAGTTAACTCGTGTTTATAAGACTTGTTGAACTTAAAAAATATGTGAATAATTTTATACCAGTCGGTAACACAGTATATAACTATAGTCTTAGCATGCCATAAGGTGGAATAAAGCTCTATTCCATTTGAAGATAACAAAAGTAATACAATGTACCCTTCCATCTGTAACAGTTTATATGAGAATTAGCCAATAAATACAGATCATAATTTTTGCAAGCATAATTTCTTGCGTTAAAAGTTTACGTTATAATATTTTGCTATCTTAATGCGTAACATGCACGATGTACTAGTTTCATTGTTGTCACTTCCGGTTCCCGCCTGTAGAGGTGTGTAAGCTGAGACATTTTCAGCTCCGCCTACAGCAAAATGGAAGTGACATATGACGAACAATCTACTGTTCTGAAATTCTGCTATTGTCTCAAGAAATCTTCAGCTGAGGTCTATACAATGTTGCAGAAGGCACGTAGGAAATCTTGTTCTTCCCTGTAGCACAGTTCGAAGATGGTTTAAAAATGTTTAAAGGGGGCGGGCAATCCATTTCAAAGGAAGGTGGGCATGGCGCTCCCGACTTTATAATGCTGCTGTCATTGTTAGAGAGGATCTTCCCACTTGTAAATGTGCGTTGCCTGAAAGCATGAATTCCAAATAAACGGCTAACTCCTGCCACAAGGGAAGGCTAAAGTCACTACCCGCTTCTGAAATCTCTTACAAATGCATTCAACATGAAGACAGCCCTATGCGTATATTCAAAATACACTCGCTGTTATGGACAGTGATTCTGAGATATGGTAGAGCAACACATGCCAATGTTGTCTATCATTATAAAATGCTGATGGAATTTGGAAGAAAATAATTTTGAAAGTAAATATTTAGTGAAACATTTTTACATGCAGATATCGTGTTCCTTTAAGTTAATGTAGTTCAAAGTACCATTCATTTCCATGCCTCTAGGAAAAATTCCACTTATTTGTTTAAAGATATGAGCCCAATAGGTGCATTATAGTAATAAATAGGACGCTTTAGAACTTAGAATATTAAATGCATTACAGCTACGAAATGATAAAACAATATGTAAGTAGGGTTAATGTTAGCTTTATAATTTTAATCAAATATAGTCAATAAATAACAAAAGCTTGTCAGCGCAATACTAGAAAAGAAGAGGATGAAGAAAATAGTAAATAACAGAAATAATATCTGAATGACCTTATAATGGAAGTTCTCTATAAGCGAATGTAGTCCTTTTATTAGCCCACGAAGTTTTGGGTGCATTTGGTCGACTTAGGAACTAAAGACTTGCGTAAACAATGGGCGGGGCCTATTAGTACAAGCATGTACCTCCTCTTTCTCCTCAGCTCGACGGGGTCAATATGCGCAACGCGATGACGTAATGTCAACACTAAAGTGACTCCCTCAATCTACATACATTTCTTCCCTGGCTAGTGGCCAGGCCTCAGTTATTTAGTGGAGATATTCTGCATAACGTAACAACTAGTGATAATTTTCAAAACGTGACAGATTGTGCATGTCAGAAACCAAGTCATTTGTCCCCCCCCCCTCTCTGTAAGTCTTCCAAATATCTGATTTAATGTTGAAAAAGTAAACTTGAAGTTATTCAATAACAGTTTTCTGCGTGCGAAAGTTGACAAGAACACATTTGATGCGTAAACTGGAGTTCTGATGGGAATAGCCAAGGTATAGGGTGAATCTTAAAGTGGAAGTGACTAAAGTAGTTGATAAGAAACTATGAAATCTACCACAGTTGATAAGCATGACCATTTTTTATTTAAAACATTAAAATTCTGAGTTTTCCCCTAAATTTGTTGCATAAATGTAAATTATTGAAAATGCCTATAGCCCAATAAAAGAAAAGATATGCAACGGTATATAACAACGTTAATATGCAGACTACAATATATATAAAGAATGTAGGTGAAGAAACACATCTGAAAATAGAAACAAATGGTCCAGATGCTTCAATATGGAGCTACAGGCATCAATATCATAGCCACATTCAGATGGTACGTATGTTCCTAGGCGGATAAATGTAAACGAATATCATTAGTGGAGGCGCATTCATAAGCAGTCACGTCCTATCACTCGATATGCAGCTCTTTGTGGATGTGACAAGTCGTTTTGAAAACTACAGTAGGTAAGATTTATGAATGATTACTGCACTTCAACGCCAATTGATTTATTTTATTTACGGATGCCCTTTAACACTCAAACATCAGCGTCCCATTCAATTCAGCACGTGAAACCGCCAATAAATTTAGCTCATAGACCTTTTCTTTTAGGTTTAAGGTTCTTTCACGTAAATCTACCACACGGAACCCACCGCTTTACTTCCTTTCCGCAAGAAGTCATAATTAAGATTTTGACGACCAAAAACCCATCGAACCTGGGCAGGAGTTTGAACCCACGTTCTTGGATCTACGAGGCAAGTATAATTACCACTAGATCACCAGGACCGACTCAACGCCAATGAATGTTATGCACTGAAGTAATTCTCTGTATTTGACAGAATATCAAAGTGTTCGAAATTATTTCCTCTGTTCTTGAAGCGCCTTTTACGACTCATTTTCTACTTTCAAATTCTTTGTACGTGTTTTTCCCGCATCTGTATAAGGATCTTGGTATTGAAGAGAACACAGACAGAATCGCTGGAGAGTGGTTGCGGTAGACAGAAGTCAGCGCTGAAGAATGATTACAGCCCTGAGTCTTTCATCATGAAATTCTGCAACTATAGAAGAGAAATAAGATTTAAACTAAAGGGAAGAGTAAAACAAAAGCAAGGATATAAAGAAGATGGTTTACTATAAGAAGCCGTCAGTAACTTTGGTAATTCGGAGTGATGAAGACGTTTCAGACTTTGTGAAATGGATAACACAAAGCATCATTCTGGAGACTTACAACAAAGTATTAACAAATGTTTATAGTATTTGTTCTTTAATGTTTTATATTAGTGAAACCTACTTTTACTGTTATCGTTATTTTTCATTACACATACATAGATATGTGTAGATAAATGTTTTATTGTCATATTGGTTATTCTGATATTTGATTAACAGCACCGTATGACCACCTCACCCTCAGTTTCATCATTAGAGTCCGGATTTTTATGTTATATTATCCTAAAATATGTGCATAAATCTAAAAAGAAATTAAATATATATTATAATTGCACGGGACTAAAATTTGTTTGAAAAATATTTTAAGTAAAGGTTTTTAGGGTTATTTTGCACGAATTACACATTTAAATGTATAACATTAGCTTCTAATGTAATCCTAGACCTTCATAAACATATTCTTTGCTGAAAAAAAATAAGTTCATTGACTTGAGGGAAGGGACATCCCACCTCTTCTGCAACTCGAGGGATATCATGGATCAAACAGGGGAAGTGAATAAGGTAGGAATAGAATACTTTAAGTGCAGTAACATGTGGACTGCTGCAGTAATGTACATTAAAAGAATATGAATATGAATTTTATTTTTCATAATCAACACACAAAACTTTTTAACAAAATGGGCACAAAAAAGGGAAAAAATTAAATATAACAGGATGAATGACTTTGGCAATGTCAGGAGGCACTAACTCCAATTTATTTCAATTTGATTGGCTCAGCCCCCCCCCGGTTCATCAGTAGCTACCTACTAGAATATCCAGAGGACCAGGCTCCAATCCAACCAAAGAACACAGTATTATAAATAATTTATATATAATCAATCCAATATTAAATTGCATTTCATGCAATAATGCACTTCCAATTAAATCCATCCTTAAGAGTTGCTAATTCCTTTGGGTCGCATACACAAAAAACCAAACAAGTCAACATATTAAAATCAAAATAAACAATTTTCCTTTCCATGTTTCTCAGTTTATGTAAACTTTTACCACTATTAACAAACTTTTAAATTTCCCACTTGCTTACCTGACTTTGTAGAGTTGCATTCCTTCCGTACCCCATTACAATTAACCCCATTATAAGAACATTTTCTTCTTGTAAGATAATCGGAAGATGTAAACAAAGTAAACCGTCTTGAATTTTCCACCTCACGAATTAGGATGGGGAAAACAGTTTAGATATGCTGGTGCAGGACAACATTCGTGTAAGAAGTAATCAGTGTTTCAAGAAATTTAATTTCATATTTAAAATCACGAAATATATATATATATATATATATATATATATATATATATATATATATATATATATATATTAGTAGTAGTGTTACAAATATAAAATATATAAATAATAAAAAACAAAAATTAATCACACAATAAGTAAAAGAAGCAAGCACTAATCAATTCCCTTTAATAACTTGTACAGCATCTTCATTTGGAAGCATGGCCGACTTAACAGGGATTTGTCTACGCTGTTTCTACTTTTCCGCCTCACTGTGTCTGTGCTGTACGGGAGTTAAGACCACGTGTTTCTGTATCATAGTATGTTAGTGCTAATAATATAATGACAAAGTTCGTATTCTTTAGCACACAGATTCTTCATATATGATTCCTATATGACAACAGACTCTTGTAGGGAAATGCGACGGCGATTTATAAGCAGATCCGTTCAATTCTTACATCTCACAAAGAAACGGTTCGTAAATAGGTTTAGGGAAACGGGGTCTGTTCTTGATTAGAAACCGAAAATAAAACGCAGTGTTCTTACAGAGGAAAAACTGCATGACATCAGAAAAAAGTTAGAACGAAGCCCAAAGAAATGTCTCAGTAAGCTTGAACAGAAATCAGCAATTTCGCATACCTTGACTTGGAACGCCACAAAAATTTTAAAATGAAAACCCTACAAGACAACTGTAGTTCAGGAATTGCAACTGCGCGACAATGTAAGAGGTGTTAATTTCTATAATTAGGTGATGAATAACGTTAATGTTCGCTCTATTGACCCTCGTTTAATGTTTGTTACAGACGAAACATGCTTTTATTTACATAGTCATGTAGCGACACAAAACATATATATTGGAATGCAGAAAATACGGATCTTGTATACGAAATGCCATTGTAAGACCAAATATTAGGGTTTGGTGCGCTTGAATTTAGAGGACTATGAATATCAGACTCCCCCAGCAAACAGCATGCTCCCGGTGCCAAGCAAATCCCGTTTAAGCCGGCCACACGTTCCCACGAGGGTACTGTAGTCATGCCGCTCTTCTTGTACTGAAGTAAGATATTTTGATGACAGATTTTTAAGTCACATAATTTACATTTAAATAAAATAATTCTGTAAATCTAGCTATTCAAATAAAAATAAACTACCAATTTAACTTAAATTACTTAAGCAGTGCAGCATAACTAAGAAATAACATGATCTGAAATTGTTTTTAAGAACGTAAACCTGGTTCTAAATGTATTCTAATTATTAAAACTTATTTAAATGGTACTGTTGGTTGCAAAATATGCAACTATTTATAAATATAAATAGAAGTTGAGATTTTTAGCATTATAATTGCTACAAATTATATAAAATGGAATTATAAAAAATGTAAGTAGAAACACTAAACATTTAAAGTGCGAGATATTCATAGAGGCCCAGTACGTCATTCAGACCTCTTAAATTTGTATTTACTAGGTCCTCAAAATATTCGAAGGTCTTTTCAAGCTTATCTACAGTGTTCCATTTAGGGCTGCCCTTGTTTTCTTTTGGCCAGGCTCTTACTTATTAACCATCTGACCCTGAATGCTATTAAAATCAGGCAATTTAGGGGGTCAATCCAGGACTTAAGAGTCAGGATATCGAGCGAAGTAATTTCAAATACGACGGGGTCGATGAACGCTGTTGTTATCTTGCACCAGTTTAATAACTGGATTAGTTAGATCTCGAACCATTGTTATCGATGGAAAGGAAAAAGTTTCTGTTTCTACATAATGAAGATCGGCGCTTTTACACCTCACATACGCGTTGCAGGAAAGGATTTCATTATCCATGGTCACTTGTTGACAACACAAAGAATTTTCAACAATTACACGAACAACTGCAGCATTTTATTCGGGAATTGTCTTCCTCATTATTTCGCTTTTGATGATCTCTTAGAGCCCCCTCAGCACCTGACATGTGTCGATCCGGCTCTACGTTGTTTCATTGCATGGCTCTTGCGATTTGTTCTGGGGTATGTCTGCCTCCCACATTCCAACAATTCGACCCTTGACTAGTGAAAGCAGCCGAGTCGTGATGGCTACGGAATTACCAGTCCTGAATGAACTAGGAAGAATGTTCAATGTATTTACTACTTTCCCTCCCGCCGCCCTTATTTTGTTTATCTCTTACGACTATCGTTGTTCTCGCCTGTACACCCTCAGGCCTGTGATTAACGAATCGAAATATTGCTACATAATTTGTGCATTCTCGAACTACTGGTAATGACATATGGTTGCGATGCACTATCCAAACTCGTTCTTACCATGACCAAGTTTGAAATGCATCAACCCAAACTTCAGTGGATTTCATCCACAAAAATCCATATGTGAGAAGTGTCTACCTCTATTGTAATGAATTCCACAGTTTGCTCTAGAATACAAATTCCCTTGCAAAGCGCAAATTCATCAGATACTTCTCGAGAACGTATTTCCGCATCTAGACTTTGTTCCATGGGTTTTTGTTGGCTACACCCATGTCTTTATGAAACTTGTGTCACTATGTCAACAAAGGATGAACGCTATTGTATTGTTTGTTGTGAAGAGCACTATTGTGTTTTCTTCCAATTGAAATTTCATTATACAGAGCCTACTTTATTTGTTACACACTTGACACAACACCACGAGGTACTTCGATTTCCATACTTCAATTTCTTGCAACTGGAACCATCCAGGCACGAACTCACAAATGTTTAATGCTCATGTGAGTTAGTAACTACAAAATGGAGCGAGTTTCAAATAATGCGCAGAATATGTAGAAATGAATCAAGTGAATATTGAAATAAAATTTATTGTGCAGCATACCTGCTCCAACTCCAAGAAATACTCTAGATACACTCTCTTTTCCACTTTATTGTAAACACCAGCTAATAAAGTCAACGATAAAAGTTAAAGAAACGGTCGAGTGACCCGTTCATATAAACAGATCTGTCAATCAACTAGATTTTTCCAGGGTGCAAGATGGCAAGTTAAGCCGGCAAATGCTCGGGTATACCTGTGAAAGCTAAAATAATATCCCATTAAGTATCTACAACTTTCAGTTTCAACTCAGATAATATTTATAATTTCCTGCAAATCAATGCAATTGATTAAATGACATTTACCATATATTAGTTTTATGTAAAATGTGAAATTTTCTTTAAAACTATGCAGTGTTGTGCGAAATGTGTAAAAATATTGTGGCATATGGGAAATGACAATGTGGGGGAACTAGCATGGCGCCCACATATAGTCACTCGCATAAATATCATGTTGTAATCATTCATCTTCCTAGATCGGACCAGGAGCATAGCTATGTCAATTATATATAATAATCCTAACCATCCTTACTAGAAATGAGATAAAACTAAAGGAATATTGGACCGACGTAAACTATGCGAACTTAAATACAAACTTTAGATATCCCTTTTATTTAACATAACAAAATATTGAAAAAATTATCATTTGAACCAAATGAGTATAGCTTATTGAGTTATATTTATATCCTAAAATAATAAATGACTCATCAGTGCAAAATAGAAAGCTTAGAAATTAGCACAGGTTTTCAAAAAATGTATGGCATATGATTTATCATATTTGAAATATTATAAATAATATATCTAAAATGCATTGTACAATGTTTAAAGGTTTGGAGTGGTAATAACGGGCCGTTTCAAAATAAATTTGCTACCCTTAACTATACCAATCATTAATTATGAAGTTCCAAATTCTCAACTTAATTCTTTTCCCCAAACCGATGACCGCACGAATTTCGCAGAGTACATATTAGGTCTAATTATTACTGGCATAGATAATAAGAGGTCTTGTAAATACAGTCTCATGACCTTATTGATTACCGCATTCTTTTGCTATCCCAATCAGTTAACGTTTTGCTTAGGGTAGGCTCAGACATGGGATATCAAAATTAATGGAAAATCTAATTTATACTAAAAGTAGCAAGAAATTGACTCTATAGTGTTATGATTTTTTCTTCATTGTTATAGCATTGTGATGTATATTATCATTAAAATAAATTACATGCGATAATGGCGCATAAGCTTAATCTTTTTGGTCCTTTTTCTGTGCATACAAATACATCGCTCTTGAAATGAATTCTTGATGTTTCACCGAATTATAATCCTAGTAAGAAATAGCACTGTTTCGCTGAAGTTGTCAATTACGTACAAATAAAAGAATGGCCGCTATAAATTAAGGACTACAAGCCTATCATATTGTTAAACTAAGATAAATTAGGGTGGTTTAATTATTCATTAATTTTAAAAATAACAGGTCATATTAAATGGTATTCACTGTTAGAACAAAATAATTATATCATTCCATATAGCAACAAAGTAACAAAAATAGCGAAATACTGTACTTTAAATTCATATCGTCTGCATTCCGGTCTTTCTGTTGAGTTTCGGTTATACAAAATACAGAAGGTAGAGGTACTGATCAAATAAGCTGAGGCAAGACTAGTCTACACAGTAACGAAGACCGCCTTTACCTCTCCCAGAAATTACTACTACACTTGAGCAAGGCAGGCTAAGCCTTAGGCCGTATTATTAGGATCGGCTCTCTATGTCACAAACAGCACGCTGGTTCAATCTAGGAAATATGTCAATTGGTTAATAAAATGTAACTCCTGTGAGCCAACACACTAATTATGGGTAGGTTCAACCTTATCAATTTAACTAGTATCCCATTTTTGGTTTTCCTCAGTATCATTGACTAATTGACTTATATATATTTGAGTTTCTATTATCCCTAAGTAGTATCCCAAAGCTAATTATATTTTACGTACACATAATGAACTTCTATCACCTACACCTACGTTAGGATAAGAATAGTTTATATATCTTAATAGTTATTTAGATTTTAAATTTTATACACTCATCCCACTGCTTTTAGGTGAATAAATGCTGTTTGGGTTTTTTTATTTTATATAGATATTATATAATTATTTAAAAATGTTTTGTACTTATTTTTCCTTATGATATGAAATTAAATAATTAATACTCTTATACTGCGACAGAATAAATCAGTAATATTAAACAGCTGCAGCTCCAAAAGGTAGAAAGACACACACTGAAGAAATGAAACTGAGATAGCACGGAAACTGTATATTTCTCCATAGCCTGCAAGAGGTAAAGGAGCGGACATGTTGAGCATCCCCACAGTGATCAGTGAAGCGGACAATGAACGTGCGAGGACGAGCAAATTGATCAGCCAACTATACCATACTCTACCCCCCCCCCCCGCCCGACACGTGACCCGTTACCCCAGCAGCATTCTCTTGTGCATCTCACCGCGAAAGTTATAATTTAGGGTGGAACTAGAAGTGTATCCTTGTTCGTAATCCCTCAGCCGTTCCTATCTAGGTGCTCATCGAATTATACCTAGATCAACTGCAAGCTATGGGAAGTTCCAAATAGTCGCGCTCGGCTTTAATTTTGAGTTGTACGTTCCAATTTTGTGAAATGTACAATTACTTTTTCTTATTTGATTACTCTTATCTTAGCAACCATATTTTACCACATTCATTGCTAATTCTCATAAAATGTTGATTTTATACAGATTAGAGAAACACTGTTTACAGTGAAAGAAAAAAGTAAATACTGAAAATACTTCTTGCAACATCGCTTACTGAACGCCTTGCATGAAATAAAGAGTTCCTGATAAGACATAAAATCAATAGAATGCGTGAACATTTAAAGCCATAATGCTTATAACACTAATACTAATGCTCCCTTAGTAAGACTGAATTAACCTCTTACATTTCATTGCAAAGCAGTTCATCTTACTAAAACCTAACCTAACTTAATGATGCATCCGTTCAAGCTAAGATGCAAGCAAAAGAGCATTAATACACAAACTAATCCTGTTCGGCTAACTTTATCTCTAAACGTGATATCGCTAGTGTATTTGTTGACAAGAAAATATAAGTGCTTGAGGGTATTTAGACGAGTAGCGGGGAATAATCGAGACACTAAGTTATAAAGAGTGTGTAGCCTTAATATAATTACAAAAATAAGATGTACAACTTCAGACAAGACTTTTGAAGCCTTAATACAGCGTCTTGTTCACATATGAAAACCACCAACCGTTTTATGTTCATTAAGCTGAAATTGCATTATATACTTTGTCAGAAATTTATTGGATATCGAATATTGTATACAAATAATATAACACTTGTTGTTAATAGCACAAATATGAAACAACTAAAAATCAATCTACAAAAGACCATGATAATTTTGAATTACTTGTTTGCGTGCAATGGTTTAAAATTAAATAAAAGTAAAATAATCATTATGAATAATTGCCAGTGGAGTCAGTGACCATGATAACACAATAATTGACTCAAGTGCAAACGATACAAAACTTTTAGAGGTATTTATTGATGAATAGCTTAAATGGAATAGCCGTATACATAATTTAGAAAACGAATGCTTGTTTTAATATGTCTTGTCCAGCGCAAATAATTAATTTTCAAAACAAGAATTATGATATACTATAGCTATTTTAATTCAATTTTGTCATATGGAATAATTATATGGGATAATGGTAAATTGTACAAATATATATGTGCACAAGCACCTCAGAATCTTCCTTGAAAACCAGCAACAAGACTATGAAACAAGGTGTAAAAATAGTACCAAATTCCAAATGCACAGACTAACACTCCCAGGAAAAAGTCCCCAATAAATGGGAAATTGGGTAAACAATAACTTACCACAGCCCATTAGGGAAATAAAACATATCCCATTGTTGGCGATTGTGTTATTATTTTAATTACTGTTTATATTCAGTTCTTAAGTTTGAGTAAATAAATTGTGCATAACTGGTATTTTGTATATATGAATGTCACAATGTAAGCTATGTTTCCATATTGACGAATCATCTGTTTACAAGCTTATGCCCTTTCTTATAAATGCATTGTGACAATAAAATTTTCATTTTATTGTATTTTAGCTGTATTGTGTCAGAGGTCATAGGTTGATCACCGCCTGGCTACTTTACTTATTTTAATTTTCCTTTATTATAAATATGTGAATTCCTTCTATGTCTTAGTTTTACTTCCAAAATTAGTAATTTTACTTTTTCGTGTACTTGTAACACAATACTTGATCTAGGTAGTTGTGGATGCAGAGGATACAGTCGATGAATATTTGTGGCACTTTCTTTATTAATAATTACAACAATCTTATGAGTCAGATCAGATGAGAAATGCCTGACGCCACAACATTCACTGGAAACGTAAGGAAAGTAAACAAAAGTGACGAAAAAGATTTCGTTTATGGCAAGGAAATAATTGAGTTCTGCATCACGACAAATGGTCGCTGCATGTGAGTGAATGAATTCTCCAGATGACATTTGCATGCATCACGCATCTATTTCGTGCCAGCTTACTTATGTCAAACAGGCACCTTTTGACTTTTGCCACACTTTTTTTCATCATCCCTCTGCTAAATGTCGTTTAATCCGATTTTTGACAGCCAGATGAATGTCAGCCAGCTTTTCATGCATGAAACGATAAGCCATGTCATTCCTTTCAAACAAAAACTTACATTTTATACAGTAAATGCTAGGTCAAGTGAATTAATCGTTCAAAAAACTTACTAGTTATTCTCAAAACGTCTTACCACTTTAACGAAGACTTGTACACGAAGTAGTGTATTGTTCTTCACGTTTCACCTGCATTTTGCTGTAGACGGAGGTGAACTTATCTCAACTTGCCAAAATAGTATAGTATTTATTATATCAACAACTTTTAAAATTATTTTAAGTAATTTGGTCCTCTCATACCTCTCACAGGCAGAACCAGAAATGACAACAATGAAACTAGTACCGCGTGTATATTACGCAGAAGCTAACGAAATGTTGTAAACTTAAATTTTAGCCCAAAAAATTAGGTCTGCAAACTTTTATGATCATTCTTTATTGAACGGTTCCTGTAGTTTTCTGTAAATCGTCTATGTATAATGAATATTATAGCAAAATAATATTTAATCACTTTGAGCTTCGTTAACCTAATTTCTCAGCTAATACGTCATTCTTACTAATGTTTCTTTTTCAGATATCTTCAAAACATTTATCTCGGGTAAGAGTCTATTCCCCTTAAGTTGCACAAGTTGCTTCTCTAGAATAAAGTTTGCATGTTCGAAATACCTTCACAGTTGCTTTAACTAATTTAATAATGTCAGTAGCAAATAGTTTAAATTCTATTTCAAACAGAGCGTAATGCTTGTTTTGCTTGAGAAGACTTGTACATCATGATCTAGGAAGCCACGCAAGGAATCTGTTATGAAGCTCTGATTAACCTTTAAGGAATTCTCATATCTTCTGAAATTCTAGTTGAGTCAGAGGCAGGAAAGTAGTGACATTATTGTGACAATATTTTTTTTTTCTGTTTCACTTATATCACATCATCTTAAAATCGACCAATGAAATAAAAGAAAATTTTTAATTTTGAACAATCACATCCCGATATCGCAGTGAAATTATCGTAAAGTTTTATGAAATCTCTTTACTACGCGAAGTGTATTGTATTCTGGTCAATGTAGCCAACTCCCCCATTATAATTCATGAGCATCATACGGATTAATCAAGAACATCATTCACCAACACTAAATAAAGTGCGGAATTCTGTTCTATAATTCGCAAATTGCCATTGTATCTAATGAAATTGCAGCCCCTTCATTCCAAGTTGATAATTGTGTTTTCAATACTTGTATATTTAACCAACTTAATATGTATTCACTCAAACAATTGTTTTTGAGTATTCAACCAAACGGTCTGCTATAATTTTGTAAATTATGTAACAATGCCTGCCTAAGCAACCATACATTTTAATAAACACGTTGTTCGTAATAGTAAAATGCTATATCTGTTTTGTTTTTCTCAGTTGGTATTAGTAAATCGAACGTTAATTGTTGTAACAGTCCACTTTGTCTATTTCAGCCTCATGGTTTCTGTTGATTTGGTTTGTTTATGTACACTCAGATCATCAACGTCTCATTCAATTCAACTCGTGAAACGGCCGTTCAATTTTGCTTAAAGGCCTCTTCTTTCTTTTACGTGCCGTAAATCTGCGGCACCACGGCTTTACTTCCTTTCTGAAGGAAACTATACTTAGGATTTTTACGTCCGAAAAAACTATGAACCCTGGCCGGGGAACCCGCGACTTACGAGGCAAGTATGGTTACCACTAGACCACCAGGACACACTCACGGTTTCTGAATAGGTAACTATCATTAAGTGTAACATTTTATTCTATTCATGAAATATCCCAAAATTTCTTTATTATTGTCATTATTGACAATCGATATTCGTCTTTGTCAGATGGCTTAAAAAGGTTAAGTATTCATAATACAAATTTAGAATTATTTCAATTTTGTAAGCTAAGTTTAGGGGAATTATTTTATTTGTGAAATGGTCCTAAATATATCACTTGAGAGCCTGAGCCTCACACTCATTTCATTCATGAATTTATCCGTAACTTTGGACCCACTAGTGATAAATTAAATTTATTTACTTTAGTGTTTTTATGTTTTACACAAACATTTCAATTAACGACATAATCAAGTTAAAATGGACATTACAAATGTTTGATGTTTGATCGCTTAGTCGGAAAAGTCACGATTGCCCATGCCGTTGTTTTTGTGCAAGCAACTTCGGCAGCTTCCATCCTTACTATAAAGTATCTCAGCATATCGGAACTTAAAACCAATTAATTTATTTCCTTGTTTTTACTTAGTGAAAGGCATAGTGATCAATGTTTTCCAGCATTTATCACAGATTGGTTTCTGAAAGACACAGAACTTCCAAAGTATGGATTAAGCCAGGGGCGATGCCATGCTATGCAGCAGTCATGTTCTCCTTTATGAGAGTGGCAATTTTCTTCCATCTTCTATTTCTGAAAGTGAAGTCACAGTAATCAAAAGACAAATGCCTTTAGCATTATTGCGGGTGTGAAACTCGTTAAGAGTCACATGATGAATTATTTAGCTGCTGTTTGTGCCATTACATGAACTAATAACTTCCATTTTTAAAGTGTTGTAACGTTAGGTCTTTCTATATGCACTCACATGCACAAAACCACAGATGTAAAAAAACAAACATTTTTTGGAAATGATACTTTGCTATATTAAAATAGTTTTTTGCCTTATTTGTTCTTCTCCAAAGAAGAAAAGACATGTACGTCAGAGACGTGAACATTTTAGGTTATACCCAGAGTAATACTGCAGCGCACTCTGCCAAGGTCAAGCTAGTTGTCTAGTATAATCAGAACCAGAGTTTATATGTATAAAGCTGTTAAATATGTGCATCCATTATCAAAATATGGAGTGAAATTGCTATAAAATTATATTAAAATGGTGCAAATAATACGAATAATATTTGCACTTTATCAAAAAGTCATGGCATGCTACTAAATAGTGCAGGTATTAATGTTTAGAAACAGACCAAGAGCATAACCTCCTTGATGTTAGTTTTAAAATAATTAGACAATTTTTGCACTGTAAGCAGTTCATTAATGTAATGTTTCTTTGACAATTGTTTATTTATTCAGCAAGTAAGTTACAAAACATTACTTTTAATTTTGGCGGATTCTGAAGGAAGGCTTCAGTCTTCACCCATGAAAATATTTGTGAAAATGTTCACCAAATCTCCATCAATTCTATTTAATAGGCACCGAAAATGATATTGAAATATATATATATGCATGTGTGTGTTAACACTCCAACAGCCGAAATTTTTTGTTTGTTGTCAACGAAACTCGATATATAATTATGAATTACCTATTTATCAAGATCGTTAACTAGCAAATTGAACCATTGTGGGTCCCGGGGGTTAACGTAAAGCGAAAATTTAATCGCTCTAGCGGTTAGAATTTTATTTTTTCTCAACGAAACTCGGTTTATGCCATGGCAATAAAACAATGAAAGTAGCTTCCGAAAATCAGCGAAATCTGATCAAAAGGAATGGGTATTTCCTTGTAACTCAAAATTAAAAAATCGCTCTAGTGGCACCAATCTTAACAAACAGCAATATATACCATTTATATAAAAAAAAAGAAAAATAGTTTCTGAAAATCAGGAAAATCGGATCATTAGGAGTGGAGTTAAAGCGAAATTTAAAAAGCACTTTAGCGACCCAATTTTCAACGAAACCGGTAAATCCCATTAAAAAAATAAGACAAATATTTTCTGAAAATCAGTGAAATCAGATTATAAGGAATGAGAGTTTACCTGAAACCGAAAAGTTTAAAATCGCTCTAAAGGCAGCAATGTGTTTTTCGCAAAGAAACCCGGTATATATAAATACAATAAGAAAAATATTTTCGGAAAATCAGAGATATAGGACCGTTAGGAGTGTGGGTTTACCTGAAATCCCAAATTTAAAAATTGCTGTAGCGTTTAACTTTCTCTCAATTGTTTCAAAATAAAAGGGCAAATGAACTCAGCAGATAAACTGTATTTATGCTGATGCATATGTTTTATATTTAATAAAATCATTGTCGTGAAGATAGAAACTGTAAAAATATTAATCTAATATATATGTGAGAATTATATTTGCATGTAAGGGCCTCTGTAATAATCTTCAGAAAACGTT
This sequence comes from Metallyticus violacea, assembly GCA_030762175.1. Taxonomy (NCBI): domain Eukaryota; kingdom Metazoa; phylum Arthropoda; class Insecta; order Mantodea; family Metallyticidae; genus Metallyticus; species Metallyticus violacea. The sequence goes on along the minus strand of CM060835.1, from coordinate 47,263,510 downwards.
TTCCTTGCATGTTTTCACTACAATAAAATTTAAATTAAGTTTCAAATCCACTGATTGTTTATTGTTAATTCTGTATATTTGGTTAAAATATTATAATTGTTTTAAGCAGTAATATGTTTTGTTTTATTGACACACATAAATTTCTTCTTCTTCTTCTTCTTCTTCTTCTTCTTAAATACACAAGTTTCTTTCTGTTATTTCTCTCTATTTTAGTGAATGTAAATATGATACCAATGGCTCAGTTCATAATCAAGGTTACATTTAAAAATGTAATACATTGCATTTAATTAATATTATACCATTACCGTTAGTGGTTTAATCTCAATAATAATTATAATAGTAATTATAAACTTTTTATTTTTCTATTGTAATATTTGTCCTTTGAAAGAATTCTAATTTTTCCCCTTGCTTTAGCAAATTAGAGTAATTGCACTTTATACATTTATTTTCAAGTGATTTTGAAGGAAAGAAAAAACAGGCAAACCAAGTTTAGTAATGAATTATATTTCAGTTTTTTTTTCTTTTATTGGTTAGCGTTACAGTTTGTCATACTAATTAACACATAATAGTGCCATAACTTATTTCATCAATCAATAAGGTCATTTGGATTTTGTATTCATTTTTAAAGTTATTCTACTTGCTGAGGATTTCGATTAGTTCACGCAACTCATGAGTGACAGATTTTTTGATTGATATAATTGTACTTATCATCTGTTCTAACCGTCTCCAATCAAGTTCTCGTTAGCGTTTTTATTTTGGCCGGTTTCTGTTTTGTTGTTTTTTAAATTGTTGCTCCTTGAATGTGAAGGGAAAGGTAATATAACAGTTATTAACAATCATAAGTAACTGGATTTAGTAGTGATATTATCTGTTGGTAAAATAAGAATTTTTCAAGAATATTTAATTATATTCGAACCTAATTATGACTTTATCATGTACTTACTTCCTAGTGTAAGCAGTGACCCTTTACTGTTTTCCTTTATTGTTAAGAACTGATGTGTTATTTTGTTCTTCTTTCGTAGAGTGAACAGGTATTCATTAGTGTTTTTTTTTCTGCTAGTGAATTAAATTCCTCGCTTTCATTATGAGCCTTTCCCCCTAATGAGCCATTAACTTGGACACTTCATATGAAACACGCAACGCTTTGTCGGAAACGGGTATGCGCTTTATTAATGCATGAGACGATTTATTTTGTGACTTTAAAAAGTGTTCACAATTTTCCCTTAATCTGAGACAGCAGGAGTATGATTACTCTCTACTTTAAGTTAATTCACCACCAAAACACTTGCCCATATAATCAGACTCTGGTTATGTTATATTAGTCTCTGCGCCACGTAAAACGAAATTATTAGAAGACCTTTTTGTTTTGGATTTACTTCCCTGAGAATAGTAATATACGCTGAAGTACTAGAACTATTGCCTAAACAGTGTGTTTGATTCAACTTGATATTCGTTCACGAGAGGAAAGTCGACAGAGGTACAAAATACCGATGGCAAATGACACATAGAATGATAGACATGAGCATTTAAAATTAACGCATGTATGTTTGTTACTACTACTACATAATTTACCTTGCACTCATTCCGCTACGCTATTGAAGTTTGTGTACATTAATGGAAGTCAGTTGACTTTCAATGGGGGTGCTATTACCGTTAAAAACTGGGGTTGAAGTTCTGTTAACGCAGACAATTGACCTTGCTCATTTGTGTTTATCACGCCATATGTCAATTATATATTTTGTGCTTATGTTCTTAAATAAACAATGGAAAGCGTTATTTTCATTTTACAACGTGAAATTTACTTTAAAATGCCTTTTTAATTTTGAAACATTCATATTGCTTTCGTAAACATTTATACAATACTTAACGAGCTATTAAAAAGTTTATACTTAGCAGCTAAGGACGTACTCAGTTATCGTTTCGTATAGAAGCTGAACTGGATAGAATCAACTGTAATTTTCTTGTACAGTTCAGTACTGGAGTCATAGATTTCTGATATTAATACAATTGGGTCAGATTGTAAACTATGCAAATTTATGAAGTAAACAAAACGAATTAAAAATGTTGATCAAAAATCACTAAAAGTCATATGTGTTTCTAAATTTTAGTTTTCTTTCATAAATCTGTAAAATGTTATTAGTCATTTCTATAGTATGAACGATTGAAATCGCCGAGGTAAAATCGTTGCTAATCGCCTGATTTTCACCCGGACAGCTCTCTTACTAAGTGGGCGGTTTAATAGCTGGACCGAACGTGTCTTTTTTTTTATTTAAATAAAAAATTTAATTTAATTTTTTATTTAAAATTTAATATTTAATATTAATAAAATTATAAATTAATAAAATTAAATTTAATATTTTATTAAATTTTGAAGCTCTTTTAGAGTGAACATTTGTGTAAATATGTTTTATTCTCTCTGTTTAAGTACACTATCCTTTCAATATTATCAGCTGTCGAAATTCATGAGCAGTCACATAATATGGCAACAACAAGAAATATTTCGTCATCTGTTCGTGATTATATTATGGCACACATGTTTCTAGGTGTCATAGGCTGTAAAAAATAGCATGCTACGAGTGGAGGGGAACAAGAGGTTTAATAGGCTGTGGATGGTTCCTGTAGGTTGACTTTAAAAAAAAATAAAAAAGCGCTAAATATATTATTTATATGTTAATTGGAATTTCATATTCATAAATTTTATAAGAAATTAATTAAATATCATTAATATCGAACATTGAATATTCAAAAATACACACAAGAAAGACATATGCACATTTTGAGCTTCAAGAGAACAAAATAAAAGTTCAGTTTTAGACCCATACATCTGAAACATACAACTCAAAATAAATACTGCACAGCGAGTATTTAGACACAATATCTTACACAATAAAACCAAACTACGATTAAAAAATAGCTCCAATATGAAGCAAAACAAAAAATATTTACTGCAAGACAGTGATTATATAAATTTAAAAAAATATGCATACAATAATTGCCTTATTGATTACTGTTTCCCATCACAGAAAAACAAGTAGGGATCCAATTTACCCATTTTGAAACAATAATTTTCTGGATAAGTGAGCTAAAGATTATCGTCGCAGAACGGTCGAACACGCCTAATGGAAACCCTTCATGATATTCGTATATTATACTATTTTAAAATACGAATATCAGGAAGTTACACGTGATCATATGTATTTATAACAAAACATGTAGGAAAAAGCCATTCCTGATTTTCAGATAGTACCGGTGCTACAGGGGAATAAAATCTTAAGCTGTTGTTGAATATTTCCTCATAGTGTTTTCTTCAAACATTTCACCTTAATTTCTCAACAATAACAGCTGCTTATATTAAGGGAAATAAGGAAATTTTTCTATTGAGAATTAAAAAAATATACTAATATTAAACGTGAAGCAATTGCTGGCTTGAAAACAGATCATTTGCTATAGCGCTGATAACCTGACCGTCAAATTTCCTAAGTACAAGCCTGTATATCAACGGTGCCCAAGTGCAGTAGTCTCTGCACTCCCCATCGCAGCAGTGACGGTTGGAGAATGTGTGTGGTCTTCAGGAAAAGTAGTTTCGTATCCAAGATGCGTGCTTTACTTGCAATATATATTTATAGCACTTAAAAGAAATTTTAATAGATACTACATTAATGTGAAAACATAATTCTGTCAGTTATGCTAGTTGGTGTTTGTAGTGTGTGTATTTAACTACAGTAACTTAATGTTTAAAGTATTAAATTATTAATCTAGGTGTAGGTAGATCAAAAAATGTAAGAGCTGAAAGCACTAATTTCTAATGTCCTAATATTGAGAATGTTGTAAAAGTTTCTAGCAGAACTGCGAAATTGCACAGTAATCGGGGAAAAAAATGAAGCCATTTAGTGAAGGCGAATTTATTAAAGAATGCTTTGTAAAAGCGGCTTAGGAAACTTCTTCGAATGATGTAAATATGATTAAATCTGTAAGTTTATTACAAATACTGTGACGAGGAACATCGCAGACCTGGGAAGAGATCTGGAAAATTCAATTATTTAGCTCTTGCCTTGGATGAAACATCAGACGGAGCTGGTAAGGATTAACTGGCTATATTTTTAGGGTATTAACTGTGAATTAAATATTATTGAAGATATTCTAGAACAAAAAACCTTTATGGAAGAAAATTTCAAAGCTTTTGTTGATGTTGCAAAGAAATGTAATTATTTATATCTTTTCCCTGTGGTAAATGTCCTATACTACGTTTGTTTGCATGAAAGTTAATGGCAATATTTGGTTCCCAGCACGTTTGCTACTAAACGTTTTCAAAAATGAACTAAATTAAAAACGAGTATCGCAACATTATAAGTGGCAAACATTTTAGTTACCTTCTAAGGCTGTGCACCATTTCTTTCCAAATAAATATTGGCGAACTGTTAAAACCAAATCATGTCATATAAGGATCCCCAAAAACATTAATTATATTGAACAAACAAATATTCGGTAAATAAAATGTAAGTTACGAGTTTTTTCTCTCTATTTTTATTCATTGCAACTTCTAAATCCGGCACTGGAACAAAGAATGATGAGAGACTTTCCTAAACGTTAAGTGTGTTTCATGCTCTTTCGCAGCGAATGGAAAGAGGTGATTTCGCTCTCCCTTCTCCTAGAGATATTTGGACACCGCTGCTCTATACCAAGAAGTATACTAGCCTTGAACAATCTCACTATGGCCGCTGGACATTATAATGCTAAGGATCTCAAATTACTCCCTTATGAATAGGGAGATTGCTATGAAACTTCACAGAAATATTTCATCTAGCATAAAAAGTTTTCAACTTTCACCATTTAGTGAGTTCATTATGTAGAGATTGTTATTCTTGATAGAATTATATTTATTGACTGGTTCTGCAATTCTATTTTTTCAGAGAAGGAGAAAAATAAGGTAATTTTTTGCAGCTTAAAAAATCATTTTAAAACAAATTGAGAAATTATATTCATTGATATATATCGTGTTTTCTACTCGTGTAACCGAAAAGCTGAATTGACAAATTTAGCTGATAATTGCTTTTCTGGTTTCAAAACAAAGAAAATAATGAAATATCTAGTTAGAACCAATTATAACTGAAAATCCACGTCAAGTTGATGCTAATTATAGTGCATTGAATTGGACTGTTAGTGTGAGAGGATGATGTTTCGGATTGCTGGGCCAATGTCTACGCCCCCCGTGAGGAAAACTGCAGGAGTAAGAGATGAGGCGAAGGAGACATAGGGCAGGCAGAATCCACTGGTGATGAGGCAAGGGCAGATAGAGGTTCCTAACATTGTTTCCAGATAGAACACCCCAAAATCATCACACTACACCAGTCAATCTCGCCCCGCCACTTTCGACGGTGTAACAACGGAATGAGATATGATCCATCCCAGCATTGTCTAAGCGACTAGGGGGAAACTACGAAGTAACTCAAAGTCAAGATGGCCGGCACAAGAGATTTCAACCCGAAACCTCCCTAATCGGAGTCCCAGGCGTTAACGCCTGAGCAGCACAGCTCGGTAAAGTGACACTGAGCGGAACGGTATAGTAAATTTAAACTGGTAGCGATAAAAAAACTGCATTACAAACACTTAGTATAAGAAAAACACATAAACATTAAAACAAGACATGTATTTTCGTGCAATATTAAATGTGTGCTCTTTACCTAAGTTGCATTCTTTCTATTAACACTTTTCGTGCTCGGCTTTACAACTAAAGTGTTAGCAATAACATGAAAATCTGCAAAGACTGTTAAATTCAAATTCATAATAAACAGTACAGGTCTCAATAACTGTGAAATAAGCGAACGCCGTTATTACTTCTGTAAATTTCTTTATTGTATTGATTAATCTGTGAATCACAAAAATAGTATACTAATTAATTTTTTTGGCGGATACGGATTTACTGCGAAAGAGGTAACCGTAGCTGTAGCCGTAGCAGTAACAGTAGCAGTAGTGTATTTATTTTTACAAAATATATTTACTATGAATCTATCTCATCAATGTCGCACGGGTCCTAGGACCGTACGCGCTTTCCCAATACACTAGAAAATACATGAAACTGCACAAAAACCAATATTTCACTATTAAGAAACAAACAATATATAATAATGAAAAAAATGAATGAAAATATGTATAATAAACTTTTTTCAAAATAAATAAATGAACAAAAATGAAATCAATATAAAAGTAAACAACCTACTTCCACAATTTATGTATAAATAATTCCTAATATAATGTGACTCGTGTTCCCCTATATCCTTCCCAGTTGATTGTTTCTTCCGATCTGAGCTGTCGTCTCACTTTATTTAAAAATTTACCTACTCCCTCTCTTCCGTCCCCTGGCAGTACGCCAGAATATGTTCCCAAGACTCTTTCTCCGCACATGAATGGCATATTATCATACCCTCTCAGTCTGTTACTTCAGTCATCCGCCACGCGCCTAACCTAAGCCAAGTGAACCCCCATCCGATTTTCAGCTCCAATTGCATCTCCATTGAAAATTTTTCTGCAGGTGGAATTTCATTGGCTTTTATGTGTTAATTATCAGTTTCAAGCACTCACTTTGAGATTAAAATCATGAGACGCTCCTATTTTTTACCAGTTTAATGGAGAGGACCATCTATATGCCAAACTTGCATTTTTCTTGAATAGACTGTTTATTTTCAATCCAAGTAGTCCTGATTTTCATTTTTGCTACATTTTTTGCATATTGTTTTACCAGTAACTTGAAATATAGCTTTAGGAAGGTACTGACTAGACCTTCACTAATTTGCAGAGTGAGAGTGGTAGTAGTTTTTATAAGTCACTCAATTACAATGGTCATTAATGCCTTAACACGATTTAAAGTTTCCAGTTAAACTCCAAACACGACTGAATAAACATTACTACAGTGAGGTTACTCAAGTTACGGGCCGGCAAAGCGCGGTTGCGTACCTGAAGATAATCGTTAAGGCCATATACTGCATGTGCAGGTAACATCTGTTAGCTATCTTGAGGCAGGCTTTGTCACCGAGCGGTTGTATGTTCATGTAGGACTTCATTGTGGTATGCTAATTGTTCTGTCACTACACAAATATAGTCTCGAAGAACTTCATTTTAAAAACGATACAGATGTGAAAACGGATTCTTGCAGAGAAGTAGTATGGTGATTTGAAAGGTTTCCAGGCAAAGAAATTGTTCGCCAACTTGTTAAAAAGTTACGAGAGACAGCATTTCTCCATGACAAAAATCATGTTCCAAACCACCATCTTGTTAAGGAAAAAAAATTAAATATAGTATACGAAATTGCTGCGCAGCTATTGCCAATGTGTTTCCACTGAGGGGCATCAATTTCAACACTCCTTAGCATAGGTTAGTGCTTATTATCACCAGTTTTCATTACAGTATTATTTTATGTTTACAGTAAAATATAACTATTATAATATCTCCCTTTTTGTGGTTGCGTCGGCTGCACTTTCACAGTGTTGGGCCGTAACTCAAATAATCTCACTGTAGATTATTAAGCATATATAAGCGCCGCTAAAACGAAATTTTTGAATTCAGTCTAATAAAGAGTATTCAAACATGATACTGTGGTTAAAACACTAAAAGCTATAAAATTAATAAATCCGGCGCAATTCATAGCTGTAGGAAACTTAACTAAATACAATTTTCAAGTTATTAAAAATAAGCACCTATGTTTATATCAAGCAGGAAAAGGAGAAAACATAAAATAAAAATGTAATAAGTTAAATACTAATTCACATATTGCAGCGATGAGTAAAAGAGAGAAAACGCGCTCTACCACAGCCGAATATCATCAAGGGAAGCTAGAAGATATAGGAAAATATGAAAACGACATTTGACTAAAACATTGTGCACGGGAAGTGGCTTATCAAAGAGAGGAACCGGAAGGAATGCCATCTTCGAACCCATGACGATGAATTATGTTTTCCGTCTGTAGCCCGACTAGTTAAGCGTTTTGTTTACGAATATGTTCAGTTACAAAGCCATTAAGTATTCCGCTAATTGTCCTAACTTGAGTTTAATGATCATTATGCGTATATTAAGAACAGTCTTGAGACAATATTTTCTAGGATTTTCAATAATTTATTTTCAAATTCAATAAATAATGGCTAATTTGTATGTTGCTCAAATTATACAGAAATAAGTGCAAAGTACGTATAAATATTTTCAATGTTCTTTAGTGTTAGTGTATGGAACAGATCATGACGTGAGTTCTTGTTACGAAATCTCTCTGCCAAGGTGTGTCTAGGGGTGGAGTCATGGAGTGTTAACATTACAGCGGTTTTTATCGTTTTATTAGCTTGCGGACACTGTCATCCGATAAGAATGACCTATATTATAGAAGGTTGCAAGTAATGAATTCTTAACATGCCAGATTAGCGGCAAAAACTAGTGCAATATGCCTCGATATTATAGTCAGATTACGTTTTAACGTAATTGTTTCCTTAGCCTTACACGAGTATTTTACACTGTTTATCACAGTCAAACGTATTAAAACTAAACTGAATAGCAAAGTATATTAAAGAATAGCTTATGTGCAATGCTTAGGATTATTTTTCCTCGTATATGATTCAATTGTAATCTCACCTACGGTTGGGTTCTGAGAGGTATAATTGCTAATATACAAAGCTATTAATCTTATAAGTAGCAATGAAAACAAGAACAAAACATTTAAATGTCACAAGATAATACACTTCAAGAGAGACAAGAATAGAGGAGAAAGGACACTATTTGGTTATGAATCACAAGAAAATACAAATAAAAAGATCATCCAATAATTTTAACGGAACAGTTAGGAAAAAAATCATTCGAAAAACAGCTTTAAAATTTGGAGAAAAATAGTTACATTCAAGTGACTTAGAACCAAGTCTATTTGACTTTGATAATAATTTAGAAATAACAAATAATGAATTTTTCCTAAAGGGATAAAACGATTATACACGAGGTACTCAGTGGCAAGTCTAATATATAAAACATTTTAATAAATGATGCTTTAATCCTACAATGATGTGAGAGTTTAAAAAATGTATGACTTAGAACCAAATACTTTTTCTACAAGCAAAGTTTATTCTTTAGGAAAGATGGAAAAAATGAGAGCCGAACAAATAAAAGAGCAAAATGAGATTTTTCTTTTTTTTTTTTTTTTCTTTTTTTAATAGTGTTTAACGCCCGTTTTTATTGCTGAGGCACTCCATTATACACGAGACAAAATGATAAATTGGGAAATAATTTTCTTAAGAAGGCATTCCAGGTCTAAGTGTAGGGTACCCATTTGGCATTTGGCATTTATGAGGATTGGGAAAACTTGGAAATTACGTCAGTCAAGGAGGACGATCCTAGCGAGGATCGAACCCCAGACCTCCCTCTCATGAATGCGGTCATCCGTACCAGTGCAAAATACTGTGTTCATGTGTTCAAAGTGCACATTTAAGAAATGAAAATATAATAACGAAGATTCAGAAATACTAATTAGAAGATACTAAATGTTTATTACAAAAAGATGAGTGAATGAATAATGTCCCTTATGTCTCATCCAGGGCTAGGGCCTCCGTAAGCGGGGGCTTATTGATCTCTCATATGTGAGTTATTGTCCCTTTGAGTTTGTTCAGTCTGTTTCTTTTTTTACAAGTTTAACACAGTTCAAGTGCCGAGTCTATTAAGTTTTTGTATTATAAGTTAGGTATCGCTTTCACTAATGGCTTCCATTGTTTTCTTTCTGTAGCTCTGTTCCTAGACTCTTCCAGGTACTGCTGTCCCGTTGCTTTCCTGAAGGAGGCTGCCACCTCGTTCTGGGTCTCCCTCTTCCTCTCCTACCGATACAAAGATCCCATGTGGTAGCTATATGTCCCCATCTGCTGCTTGGTAGCCTTGCTACATGTCCGTCCCATTTCCACTTCAGGCTGTTTGCAATTTGAGCGATGTCGTCGTTTAGTTCTTACATCTTTCTTAATTCCACAGATGCTGTTTTATCCATGAGAGATATCCCTAGTACTTTCCGCTTCACACTGCATTTTACACCCAGGAAAATGATCAGAAACAAATCAGACACAAGAAAGACCAAAATAAAAGAGAGAAAACAACTTATCAAGTGAGGAAGAAAATGTATTAAAATATGTTTGCCAGCATCCTCGTGCAAGTAGAGAGTCTAAAAGAAGATAATGAATGTATCACATTGTATTGAAAAAGAAATATTCAATAAAAGGAAGCAAATAAGTAATAGAAAATTAAGGTAGTAACAATAAAGATACAAGAGAAAGCAATCAAGAAAAAACTATAAAACAAAGCGTATCAATGAAATAATAATACAAGGACAAGAACCATGAGCTTAATTCGCATAACAGATTGAATATTGTTTACACAGACGATATAGCTTTTAATTGGCCAGCAAATAAAAGTTATGAGGAAAGAAAAAGAATTTCCATATAGAATATTTTACAAGACAAGCTACGAACACTAAGAAATTCAAGCAATTAACGTCCAGCTCAAAGTGAGAGGACGTCAAAATAATTGCCTGTTTTAGCCTTTGAGAGTTTCGGTGGCCAAGAAAAACGACTTGGTGGAATTATGCAAGAGGAGCGTTGAAAGTTTATCAAGGTATCCAAGTAAAGGGGAGAAAAGGAGAAATAATAGATGAGACTGATGCCAGAGAACACAAGAGAGCAGGAATGTGATAAACATTTCACTACATTCAAGTTGTAATACATGCAGCTATTCCAAGTGCTGTGTTTAGAGAGCCAATACAAATATTAGTACAATAGGGTGACAGTTTCTACAATAGCTTTTCCTGTACGTTTATAATGTTAATTGAAATACTTGGTGTGTCTGAACTGTGGCATATCTGAAGGGCAACATGCCATGTGCGCGCGTGCATGCACATGATTCTTCAGAGAAGCAACATCTAGCGTGGGCTACATATGACCGGCAGTAGAACTAACTAACTCAGTGTGAGTGGTAGAGTTACAGCGCAATGCAGCAACGCGTAAACGCCAGTTCTGCTACAAGTTGGGGAAACCGGCGACAGAAATGCTTAAATGTTGGAGCAAGTTTACGGGAGGGAAGATGTGTGCAAAAAGTGACTGTACGAGTCGTTCAAAAGCTTTCGCGAAGGGATGAGCCACGTCGTGTTAGCCATCGACAAGCAGAACCCCAGACATGATCGAGAAAGTGCGACAAACGCTGGCACAATTGTCGACTGTCTGATTCTACGATTGATAGCGGAGGAATTGAACACGGCGCACACCATTCTGTCCACCTCCACGGGTGGTCGAGGTCGTTAAGGCGCGGACTTGTGAGCGGGGGATCTAGGGTTCGAATCTCGTCAGGACTGTCCTCCTTGACTAAGATTTTTTCCAGGTTTTCTCAGTCCTCATAACTGGCAAATGCCGGGGAGGTACCCTAAACGTAGGCCTGGAACGTTTCCTTAAAAAAAATCATTTCCCAATATATCATTTCATTTCATGTATCGTCAGTGTCGCCGCCCGTGGTGCCTCAGTAGTAAAAATGGGCTTTAATCATTAATCAAAAAAAAGTCTGTCCTTAGGCCATGCCGCACTTACACGTATAGTAGTCAGCACCTTCCTGTGCTCCAGTTCCGAGCAGCAGCGGAGAAAGCAGAATGCCGCAGTTCCGAACGGCAGCGCAAGAAGCAGGACTGGCGTCGCAACCAAAATGAAAAAGGCATCCGCTTTTAACACTATAAGTTTTGCATGTGTTTTTTAGTTAAACCTAATCTAACCTAAAATTGCAACCTATGCATTAACCTCCCTAAAATGTAACATTTATTCTAGTAAGTATGGCGTGAACAAATTATGAAGATTACAAGAGAGAGAAAGCTTGGCTCGCGAGGGATCGATCCACGACCTTCCTATTATTGGCTCGAAACTGCAACCACCTGAACTTACAGGCCGATGTGCTCATCAAACTAATTATCCGCCTTCATCCATTGAAGTTACGCTACCTGGAGTTGGGCTTGACTTTCTCCGCTGCCACTCGTATCTGGAACACCAGGTATGGTGCTGTCTGTGCCGTTAAGTGTGGCCGCTGCGGGTTTACACTGCTGGTCACATGTTTGGTGTCGCTTCTCCCTTTGTCCCTGAGGAAACGCGCTCATATATATCGCGAACTTGGCCGGATTTTGGAATTATCGTGAACATTCAGTGACAGTGTGCCAGCATTTGACATTTCCGGTATAAAAGAGAGGCAGTTCGTGTGGTTTCTCCGAGTCATCACACACAAGACCAGTCGACCAGGTTTCTGCAACTCATCAATAAGAAGAGGGTTCCGGTTCTGCGCCTGAATCTCCCGATTCTTTGTCTCCAAACCGGGCGACTCCCAATACATACACATAATAGTATTTGTAATGTAATTATTACATCAAATTCGTACTTTATAAACTCTCTTCTGGAAAATTCTCTTTGTCCATTTGTAACACTATTCCACCAGACCGTCGATATAGAGACGATAATATCAAAAAATTAAAATACAACTTTCAAAAAGTAGCTTTAGACTTAGGTGCCTCTCATAATCATACATTCAAAACTAAAAAAAAAAATTATAGAACTAAAGGATACACCTAAAACAACACAAAAGCCTTAAAAGGTAATGTCAGCACCATTGTTGAGTTATTGATATGAAAAGTGTACTTTGGCCAGAAAAGAGCAGAAAAATTAAAACTATGTAAAGAAATTATGTTAACCCGGCATGTTCTTCTTAGATCATAAAATAAACGCATAATTTTTGCATAATTGAAAAAGTATAAAGTTAACATTCAAGAGCGAAATTATGCAATCAACTTTAAACGTGTAAATTAACTGCCTAAAGTAATTACATACTACAAACTCAAAGAATAAGAAATATAGGTAGACCAAAACTAGATGGAAATATGAATTCTCTTAAATGCATGGAATAAACCAAAAAGTATAATCCAAAAAAAATATGATGATATAAAGTCTAGCGTTCACCGTAGTCAAAACGATATATTTTGTTTCTGGGAATGAGTGCAAAAACAGGAAATAAATGCTTAGAAACAAATAACATATTAATAAACGAGCATGTAGTTCGGATGTATATAGCTTGCATATAGCAAAAGCCACAGCCGTGCAGTGCGATATGTATTCTCAGTCATAAAGAATTTGCGCGTACCGGTTCCATTAAGAAAACACGGGAGAAATTTCGACTCGAAATTTCTGATTGGCGTTCCTGCAAACAGCAGTACACAAATTTGTAAAAAAGTAGTATACAACGGGATCAGTAGCGAAAGTGGAAATGGTCTAACCCCGTCCGCATCTTCTATTGTTGCTTGAATGCTCAGAAACCCTACAAGTCTACATGTAAATTAACACAATAGGTACAATGTCCGCTTTTGTTTATAAGATGACGGGCCGGTTTATTGTGGGCCACTTTGAAGCACCAATGAATAACTTGGAAAGCTTGTAGACTGATTTTGTCCCAATTATGCGATACAGGTGAATGCAACTCACACAACGTGGCGTCAAATAAAGGTAGCTTAATATTTTAGAAACTGTTCTAATACCAGAGGGGACATAAAGGCATGTACATAAAATAATTGCGCACTCATTTCTGTACCATTACAAATGAACTGGCCTACACCAAATATGTTTGATCTGATTGCCTAACAATCTCTCTGGATGAAATGCTAACCACTGTTGCCTCGGGCGATGATCAATTTTTGGTTCCTGCTAGCGATTTACTAATAAACAGTTGCTTAATTAAATAAAATGACAGAGATTTGCTACACTGTCAATTATTTTCGAGAAGGTTTGCTTATCAGGAGCAACTAGATTTTCCAATAGTAGTTATCCAGTTCACTATCGCAGCCATTTGTGTAAGCTTCAGGTGAACGTCTTAGGCGTATTTTTATTGTCATCATTATCAGCAACTTTATAAAATATTTACTTTATATGTAAAGTAATATAATATTCTTTTCATCGTCAAGCTACTTCAATTTTACTAATTTCTGTAATCTTGGATTCGGCCTTTGACAATATTCATACATAGAAATCAGCCAGCAACATAAAGCAAACTTACTAGATGCATGTTGTACAGTTTGTATATATATATAAGGATATTTAAACACAGAAATTTGAAGATTTTACAGAAAATATTATGAATACCAAATTATGATATTTTGCGATACCAATAATGTGCTGGACAAAACAGGAAGAACGTCACAATGCTATTTAAGATATTTAGAACAGTAATTAACACTAACATTAAGCATCATAAAGATATATAAAGAATTGCCATTTAATATTAAAGGAATACCATGAAATATTAAAGCCATTTTTATCTGAGTTTTTAGCGTTCGCTCTGCCTAGCCTGTTTCTTACTACTGTTTCTGTAATAGAGTATATTGGAATGAATGAATGTGTTTAACGCCCGTTTTTGCTACAGAGGCACCACAGGCGATGGACACTGATGATACATGAGATGAAATGATATATTGGGAAAGGATTTATTTTAGGCTTAAGGCTTAAGTTTAGGGTACCTCCCCGGCATTTGCCATTTATGAGGACTGAGGAAAACCTGGAAAAAAATCTCAGTCAGGAAGGACGGTCCTGGCGGTATTCGAACCCAGACCTCCCGCTCACGAGTACGACACTTCCGACCTCGGCCACCCGTGGCGGTGAGTACATTGGAACACGGCGTGAAGGATTTAAACCATTATACTGAATAAACGGTTCTGACATAGTTTCGAAAGTTCTAATTAATGTAAATTGAGACTTCGCTTACTGAAAATGTTAAACTATTAGAAATATTCAAACAACGAAGGTTAATATTAATCGAACATATATTGAAATGTTTTGGGATGTTCAATTATTATTTTTCTGTGCATTGTGATCAAAAAATATTATCGTTACTGGAAGATGGATATGACTGCCTCTTCCTTTTGTGATTAGAAATGTTATTTTCTAATGTTGCTTTTCTTGGCTCCTCTTATTCGATACCGTGAAAACCTCATCTCCAGCGAATGGCGGGAAGATTTCGCGATCTCTATCGGGGAGGGCTCAGCACAACAACCTCTGTCGGCGTTGCCATACAGAGACAGTAACGCTTGCACACGTTCAGGACTTCTGTCCTTTTGGAGAAACTCTACACAACTCTAACACAGGGTTCGGTCAAAGATTGCTGATCTAATAACTTTCTGGTAACTAACGGAGGCTCAAGAAGAATCGATATGATAGTCATACCACCAAATAACAATATGGGTTATGTAGTATATTTAGATTTGAAACTCTTAAGGGCCAACCTGAGAAAGTGAATTAAAAATGAATATCCATAATATCACGATATCATACTTTAAGAAAGACAAACTTGTCGGTCCTGGTGGTGTAGTGGTTACCATACTTACCTCCTAAACCCAAGATCCCGGGTTCGAACCCGGCCAGGACCTATGGATTTTTTCGGGGCGTAAAAATTCTAAGTATGACTTCCTTCGGAAGGGAAGTAAAGCTGTGGGTCCCGTGTCGTACATTTGCGGCACGATAAAGAACCTCAAGCCTGAAAGAAAGGCCTCTGAGAAAAATTTGTCGGCCGTTTCACGCCCTGAGTTGAATGGGACGCTGATGACCTGAGATATTAAAGAGCGTCCTTAAATAAATCAATCAAAAACAAAAAAAAAAGACAAACTTCGGAAAACAGAAATAATTGTCCTCATATTGGGAACTCGTGGTTGTCACTACCTGGAAAAGTTTTAATTCACGGAAAATAAAGACAAAAGAGATCGTGATAGCTGCTCTACATCTGTCTTTATTTCCACTTCGCCGCCATCTGCACAGCCAATAAGAACCCTTACATAACAATTTTAAATAAGCTCCCCATTTCATAATTCTGTTCTTGTATTTGTTTTAATTTTTCCTTTGTTATTCTCGTCACCGTTTATTTAATTTAAATATAGTTTCTAAACTTATTCATACGTACAGGTATGTTTTGCCATTGTGACATCCTGCAATTGTTTATGTCATCCCTTCAGATCTCTAATCACGTTATCAGCAGATCATATTCTGAAATGTTCAAATGAAATTGAGTGAAACTTTTTTGAGATTATGTGAATAAAAATTCTGACGAGGAAAACCCTATTAGCCTTGATTCGAATCAAAACTAAAAACAATTATTAAACGATAATCCTTTCTTGTGATAATTTGGGAGTTCATAT
Source organism: Metallyticus violacea (assembly GCA_030762175.1). Classification (NCBI taxonomy): domain Eukaryota; kingdom Metazoa; phylum Arthropoda; class Insecta; order Mantodea; family Metallyticidae; genus Metallyticus; species Metallyticus violacea. The sequence continues at coordinate 47,247,312 of CM060835.1, read as the reverse complement.
TCAAGAATAACAGACTACATATACTAAATTTACAAAATGAGAAAAAGTACATTATCAAAAACGATATGGTGATAGATAATGTTCTGCTCTCAAAGAGCGCTCATTCACTTTTTCCAGCACTGTACATGTTCCAAATACTAAGACAAACAGTAGCACAATTTGTACAATTACTAGTAAAAAGATTATGAAATTGAATTATAGGTCATTTTTCGTAAATATGGAGAATTGAGACCTAAAAAAGAGCAAACGTAATTATTTTACTTGGGATTTCACAATGTAAAACGCATGAATCGACGTGTGGGAACGATGCCATTGATGGAATGGATTCAAATATTGCGAGGTAAAGTTAATCTATAAGATCCAACAATTTACACGGAACATGCGTTTAGAATGCCCATTACTTTGTAGATGCAGCAGAAGATGAACTCGAACGCTATGATGTGTGGGAATCTTCTGGAGTGGGAAATTCCATAGACACTAAAATTAAGTCTGTCGGTAAGAATTTTCCATAGCGGAAAGCACATTATTAAACATTCAGTAATTGTACGAACTGTGATATTACATTTCAACTTTCTAAATAAGCCTCCATTTGTTTGTGCTTAATATGCTATTGCAAAATGTAATAATTTAAAGCTCTGAAAGTTCTTTTGTTTCAGAAGACAATGTGCGTCATTGTGAACTTACGAAAGATGTAAACAACAATAATAAGTAAAGAAAAAAGCAGGGTTGTCCAAAAGTACTAGATGATAGGACATTTTCACTTGTGAATTCTGGATAACCTTATAAAAAGTATAATGGTATAATTATATTCAGAGGACGAAAAAAAACTTAATTTATGATTCAATAATATTGTAGACTGCATGGAAAAGAGGTATTGAGAGACACAGACATAGAGTTATTAATGAATGAAGAATGAATTAATTTATTTCCAAAACGAACAGTACAGTTAAATTTACATAAACAGATATATAATATTAAAAATGTACATTACCAAAACTAAGGGTCTACTTTAACCACCTGAAAGAACCCCTACAATAAATCCCCATTTTCACAAACGCGGTGTGCTCAGGCTCCTTGCTTATACTTCTCCTCTTATCTCTTACAATTCCTAAGCATTCCCCAATCTTGTTTATTTTCTTTGCCTCATATCTGACAACATTTTAATTGCTACTACATCACGTTGTAGTTTATCCCAGATACTATTTCTCCACCATTTTATCATTTCATATTCTATTAGACAATTTTTTTTTTTTTTGATTGATTTATTTATGGACGCTCTTTAACATCTCAGGTCATCAGCGTCCCATTCAACTCAGGGCGTGAAACGGCCGACAAATTTTGCTCAGAGGCCTCTCTTTCAGGCTTGAGGTTCTTTTTCGTGCCGTAAATGTACGACACGGGACCCACGGCTTTACTTCCCTTCCGAAGGAAGCCATACTTAGGATTTTTACGCCCGAAAAAATCCATCGATCTTGGCCGGGTTCGAACCCGCGTTTTGGGCGTAGGAGGCAAGTATGGTAACCACTACACCACCAGGACCGACCTATTAGACAATAAAAGGCATTTACTGCACATAGTACGTTCTTATTTTTTTATTTTTTTTTTTAATTCTTATAGAAATAATATCCATGTATGCGTCCATGCAAGACCGATTATTCCGAATTGATCACAATTATCTACATATTTCTCCCGTCCCCAATTTCTTTTTACTATTTTATATAAGTCTAAAGAACTTCATCCTCCAAGCTGTCCTAAGTATCTTGTTTCTCTATATTTTCTGCCGTGATTCTTTCAAAATCCACAGCATTACATTCACCCAGTCGCCACACATTCCCCATTCCAGTTTCTTCTAATAGTTTTCCCACTTTCCCAAACCAACTCTACTTCCCACTATAACTCTTTGGTACATAAGATATTCTTTTAGTACATGTTATTATCTAATTTTACGCATCTGTGCCAAAATTTCAAGCATCTGTACGCTATGAGTAATAAGACGAAAACTAGTATAACAGTCGTGTCAAAACGGGACAAAGGCTCGTTTATACAGGTAATACCAATCTAGCTGTCATGACACTGCCAATGTCACTTTTTGGCGCTGTTTTCATAAAACTGTTAGCTATTGGATGCCTTCCGAAAATCTTCCTAACACCCTTATTCGCTAGAAATATTTATTGAAAATGCGGGCCGGGCCATTGGCTTGCCTTCTGAGGTTTAAAGATGTGATTCCCACACAGGTCGATGTCATTAGCGGGCTAGCGGTTGAAATTCTCGCTAATAGTTGGTTCACATGAACAGGGAAGGTTCTACTCTTTTAAGTTTTTTGTCCGTGGCTTCATAAGGCGAACTTTTTTTCTGCTGTTATGACTGCGTTTCCGCAGAGCGGCTGTCTAAGGACGGTGCAACCAGCTACAATTTCTGTACCTTCCTTACATAGTAAATACATTGAGAGAATAATTGCACTATGATTATACTGATGGTGTTCGATTACACAGTCTTAGAGATATAGATATTACTAATTAAAAATATCCATGTCTCTAATTATATTAATAAGATGTTATTCCACATGTACAATAAAAAGTATAAAAAATTATACATAATAGATAAAACATAATACATAATACATAAAAGCAAACAAATATTATACATAATAGATATAATGGGGTGGTAGCTATGGGCAGTTACAGTTATTATATATTTTAGTTCTACCAAACTTGCCCCTCTCGACAAACCTTTAGGTAAACCCAGTGCTCCGTCAGTTCTGATTAAGTAATGGAGACCAGGTTACCAAACCTTAATTAGGAAGAAAATAACAATTGTTTTCGAAGGCTATTTAATTACACAGTTTCCGTGAAAGTTTTAAATTATTGTTGTAGTGTAAATATTAACTTTTAGTTATTTAAACGGTTCTAGATATTTATTAAATGACATTTACATAACGGAAAGGGAAGCTATATATTTTCGCATTTTTCTGTCTTGTGTTTCTTTGAGTTATATCTCATTAATACTAACATTTATCTGGTAGTTATATTTTAATTTTGGTTATATGGCATTCTTTTCCTTTAGTTTATATATTACCCTTAAAAGATGACATTTTAACTTCCACCTGCACATACATGCACTAATAAAATTTTAAACTAAAATAAGATATTCAATTAACCTTGCTTTCATAGAGGAAATGACTTTTAAAACACACTTTATTTTTTCTTTCAACATATTTTTTCGCATGCATTTGTTACAATTACTTTTAAGTCAAGCGTTGCAAACATCTCTTGCAAATGTTGCATATTTTTCTTTGCTGCTTGCTTACTTCGCATTAAAATGAGAGCACGAAGATATGACGATAGTGGAAATAACTATAGCGTAATGTTCCGTTCACCTATACGTAGCTTGCGTGACTGAATCTCTGAATCGCGCGCTAAAAGCATTTTCCTGTTCCGTTCACTGAAGTAGGTCGGGGAATCAATGAATTAATTTAGCTTTTGAGATTTTCGCCGCTGCGTTTTAATCTTTGTTCTTTTTCTGCGGAAGGCTTTCAGCCTTAAACTGCTGAAAGAAGTGTATTTGATGACGACCAGCTATCGATGAAATTTATTTCTTTGAAATTGAAGGTGAAGTTTTAAAATGTTTCTTCTAAAAATAAAGTTCAGTTGTACATTTAAACACATTCACAACAGCTTCAAGCATGAAAATGCTTAATTGAATGACAGTTGGCGAACTGTTCGCTACGCAGGTGTTTAGATAAATGTGGGGAAAAGACGAAATTAAGAACCGATTTTCTAGACAAAAATAACACTAATATTTGTATAAAATATTATTATAAGTATTCATTAGAGGCATAACAATATCTAACTGCAGAAACTTGTGTGAATAAACGACCTTCATAGTGAACATTTACAATATCACTAACGTTTTTATGCAACATTACATTTTAAAAAATTCTTAGTAAGTTAGGTCTTTGCTGTATGATTACAACGCGAGTCGTGTTCAATATATTTATTATAAAACTTATTTAATATAAGAAAAAATATTTTATATTTTGTCGCCACATGAGCACTTATCAGTTTCAAGTCGGAATTTTTCGAAGTAGCTACTGCTGGGAGCTGGAGAGATGGCTAGCGACGTATGCAGGGAGAGATCTTTATCTACCAAATAAAACATTACGCACTGCACATGTATCATCATCTATTCAAATACGTCGGTCCATCTCTTTGCGTTAACAAAAGTAGAATAGCAATAGTGAACATTTGGACGTCATAAACACGTTCCTCTGACTATCTCTTCAACTCCGAACTGTACCAAAACTGGCGGATAAGTCATAAAAGGTCTAGTCTTCCTTTCCTGTGTACTAAACTTAGTACAGAAAGCACGTGAACAAGGAAATTACCAGTAGAAAGAAGGCTTGACACTAAGTATTTTAAGAATGGGGACTCATCATTATAAAGTGTAGGCATCGATATAGATCAACGCCATAACTACGTTGCAATGTGCCGTGTGTTTATAGCCATGCTAATGTAAACTGTTTTCATTTAATCCAGTCATAAGACAAGCATTGTCACTTCATAGAAGTGGTAAGGCGTTTTGAGAGTAGGTACTTTTATGAACCAACACTAAACTTTCTAATGTATTGAAACAATGCTCTCTTTTTACAGAGTAAATTAAGATAAGCTTTCGGTGTTCAGTTTCTTGACCAAACACAAACTCGTTTGTATTTTCAGAGTTTACACCATCGCAACAAGCATCCGAGACCATTTGTTCCTATTTTTGACACGCTTATCTTTTTATCCCCTTTCAGTATGTCACAAATTCATCTTTATGGTGTCAGTCCTGGTGGTATAGTAGTAACCATATTTGCCTCCTAAACCCAAGGTCGCGGGTTCGAACCGGCCGACACAATGAATTTTTTCGGGCGTAAAAATCCTAAGAATGGCTTCCTTCGGAAGGGAAGTAAAGCCGTGAGTCCCGTGTCGTACATTTCCGGCGCGAAAAAGAGCCTCAATTGTTGACTTGATTTATTTACGGATGCTCTTTAACATCTCAGGTCATCAGCGTCCCATTCAAATAAGAGAGTGAATCGGCCGACAAATTTTGCTAGGAGGACTCTTTTTTCAGGCTTGAGGTTCTTTATCGTAGCGTGAAGGTAAGACACGGTTTTACTTCCCTTCAGAAGGAAGCCATACTGAGAATTTTTACGCCCGAAAAAATCTATCGGTCTGGCCGGCATCGAATCCGCGATTTGCCTTAGCTGTGCCAGAATAAATAAATAAATGTGTGAAAAATGAAATGTATAGCTGTAAGGAAATGTTGCTAAAACTTTTTAATTTATTTCGCCATATAATTATCACAAGAATTACCACAAGAAGTTGCCAATAAATTCACCAACGTGGTGAGCTCAGACCCTCCAGTGATATTTATTAGGACTATTTCACGAATAAAATATAATTCCCCTAAACTTAGCTTATAAAATTGTAATAATTTTATATTTGTTTTATGAATTTTTCTAGCCATCTTGCAACAGACGAATGTCGATTGTCAGTAATGCCAATAGAGAAGAGCCAAATATATGTTTAGGACTATTACATGAATAGAATAAGAATAAAAGTAATATATTTTTGAAAATCGCGTACGGATTATTAATAGTTGTGTAAAATGTTATACTTACGAATACCTACCTACATATTCAGAAATCGTGAGACTGAAATAGACGAAAGTCGAGCATTACAATCGCTACCGTTCGATTTACTAGTACTCAGAAAAACAAAACAGGAGGTAACTTTTACCATTTTAAACAAGTGTTTATTAAATTTTATGGTCGCTTAGGCAGGTATTTTATATGATTATTAACTTCGAAGAGTCCTCCATTTTGCGTTATGATTGTCGACAGTTGATTTGTTGCTATCAATATTTTGCCACCGCCTGTCAGCAAATTTGATCAGTGATGCCTGCTCAGGAATTATATTAGGGGTATAGATTGGACTACAATGACCAGAAGACAAATGCACTTCGTGCGGTAAAGTGATTGTATAAAACTACGATAATTTCACGGCAATGTTGGGCTATGATAGGTAAAAATTCAATATTTGTTTCACTTTATTTGTTATTTGTATGATGAAGGCACATAAGTGAAATAGTCTTTGTAGCATAACAGGGATTAGGATTGATAATTTTCTTACAATAGCTATGGAAATTCAATCTTTTTTCAAAATACTTTTGCCTAGGTTTTAGTTTGAAATTGGCATAAAAAATGAATTTTTGCAGAGAGATGAATATATGCGTCTTTTGTCCCAAGACTGATAATCGCTTAAATTATTTTCTGTAGCAATATAACGAGATCTCTATAATTAATTTTGAGCAAATCTGGAGCTCGAGTATTTATTTCGACTATTTAGGTATTAAATTATAAAAATTAAATAATATATTCACAAAAAGCGATTATACCTATGAGTGGTCAATTTTTCGCAACAGTCGAACAGATGAAGATCGAAAACTGATGAAAATAGAAGTTAAAACGATTTACGAGATATATTGTTTTCATTTAAGATCTTTGGTAACAAATTGAAGACAACTTAAGCATAATAGCCTATAAATATAATTAAATATACAATTATTAAAAATACAATTTTTAAATCATTGGTTAAAATGGTTCCACCACTATTTCTATTTTGAATAGAATTTTTGGGCTGTGAACTTTGAATTGTAAGATAAATTTGTGCACCTAACGTCTCACCGAAAGTTTTCAACTGGCGGCCATGTTGATTAAGTAGACATTCTTGTAATTATTATGAGATGGGTATTTTATTTTATTTATTTATTTTCTACATACCTCTACTAGTTTCTAGTGCCAACTGATGTTTAAGCTATAAAGATATTTCACTGTCTTTTATTCTAATTAATTTGCATTAAAAATTGCACTTATGTAGGTGCGATAAAATTAAAGTGATAAAACGGAAACGATAAAATTGTGGCGATAGATAGATGTGATTATTTGGAATTCTTGATGTTCTTATACCAGATTGGTTACTGATTCATGCAATAAATAGTTAATATAATATAATTTGTACCCAATGCAAGGATGTGAATAGTTGGTTACTTAATATTCTCTAATTTTTCATATAAAATAAAACTTGTAAATAATTATTGAATAAGATAATTGATTACTAAACAAAAATAAACAATTGAGCATATAATAAGTCCTTTGAAGACTTTTCGTTATGACTTTCGCAGTTTTAAAAGGCAAAGCGTCCGAATTAGATTATTTTTCAGTATCAGTTCCAACCACGTAGATTTATATATAATGTATGATTTATTAATGCGTTACTTTGAACAGTGTTTAAACTATAGCATTCTCAAAATGCCTCAAAGTATGAAGGTATCTAGGAAAAACCCGAGACTAGCGAAGATCTGTTTAACTAGTTGCTATTGAGAGAACAGTGCGACACCTCAGATAACATTTACTTTGGTTTTCAAACGGAATTTGCTACATCTCTAATTATTCTCGCGAGGAAGTGCATATAAATACTTTTCTTTGACAAATGACTCAAGAGTGTTAGGAATTGAACCCGGCACTATGCTCACTATTGCACATTGCTAAGCCTACAGCATATGTCGTTAATACGCTGAACTGAAAAAAAAAAGAGCTCATGAACAAACATATTAGAAATCGTGAAACAAGATGCAGGTAAAAGCACGTGTTCCTATATCGGATACTGACATTCCTTCCTTTTTCATTTATGGTGTAATGTTGCTCATTGTATTGTTAATTCTATCCAGCTATTAACCGTTTATAAATGATAGATGGGATATGCAAAATGCTGAACATAAATGCTGTTTATTTACTGTGTACCACAAAGGTACATCATAGGTCTTTTGAATATTAACTTCAACATTGCGAGCAATCTACTAATAAATAAATGTATAAAAATAAACAGAAAATTTGTCTTAACTGCTGAGAGAAATCAAGAGACAAAACTACTCGATGAAGAAATAAAAAAGAAATGCAATCAGAAAGGAAATGACAAAGAAATATTTTTTAAAAATAAAAATGAGGCTTATTTGCCTACATTGTCAGATAAAAGTACGCATAATTCAGATCGAGTGAACCCCTTACAATTATTATTAAGTATAATTTCTGTCCCCTATAAATTCAGACATCTTTAATAAACAATATAATGCATGAAAGAACCACAGAAACTTTATATGAAACAAAGATTCTGGGCATCTCTTTTCAATATTAAAATATAGCTCTTAAAAACAAATAGAGCGAAGAAGTACAGCAGGTCTTAAACAAACAATTTGTATCTGTTCGTTCTCTGTACATGACGGCAAACGTTATCATCAACACTGATGAAAATTCAGATATAACATAATCGATCCCATAATGCAATTTTTAACGTTTATATATTCAAATGAGATATAAAAACTGAACTTTCACCTGTGAAGCTTGAGTGGTATGCAAAGTTACAATATCACGCATCTACATTGCGGGTGTTACAATGGATTAAACTGTCAGCACAGTTCTGGAAATTTTCACTATTTTATTTAAGTTTAGTGGGTTTTATGAATTATATTACTGGTGTAAAAGGTCTGACGTCATGGCTAATGGGCAACGTTTCACAGCCTGCTATACAAGCAGCTTCATATTAAAATGGTAACGATAAGGTAGACCAACATGCGTATCGTTTGTAATGAGGAACTTCATTTTATATTAGAAACTACCAAGATTTTCAAAAGACTTTTCATTTTCTGCAGCAGCTTGATAAAAATTACAATGAATTTCTATTACATGCTCTGCAAAGAAAGCTCATTGATAAGATTTTTTTTCTGTTATGGTGCCGAACGTAATATACAGGATGTTTTCCTGGTGACATTACAAACTTTCAGGGATGGTGATGGACAAAAGTATAAATCTGAGATAAGAAATCCCAGTTGTCATAAGTTATAAGCTTTAATAACGATAATAATAATAACAATATTTTGAGGTGTTATTTAAGTGGAAGAAGAAAACTTTCTCTCTAAATTTATTATTATAATGATAATAATAATAATATTTAAATAAAGTTTGATAATAAAGAAAATTAAAAACTTAAACTACTATCTTTACAATAGATGTTAAAAATAGCCTTTTTGAATTTAAATTGCATCGTGGCAACGTTGTAATATGTTCCGTCTTATCCAACCTAATATATCGTCACTCTAATGATGTCATATATATGAATATATTAAAATATAAATGTTATATTTATCACAATTTATGATAAAGTTATTTATGTTCTTATAAATTAAAACTAATTCTAACTTTAATAACAGTTCAATGAAAAACAAAACACATGTGTTATTAAATTACACTAAATTTTTTAAAATGTAATTATACATGTCTCAAACAAATAACATTTTCTACTATACTTAAAGAATAAGAAAATGATATGGCAGTTGTTTAAAGATAAAATTTGAAAGTTGTCTGCTTCAGCAACTATGTGGCTAATAACCATACTCTGGAGAATATTGTTTTCCTTACTTAATAATTTTTTAGTTTCCCAGTAGATCGTAATAATTTGGAAGTAATATTCGCCGCTCGAGAGATGCCATTATTGAATTACGTTCCCTTTAGAAGAGGCTGGTGATGGAGGTAACAAGTCTCCCTCCACACGGTCAACTTCTTTAACCTCGAAAACAGCAGAAAAGTTGAGCTCCCTAACTGCCCAAAGTTAGATGACTCCATTATCATCAACCGCTGTAACATTACTAAATAACATCTAATGCTCCCTGAAGTATTCTCTGTAGTTTAGCTAAAAGTTTGCATCTCCAGTTATTCTCTTTTACAAAGCTTTATACAATAAAACAAATGGTTGAAAAACGCTTAACATATTTACATGTCAAAAATTATGCATACGTTATGATTGTAGTGCAAATTTGGTTTTACAAGCATAGAGAATTTAAACAAATGAAAAACCAGCCCCCTCCCACTTCATGTACATGTTCCGGCCATTTACTGGAGTTTCTAAGTATTCGTACTTGAATATCGGTGACTATGCATGTGTAAAAAAGAGTTTGCATCTTTTGGGATTCACAACTGTACGTCACTTTTTCATTAAATCTTCTATACTGTTCTTTGCATCAGCATCCAAGAAATTTGATTGCATAAATCTCTCTAGTTTTCTTAATGGAATCGGTACGCATGTGCACCTTCCCTACCGCAATTCTTTGTTGTGGAAAATACATCTGACGACGGTGTGAAAACTTCCTATCAGCACAAACCGCTTTCTCGTACTAACACAGGTGTTGAATAGTAACCTCCTATGACTGCATAGCTTCCTTCATTTTCTTTTCCCCTCTCCGCTAGTATTCCTTCATTAGCTGGTTTGTCTTGGTCATCCAGCACAATAAGCGCCATACCCTGTTATCAATTCAAATAAGATTTTTTTGCAAAATGCTCTTTCTACATATGCAATAACTCACTCTAAACCCTATTTCTTATATGTTGCTGAATATTATTTAATCTTCCAGTAAATTACAAATTTAAATTTTATAATTAATTTAATTATTTCACAATGTTCACATTGTTTTAATGGTTCTCCCATTGCTCTACAGTTCTTTATTATAAGTTAACAAAATAGATCAGTATAATGTTCTCATCTCATTGTTAGCATGCAAAAACAATAGAACTTTTATTTTTGATTTTGTTTATTTACGGACGCTCGTTAACATCTCAGGTTATCAGTCTCCCATTAAATTCAGGGCATGAACGAGCCGACAAATTTTGCTCAGAGGCCTCTTCTTTCAGGTTGAGGTTCATTTACGTGCCGTAAATGTACGACACGGGATCCACAACTTTACTTCCCTTCCAAGGAAAGTCATACTTAGGACTTTTACGCCCCAAAAAAATCATTCATCCTGACCGGGATTGAACCCGCGATCTTGCGTTTAGGAGGCAAGTGTAGTTACCACTACATCACCAGGACCGACGGAGAAACAACAGATGGAAAATTAGTGGTATAATGAAAATGCCTCAACTATTTTATTTGGTTGCTTTATTAAATGCAGAAAGTTTAATGTGAATTAAAATTACATTAAATGGAAACATAGCTGCAAATTGCAGTATTTAATTGCTGCTAATAACAGGTAAAAATGAGTAAATACAGAAAGCTTCAACTCTCTTTACCGCAGTTTACGGTCTTGAAGTCTTTCCCCGGCAAGTGCTGCAACGCATAGCACTTTTTTTTTTGCCGGTTTTTTTTTTTATTTACTTATTTACATGTTAGTAGTTTTTACATTTACTTTCCATCTATGAGAATTTGGAAGTTTTGACCCAAAACATTTTAACAATGATATTTTAATAATCAAGTTAAATTAAGAAACAACATAATAAAAGTTACACATCTATACATACAGCCTCTTCTACGGCTGCTGGCGCGATGCGGCGGCTGAGTGGTGGTCCAACTGTTTTTTTTTTAATTTGTACTTTTTTTTTATTTTTTTTTTTTTATTTAAATTAAATCTTCAAACTCAAGTAAATATTGTCCAATACATCGCAACACTGCCATTCGTTGAGCTACTGAGGACCAACTAAATACTGGAAATGTCAAATAATGGGGTTCAAACATTTCTCAGAGACGTCCAGGAACCGGAGGATCTTGGCCTGCACCCTCCGCCAAGCACTCGCGAGGGCTTTGCGGCAAAGACGGTCGATGAAAGCACTGTACACATGGCGCAGAAGAAAAAAAAACATGTACAAAGAATTTAAGAGTATAAAGAGGGACTAAGGATGAACGTCTTAAGACTCTTCATCCATACGAATCAACATCATAGATAGCTGTGTTCCGATGTCACGTATGCCAGTTAAATGTAAATCAATGTAATAGCGGAGGTGCCATTAACCTCAATAAAGCACAAATCGCATACTATCATTCTGCGTACAGGTTTTCGTGGAAGTAGTAAGGCTTAATGCCTGCAGCAAAGCGTCCGAGACCATTTGTTTCTACTCTTGAAGCACCTACCTCTTTCTAGTAGTTGTTCTATGTGCATATTCCTCCCCCCACATCTAAGTTGTTTTTATCGAGGGAACAAATGACTTCTGGAAAAGTTTTTGTAAAACATCAGAAAAAAATCTATAGTTTTAAAAGTGGAACAAAAATACTTAAAAGACAACTATACAAATGGAAAATTCATACATTATTATTAATCGAACAAAACTAGCGTTGTTTTGGTTACTTGCCTGTTTTATATTAGTATCTATATAGCGCAATATTATTGGTCTGGCAGCTTTAATTGTAATATAATATTGAGTATCAAATACCACTGTAACACAGATAATGCTGATGTAGGTTACAACATTCACCATATTTGTTTTTCAATTGTTGCTGCAATCTGTCTTGCTGAAGTACAACTAAGCAGTTGCCATGTATTACGTTTTACCCATTGTTTGATTTTGTGGTTAATGGGTAAATTTCTTCAACGTAATATCACTCTTAGGAAACTTTGTCTCCTATTGAATGTACTTTAATTTAAAACTGTGACAGGAGTTTCCAATTACACTTCTATCGCGAGGAGGAATAGGAGACATTAGAGGAGAACAAAACAACAAAGGAAGTAGAAATACGTAATAAAAGTTTAAAAATCTACATTTACTTTTTGACATTTCTTCAAAATATGAAACCTACTGGTTGATTTATGGTGTAGTTTATAAAAAAATGTACTTAAAATAAACCCCGTGTGCAAACTGTAAAATTGCATCACTGGTCAAGTGGCAAAAAGTATAATTTGTTTCCATACGCTACCTACAGAGTTAGTCAGGACCTTTTCGGCAAGTTCGAAGGAAAAAATAGATCTCACAATGCGGAACATTTTTATTAAACGATCATGTCTCCCGGCGTATCATTTAGGAGGCAAACATCATCTAAGGAAACATAGATATTAGAGACATTTAACAAAAATATATGTATTCTGAGGCATTAATATATTGCACCTCATGGAATAGATTAATTATCAACGACCAAATTGTTAGTAGAAAATTTTGTTCCATTTATAGCTTGGAAATAATTGCATATAGTTATGACGGTGATTTCTCTTCCATCCTGTACATTGTATAATATAAAGTGTAATGTTCGTACATGGGGAATTCGGTTTTATTAGAAAGAAAATAAATAAGTAAACCATGAAAAAGATTGTTCTAATTTTTAACTAGATCAGGTTAGGAAGCCAAAAAGGTAACCGTTTTCGGATTAAGATTTTGCAACTAGGATTTTAAAAAAGCGTTCGTTTATTAGCTGGTTTTTATAATTTTTATGCTGTGATGTGTGCATGGTGTTCGCTGACATTAAAAATCCAATTTTGCTGTTCTCGGCTAGTTTATCCCAGTATGGTGATTTTTATAGTATTTAAACTCAGAAAAGTGGCTATAAATTACAAAACAGAAATATCTAAGTTATAGGTATACTTTATTTTAAGGAAAACTTTGAAATATCACAAGTACGTTATCTCGGAATCGTCAGGTACCTTTCTGAACATTCCTATGCGCATGCGCTGGCATCCTGATTCACTCACGAATGAGAATTTCTTTCGGAATCAAATAACCGGTAATATTTATAGCTATATGTGCTAAATACCCTCCCGTACGGTTTGACAGACTTTGAAACTTTGGTAGTTTCGGTCAGGAGATTCCATTTTATACATTCTATAGGTTTTATTAATTTTTGTGTATTAATTAAATAATAATCAATCACGAAAACCGCGTGATAGGCGACCGGCGGGAGTGTATGCAATCACATGCCCCCCCTGCAATGCTGTCCTCTACCAAAGAAGTCGTAAGACGAAGGTAGAGGAAGCAGAGGTCGCAGAGGCAGGCCAAGGCTAATCCCGGGCTTTAGCGCCAAATGAGAACGATAAGAGATATTTTATGTTTGTAGGGAACAATCCTCCCGTGGCGAACACTGAAGAGAAACCATCTTCCTTCGGCGTGGACTCTTCCCTTATGTACCATGGTTTATTCTTATTCTTCTTCTTATATCTCAAAGCTGATTTTAACGCAAAATGAGACTGGTGCATTTGTATTCATTACCAAATTATATTGCAGAATAAGTAACTCATGATATTATAGTGCAAATAAATAACAAAATGCATTGGCGACAACGATTCTTAAATGAGTAATTTTAAAATCTAGAACCAGCTGTACTCTATTCATATGGAGTGGGACCAAGTGTTGTTTCTTACCAGTTTTGGTGAATGAGCTACGTGTGCGTTCATGCTATCAGTGGGTTATAAGCACCAAATGTAGCAATAAAGTTATAAAGAAAAATAAAACTTCCAGATGTCTGTTAGAAAGCACTTGTAATATATTAATATCAGTTATAAGAATTTATAAATAAAAATGACAATCGCCAATTGCAATATTAATAGAAGGATCCAGGGTGGAAAGAAAATAATGGCAACATACCAAAAGTAGTAAACCATTCATTCTAAAACCTGGGAACTTTTGCATTCCTTCATGCAAATCCCTGTCTTTGATCCCCTGCTGCCTCAGTTCTGGATGACACTGAACCTTCATAGCTAAGCCGTTTTAGTTTATGTTTCAGAAGTAGCACCTACTGCAACACTGTAGTCTGACTTCTGCGGCGAACTCCCTCACTGTCCATCACCATCTCCAGCAGTGATTGAATCATATTAACATAATGCCCCTCAAGGACAAGACAATCTAACTGGCTACTCTTCTATTCTATTCCGTTGTTGTAGAAAGTATGGCAACCTACGGACCACTATTCATATGACAAATTTTAATTGCCATAGGCTTCTCACAGACCTGCATGAAATTTCCTTATGTTTATAACACGCCATTATTCATTTTAATTCATGTACACGTCACACTTTTATAAAATATCACTTTACAGCGATCCAACTGTATACCAATACTCAACAGTTGCGTATTCATCCGACTACAAATAGTGTACTAGTGACGCTGAGTGTGTTTAACAGCTATGTCAGTCCTCCTGACGTGCTGCGAACAACAACGCCCCCACTTATTCATTAAAACATAGCGTCACCATTGCCACTGTTTTCTTTCCAGCGCTCATATATTAAGCTGTTAATACTATGTTCAAAACCTGTTACTTCGCGGAATTTACGGCTATTCATGGATTATTGAGTTGACTTATCAGCTCCGGTATCAGCTGGGAGAGCTGAAAGATACGTCAAAGCAGCAGTAGTTACATGTGAGTGGAATCGAACGGTATAGCGAGCAATATGAGTTGAATATTTTCTTCTATGTGCTTCATCTAATATTCTTCATTAATATTGGCAAATATAAGATCATGCAAGAAATAATACCAGTTATCAATTTGGAAATAAGACTCGCCTTTAAGCTTAAGTGTATGAAGACGACCAAGCTATTGTAGCAAATGCAGAAAATGTAATTAAAAATTTAAACTTAATCAGAAATGCATCAAAATATAACTTCGAAATTTCGACTGAAAAAACAAGGTAATGATTTTCCAAAGAAACAGACAAATAAGATGAAAATAGAACAGGAAACAATTTTAACTACCTAAGCAGTAAACATTATTATACACATTCATAAACATTTATATACACACAATAAAATTAATCGATTCAATTAAATAAGTGAAACAATAAAATTTTAAGAAATATTAGAGAAACAAAATTCTACAAATGTATAGTAATTATTATTTTACAGTAAATGTGCGTGGAACATAAGTTGGAAAGGAAAAACAGATTAGAAAATTTTAAGTCACGGCCGGGATTCGAACCACGGATCTTCGGCCTCTCTTGTCGATGCTCTTTACAATGTTTCAAAAGTACCTAGGGACCTCGGAGGACAGAAATACTAGAAATACTAATGGTAGACACTGCGATTTCTATAAGGGAAGTAACAAAGACAAAGCAGGGCAAAGCTCCGGGGCGGAATGAATTACTGCCGGAATTGGTTAAAGCGGCCTCATATACTGAGAGATTTGGTTTGGTGTTGCTCGAATGTTTAACAATACATTTAATGAAGGAGAATACCCAACTTGTTGGGTTACTGGAATTATTCACCCGATATATAATGGGAAATGGAGTTCAAGACAACTATAAGAGTGTCATGTTGCTTCCGATTATAGGGAAAATTATGGCAGAATTTTGTATGAAAAGAATAAAAATCATCCTGAAAATCTCACAATTGCATTAGGGATTCAGGGAGGGGTACAGTAACATTGACAACGCATTTATTTTGGACACATTAAGGTTGAAATAAAACGGGAAAGATTGCACCGTGCTTTTGTCGATCTCAAAAAAGCTTTTGATTCCGTTCATTGCGAAGCGCTATGGCACAAATTACGGATGAAGGGAATGTCAACAAAAATGATCGAGCGCTACAGGGGATATATAGACAGGTGAAATTCTGCGTTAAACACAACAGGAACAGAGTAACAGGGAGTTTGTATAGTCGGAGATGTATAAGGCAGGGTTACATTCTACCACCCCTACTCTTTAATCTTTTTATTGACATATTTGACAAGAAGAAGATATAGCGCCATATGCAGCACTACTCTGTTATACGCGGATGAAGTGACAATTGTTTTTACTATGAAAGATGGCGTACATTGTGGACTAAACAGACTCTAGACCTACTGTGATACTTGGTTACTTACGGTGAATACAAGTAAAATGAAGATTATGACCTTCAAGAACGGAACTATTTTTAGCAAAGTAGAGACAGGTGTATGCAGGACATACACTAGATAACGTGGAGAATTTCGTGTACCTTAGGTTAACTTCCTCGATGAATGGTAGATATTGATTGGGAGAAACTTAAATCGAATGTAAAACCCGCAGAAACTCTCCGTATAAGAAGCAGAACTCCAGATGTTCCGGTAAGGCCGTTAGAGGCAGCATGTAGGGCAATAGTGCAAGGTACAATGAACTATGGGACCAAAATTTGGGGTTGGGAACAGAGAAATAGGATCGGATGAGGACGAGTTTTCTGAAATGCATTTTAAGAGTAAGAAGGCATGCAGCAAATTGCGGAATTTGGTGCCTATAGCGAGATTACAGAATGCAGGATCAGAGCGGTGTAGAAATTGCTCATGAGGTCAAACACTAATTAGGGCGGTCTACTACGGGAGCAACTGAGAATGGGAAGAAATAAAACTGGGTCTCAAAATTAAGAAGGGGTCAGGAATATATAGGAATGGGGAACATTTGGAACGCAGAAAGGGGGAACAGGAGGGGGGTTTGGAGGAAAGTTAAGAAACGCTTGAGGGACATTAATAGGCAGCGGACTGTTTCGGAATGTGCAGAAAACGTTTCGCTGAAAAGTTTCGGAGCTGAAAATTAGATGGGATATGGGGCGTTATATCCAAACAGGGGCCAAGCTCAATAATCAGGGGCTCCCTTGGTTTGCGTTAGAGAGGGTGCGATTCAGCTGCCCTTATGTGCAGAGGAAGAATTATGGGACCATCTTCTGGCCTACTGCAAGAGGACGGGAGAATGGAGAAGGAGATATTTGCCGGCCTCGTTTGTTAACACGGGGAGAGGGCAGCGGCAATGATAAACTTTCCTGCCAGATAGGAAGGAGAAAGAGAGAGTGCGAAAAGTTTTAAATAAAGTGAGATAGCTCAGATCAAAAGAGACAAACAACCGAAAACAGGCTGGGGAACATGAGTCACAATTTTCTATTTCTTTTATATATATTTCACATATATATACATGTGTAAAATACCTAACGTTTGTTGTCGATTGAAAGAAAATAGTTGAAAATACTTTAAAAGAAACGCTACAACTAGTAATCCACACCGCTTATCACATGTTATGCACCTATATGAAGTTTAAATGTGCTGCACTTTATAAGTTCAATGGAAAGCTAATCTATCGCGTCTTTCAATCAGCCAATGCCTATCATAGGTTCTAGAGATCTAATATGCGAAAGCTTTGGGTGCCTTAATTCAATTAAAATAAGACAAGCTGAAGATCCTCGAACTGGATTATGAATAAGAAAGAATGAAGCAAACTCCCACAGAAAGAAGTTGGTGTCCACCATTGCTAATAATACACTCCCAAACTCATGGATTTGACACCGGGAGCGAATAGCGGGAAGCTCTGAAAATGACAGCTCTCGTTTCCGCTGTACGTTCTCTACCAGACGGGATTCGGGCAACAATCTCTGTCAGAGAGACGGAAACGTTCTTCACTCAACACTACATAACTCTCAACATCACAGGATTCGCTCAAAGATCGCAGATCTGTGTGCTCGAAGAAGTTCACTGTCGATATGATTGCCACTCCATCAAACAACAAAATGAATTATATAATAGATTCTGTCGTTAGATTTGAAAAACATAAGGGCTAATCTAAGCAAGTGTATCGACAAAAAAGGAATATCTGCAACAGCACGACACCATACTTAACGGAAATATAAATTTCAGAACGTAGAAGTAATTGGCCTAATGGAGAAGCCGATGGTGTTCCTCTGCACCTTTTCACCTGGAAGAGATTTAATTCAGGGAAAACAAAGATAAAGGTGGTGATAGCTATGGGTCTTTATTTCTACTTCGCCACCACCTTTATAGCCAATAAGAATTCTTCAGACAATTTTAAATAAGTTCCCCTTTTCACAATTTACATTATTTTATATGTATTTCTTTTACCTTCACTTTGTTTATCTCGTCTTCATTTTTATAAATTTAATTTTTGTTTCTAAACTTATACATATATATATATATATATATGTGTGTGTGTGTGTGTGTGTGTGTGTGTCGCTATGCTCCGTTAATTGAGGGAGCTGTTGTTCTTTTGTCAATAAATTAAATAAATATTAAATTTTATAAAATGTAAAGAGAAGCCGAAGGAAAGACTCACATAACTAATTTCTTATAAAAACATAAGTTGTAGTGTAATGTGAAATATTGTCTATTTTATCTCATTTAAGTTGAGAAACCCCAGGAGGTGAAGTACCCCTAATAAACTGATCTCAGGATCTTTAATTGTTGTTAACGAGTTGACGATTTATAATCAGACAATATAAATTGCAGCGAACCAACATGATAAAAATATATAGCTGTCTACCTATTCACGTTAAATAAAATATGAGTAAGAGCAACCCCCCCCCTTCTTGCAGGCGATCCTGATTAACGGGTGGGTATTCGGTAATCTGAGAAGAAAACTAAACAGTTCTATTTTCCCCCATTTGTTACATTTATTATTATTATTGTTATTATTATTATTATTATTATTATTATTATTATTTTAACAGCTCATTATAATTTGATGGAAAAAAGAAGCAAAAGAGCTGCTGCTATTTGATCATTGAACGTTAATTACTAGCTTTTATGATCATTAGCTGCACAAAATATTAATTCATTTTTCCTAAAACTTTAAACCTTATATAAAAAGGGTCATTTATGGAAAGGTCTTTACATAAGCCATGGCTATGTAGCCCTTATTTGCGATTCACGTTATCTGGAATTAAACGCCAAAAGGAAGCGATGCCGTATTTCCGCTATAGAGCTAGAATAAGGGGGATGTAAAACGTGCTCCTTTGTTGACAGAAAGGATGTCATGAGAAGGAAGGGTAAATTTACCACTCATCTCCTTCCTTGTATGTCCAAAGTTAACATTCTGGTAGCGGAACAAAGAGGGAGGGGGAGGGGGAGAGGGGGGTAGATGGAGAGAGAGCGAGAGAGAGAGAAAAGAGGACAAGGCCCTTTCATCGCCAGCTATCGACATTATGCAAGGATATTTTCTTTGACACAGACTATAACCACTTGAAAGTTAAGCTGGGGTTCTTGAGATAGCATATTTTGGCGATGCTGGTAATCTTTCTCTTGTTTTTATGAATATTATCACAAGTAATATCACCAGAGAGTTGTGATTGTCAATTGTCCATGCTTTTGTTGCTATCAATAGCTCCCCACCGCCTCTAGCAAAAGTGGTCAGTGATGCGTGTTTAGGAATTATATAGTGGAGACATTGAGTTGGCTACACTGACCATAAATGCTGGGAGCGTGATAAAACAGATTTGATAATTTTTTTCGATAATTTCCCTCCGTAATCCGGCTGTGATTGGTCAAAATTCAACATTTTGTTTCATTTCATCGGTTGATTTTATGATGTCACATAAGTGAACTAGTCCAAATAAGTTACAAACGGGTGCAATAGGCATTTAAGAACTAAACGGCTGTATTTAGTTCGTTTTCTGTTAATTTTACGATTAGATTTTGCACCTACTAAAGAAAATTTTATTTATGAATTACATGATCTACATCGAGTCTTAAATACAAATTGTTATTCCTACTACTAGCTGGGCTATCAGTAAAATATTGAAGTTTCGAGTTTCATTTCAACACAAGTATACATTTTTCACTGTATCAATTATATATTTATACTACAATACACTGCACTGCACTGCACTACACTACACTACACTACACTACACTACCATACATACATACATACATACATACATACATACATACATACATACATACATACATAGAGTGAATCACCTAAATTTGCCTACCACCATGAAACGATTCTATTGATGCCCTGTTTTCACTGAATTGAAGTCCAAACAAGAGTTTATCAATGTACTTACATTTCAACAATTATTTCTAGCACAAGGCTACAGTTTTTAAAATAGAACAATGTCCATCGACTTTAAGAAAATGAAAATAAATGAGATTAGAATGGCAATGGGATTTTTGAATGAATTTAGGCCAAGTAGTTTATGAGATAAAGTCCATACATAGGGCTGGAACTTCCAGGCCCATGACCATTAGACAAACGCAATACACTTCTCCGATGTTAGGCAAAAATAGTACATGTGTGTTCGTATTTAGTCTACAATTTAGTAAAAATATTACCACTAGTCCTGAATGGGTCTAATTTCTGAGGCTTAGTCATATGAAATGTTTAATGAATTGTCTGCCCGATTTAACTATTTAGATAAGAGCTTATTTAAAGGAAGAAATTATTGTCGCCATTTGCTCTCGATTGGCTTTTGACACTTTCTTTGGAATTCCACTTATTCCGTTTCTGTTAATGGTGGAGCCAACTTTATTTATATTCTTATATCACATCGCTTATATCTCTTATACCCAATTCTCTTCTACTATACCAACTTCGTTTTTGCTGTCTTCGTCTATACCCTGCCACTATTATTAAGAATCTCATTTAGGCAACTTCGATTTTAAAACAACTTTAAACATTTAGTGAGCAGCGTTTTGATCCATTTATGGTGGTGGGTATGGCTGTAACCTTATAACAGTAACAGCGAGAAGGTAGTTCAAGATTGCTACATTATCTTTTATAACCTAATTTTCTAAATTGTTGTTATTTAATTGTCAATTACTATTTTTCTCTAAATGTCGTTATTTTGCTTTTATGTTTTGATATTTTATGATTAAGATATACTCTTTAATTATTTTGCTAAATTTACGGAGCCTTCTGTAATTTTCCTTTAACATGCATAACGGAAAGGTAACAACTTATGAATTAGAGGATATTTAATTTTATGTTTTTATTGCACAACTGATTTTAGCTCTTCTTGCCATTTTAATGACATGGTCAAGAAGAAAAGAAATAGTAGATAATAATGAATACCTTTGTCTAATATCATTTATAAAAATACATACATCATTTTAACGATAAAGATTACATAACACGATAAATCAGTTAAACGTTGCACTGTCATTTGGTTATTGCAATATTTAGAGAATTTTATAACACTAAATGTTGAAAATGTTGGTGAGCTTTTTGAAAGTCGGCATTTCCTCGCTCGGGAACCGAGTTAAAGTCATTCTAAGGCAAAATTTTGCCCCAATTTGCTTTACCACTATCATCAGCAACTATGAACTTCTTTAGCATATAACTCCGTTAATTTTCTTCGTGGACCATAGATTTCCTATTTCAAATGGTTTGTACACTTTCGGAAACCATTGCGCCGTAGTCATTAATACACAGAATATTACATAAAATGAAATATGGGTACAGTTCACCTTGCTTAATGAAGATAGGGATGTAATAATATACCTAGTGTAAACTTGTGTGAATAATAAAGTACATGATATGTAAGAAAAGTTATTCTTTAATGAATAAGCTAACATATGCGTACACTATTAGGACTGGCGTATCAATTCCCAGTAAGAACAAATTGCATTGGTGAGGTTTTCGTCATTCTGAAATAATGTATACCATGTAACTTTTAACACTGGCGAACCCAAAAATCATTTAGATTTATGGCAACCGACATGGAACATCAAGTGACCACTCATTCCATTGTCACGAGCAGCCGAAATTCTCAAGATATGAACTATTGAACGGGATTCGATTGCAATCAGGAATGCCCTCCCTGACAGGTTTTCCAGGTTATCGCCAGGCTTCATAAATGGCAAATATTGAAATGTTTCCTTCCTTAAAAATACCTTGCCAAATTGAATATTTCTTCTCGTGTATCATCAGTGATGATATACCGACTGTAATGCCTCAGCAGATAAAACGGACGTTTAACATTATTAAAAACCTCGTTCCACGCTATAAAAAAGTAAATAAAATTAAAGAAAGAAATATTAGCGGTAAACTCACGCCCTTGATATAAATCTAAAAGTTCTTCCACTTTCTATTAGTGTACTATTCATATGGATAAACAGTCATGCTTTAAAACATTCAATAAACGTAATGTTACTGTTAAACTACTTTGAAAACATAACTAAAGGAAAGCAATACCGCGTTTTATATTAATAAATGCTAAACAATGTCAAAAACTTTAGATTTCAGGTTATTTTATCAATATCTGAAACATTTCAAGCACTCCTAATTAGTGGATAGCGTATAAATTCATTATTATAAAATTTACTAAAAATTTAAGGGATACAACTGCCAAAATCGCTGTTTAGGGTGGTCTTCTGACTTGGTATATTTACGGGCGCTCTTTAACATCTCAGGTCTTCAGCGTCCCCTTCAATTCAGGGCGTGAAACAGTCCATAAATTTTACTCAGGGACCTCTTCTTTCAGGCTTGAGGTTCTTTTTCGTGCCGTAAATGTACGACACGGGACCCACGGCTTTACTTCCCTTTCGAAGGAAGTCATACTTAGGATTTTTACGCCCGAAAAAATCCATCGATCCTGGCCGGAATTGAACCAGCGATCTTGTGTTTATGAGGTAAGTATGGTTACCCCTACACCACCAGGATTGACTAGAGTGATCTAGTATGCTACGATTTAGCTCAATAATTTTCCAACCTACCACTGTGAAATACAATCCCCCCTGCGCACAACAGATTAACGTCATTAGGGAATGCACACTAGGTGTGAACCATTATCTCGCTAATGCTGCCATAGTTACAGCTTGGACGTGCAGTAGCAAGGACACCTGCTGATGAGCAGAGCAGGTTCAATTTACACTTTCTCTATGCTTAGTAATAGACGGCGATGACTGGGAAATAATCTTTTTTTTTTAATTGATTTATTTATGGACGCTCTTTAACAGCTCAGGTCATCAGCGTCCCATTCAACTCGGGGCGTGAAACGGCCGACAAATTTTGCTCAGAGGCCTCTCTTTCGGGCGTAAGGTTCTTTTTCGTGCCGTAAATGTACGACACGGGACCCACGGTTTTACTTCCCTTCCGAAGAAAGCCATACTTAGGATTTTTACGCCCGAAAAAAATCTATCGGTCCTGGCCGGCTTCGAACCCGCGATCTTGGGTATAGGAGGCAAGTATGGTAACCACAACACCACAGGACCGATGAAACAAACTATAGACAGGAATTCAACTTTTTTGTGCTTACCAAATACAGACTTACTGCTTATTGAATAGAATTTGTTCAAAAGTTCGGGAATACACGTGCACTCTAAAAACATTAAAAGTAATGACAGATATCATATGAAAACTCGTCTTATAAAAGTCTTTAAAGGTGAAATATATCATTGTTTATAAGATTTTCTCGGAGAATTTTCGTACAAACATTCCAAAATCGAGGAAAAGATAGATTCAGGTAAATGATATATAGATAATTAACATCAACATCCGGAGGATTGTCCCCATTAATCTCAAACTAATTCGAATCATGCCTCTGCCGCGGCTATTTTCAGCCTACGCCTGTATTTTCCTTGTCACATGCGAAACTTAGTGGAAAATAGCATAACATTTGCGAATTTATGGCAAGGGTACTTTGTGGAATTTTCAACTTGGGCTCAGTTAATCAGCAATTGTAAAAGAAAACACCTAACCACTGGCAAATCATATGTGAGTGGCAATGCTGAACATCACAAGAAAATATTCCCATCTGAAGTCGGAAGTGCGTAAAGCGAGCACGTAACACGAATTGCAACATTGGTGGACCATGTCAGGAAAGAAACAACAAGCACAGCGAAGCACCGCAATATCCAAAGACACAATGTGTCACAATTCCTGAAATTCTGGCGCCATTAAAACTGCGTCTCAAGCATCTGGGCGCGCTTTGAGAGAGTAGCGTAGCAATCAACGCCTGAACATTTGCAGAAAATTGTGTGAACGGTACTTGGCAGATGACATCAAGACATAGGATGTTTCTCTGATATATATGAATGACACAAACCGTCACCTTGTGATTACCGCCCAATGGGGGAAAAGGAGCATTCCTACTTTATCCGAAAAAACAAGGGATTCCAAATTATTGCGGCCGAGGAGAAC
Organism: Metallyticus violacea; assembly: GCA_030762175.1. Lineage (NCBI taxonomy): Eukaryota > Metazoa > Arthropoda > Insecta > Mantodea > Metallyticidae > Metallyticus > Metallyticus violacea. The sequence continues at coordinate 47,222,661 of CM060835.1, read as the reverse complement.
TCAGGGTTCACAGAGTTGCAAATAGTATCAAGATGAATGCAGCCTCCTGCCATAGACCCTTATTATTGAAGAGACATTTCTCTGTTGTGTAGCAACGACGCCTCTACAGTTTGAAACCAAATCGATAACCATCCAGTCACACTCTCAGATTATCTCATCACTACAGGAAACCTGCTGAGACTATTGTAATTTTATATGCATATTGAACAAAATTTATGCTAAACATATAAGCTAAACGGTGTGTTTTAAATATTTCTGCTGCATTAGTACGAAAGAGCTTCAAGAACCGAGTAAAATTCTTAAAACATGAGATAGCACCTTGGCTAAGAGTCAACTGAGTTGTGATATAAAATAAATCAAAGTCTATTGGAGTGTAAGACTCTGTAAAGACAAAGAACATCTTTATTAGGATACTTTAACATGTATGCAGGGTTCTAGAAGTTACTAAAGTACTAAATCCAAACTACAAAGTTAGACTAAAGAAGTGCATAAAAGGCCCTTGAAGCTCAAGTGCCAAGCTGTATTTGCACACTCCAATGTTAATCAATCAATCAATATGCTTTTAAGTTAGGGAAGTTCTTTCATTTCCTGTTTTGATGGCCAATCCAAGCACCGTTTTAATCGAACTTTGCGTGCCATATAGTCAAACTGGAACCGCGCCTTATGAGAGAGTGAATTCTACTCATTACTAAAGTGAGTTACCGCGTATCGGCATAATTTCTAATTATAAATATTAAAATGCGAATGTAGATATGTAATGTTGTTCTTTTCCAACCATTGTTATGCATATTAATTAGTGGAGTGGAGAATATAGTTAAAAAGTGTTTAGAAGCGGAGCGAGTAAGTATTCGTGTTTCATTTGATGACCTAATAGAATTAAGAACAAAGAACTCGTATGTGCCATACTTAAATAATCTGCAAATGAGTCTAGCGTATACTACTAAGTGTAAAATAACATTAATTGTAAGCCACTCTAAACAAGGTAGTATTAAATGGATATAATAATAATAATAAATGTATAAGAAATTTTTTGTTCTTCTTCTTCCTTTGAACAGAATTTCTGTTGCACTTATTTTGGTGGTATTTCTACCTTTTCCCGGGACGTGATATGTCTCGTCTTCTGTCTGGTATGTCATTGTTAAACATTGTAAAAATGTCTTTACAAGCTATTCTTTGTAGTTGATTATTCATTTATTTCTAAGTATAATTTATATGTTATTTTTTATCTATATTCCGGCATTTTTACTTAAAAATCCCATTCACTGGTTTCAATACTACTTCTATATATATTTTTCCCTAATCCACTACTGCCCACCACATAACAACGTTGGAAATTATGGCATGTTCGAAAATGAAAACTAAATTTCTTCGTGATTTTTATTCCTAATATTATCCCACTGCAGCATTAAGATAATTAAAACTATACGTGTCCTTTTTCTTTAATACCGATTTTTCCAAAATGAGACATATTACATCCTACAAATGTAAAATGACTTATTGGTTAAACAATCATTCTAATACTATTTTCCTTTAGGTGCTATTCTTTAGTCTTTTCATTCTGATATTTCTAAATTGTAAATGTTAAATTGTTTTGTGAAATTCCGACAAATTTTGCACAGAATTCCTCTGAATTTCCAGTTATTGCTTAGTATTCTCAAAATGTTGTATATTTTTCTTTTTAAATAATTTATATTAGATATCTAATTATATAATCTAAGGCAATATCCTAGTTCAATTTCTTCATTTACTTCAAGTTCTCCGAGTATGTTATTTACTGCTTATTCTTTTTCAGAATGCCAATACTTTTAGGACAATTACAAGAAATGTACATCGAACATTCTCAATTTCAACGACAGTAATGCATAAGTGGTAACGGAGGAATAATCCCTGAATGCTTTTAGTTATACTCAAGGACAATGTAATTTGAGACATTCCCAAAGAAGAAGGTTGGTACTTGAACACTGCCATTAACACCTGTCTTGCTTTATTCTTATAAAGCAAAAACAATTGGATATTTAGTCAAAACAGTTGAGATGGAGATAAGCTAGTGGTATCAACAATTTGCTGTTACTTATATATACTTCCCAATGTTTTTCTACTATTACTCATGGATCAATGATCTCAAATCTTTTGCAAAACCCAGTTTTTATACAAGCGCGAAATTCGGATGACCATGAGAATTCTTCAAAAATATCAACCTTGAACAACTACACTAAAACACGGAATATTTGTAATTAACAAATAAGTACATTAATGTAGATTTTTGTGTTTCATCCCTTATCCTTTTCTAGTTCATCTAAATGTTTATTTTACCTTGTTTTCAGCATACTCTGCACTTCTCTTAGCCAGGCTTTAATATTTCTACAGATCTATTTCTACAAATCCTTTATTAATAGCCTCCATAACTTCGTAATAAGGTTAAAATGTCCTCCCTTGTTTTAGCAATAATCTACAGTTGGTACAAGAAGCTAAATATGCAACGTAAGCTGAAAGTTCCAGCTGTTAAAAGTATTTTTTCAGTTCTTATGGCCTGAAGAAAGAGCTCATCCACTTTACGTGATTTTTCTCCTTGATTGTGTATCATAATTTTGAAACAAATTTTACCTCGTAATGAAATGTTATTGTGACTCAGCTAAAACCCTTATGCAACGGAAAACACAGCTAATAGATGCACCCTATGTTTCCATACCTTACTTTCAATTTTATTTTTATAGTCATAGTGATGCCTTCATGACCCATTCATAGTCATAAATACGTGAAGAAATTTCTATTTATCCGCTCTAAAATGCGTTGATTCATGTGCTTTACAAATTTTGTGGACTGAGCCTTCCACGACTATGTCTGAAAGATGAAGGAGGAGAAACCCATTGGACCAAGGCCTTACAGCCCGGGAGACTCGGTTCATATAATTGACACCGGCCGTGAAAGCCTATGTTCTACAATTACTTACAAATGTTGATTCTCAATCGTTTTTCAAGGTACCCATCTTGTGGTTGATTCTTTAGTTAAAATATGATATAGAGAACATGTGAGAAACCTGTTATAATTACGTGGGGAAAATCAACCGTAAATCGGTATTTTTAATTTAGATATTGAAACCTAATTAACTCTTTTTATATAAAATTTCCCGATTCACAAACACGTTTTTTTTTTCTCTTTCTTTCTTAAGGAGAAAGAATGGAATTGGGGTTCCAGCCAGATGCACACACCTTGGTCCAAACATATGACAATCGCAATGCGTTAAGTCTGGACTGCTTGGGGATATTCCAATTCTGTACACTAGATTTGCGTGAGATGTTCCATTGTCATAGCAGCTGTATGCTGAAGGGCCTTGCCTTTGAGGAGATCTTCCCGAATCGGTGTTAATAGCTTTTTTGGCTTATAAGCATCTTTCGTTTTACCAGAAACTGACAATAATAAGCTGCATTGATTGTTTGACTTTCGTGAAGAAAATTGATGAATAAAATGATGCCTTTGGAATCAAAAAAACTATCAAGAGCTTTTTATTTATATAGGAACGAATTTCCCCTTTTTTCTTTCAATTCATGTTTCATCGCAGGTTACGATTCTATGCAGAAATATTTCTTCTTGATCCCAGTATTGAGCCAAAAGCAACTGACACGCTCCCAAAAGTTCAGCTTCTTGATATCCAGTGAGATTTTGAGGAATTCACCTTGCCAGAATTTTCCGGTAATCCAATTCCTCTGAAATGATGGAATGAATACAAACCCTAAGCTCAGAGGAAGGTTCAATAGTCTAACGTCAGTCAAACTCGTATAAGGCCTTGAACGACTCGAATGTTTGTTTTGGTTACGGAAATGGTTTGTTTCGAAACACTACAATGTTCAGTGTGCAATCGCAACAATGTTGCAAATCAGGTAAGGACTTTCAAAATAGACGAGAAGGTAATCTATTAATGGTTTTCATATGCTTGTTTGGAAATTGCACATGAAAAATGCTAGCAAATTCTAAATGAATAGAATGCGACAACACATTTCAACTATAACGCAATTTTCCGCGAGACTTACGCTTGTTGCTGTTCTTTCTGTTCCTGCTGTTAGGTTCTATATACACGTGAAAAAATAACTTGCCATTACAGAATGTTTCGTTTTAGAAGAGAATCGCACTGAAAGCATTATAGAAAAACGGCGTCTTATACCTACAGAAAACACTATGAATATACGTGGAAAACTTGACGATAGTCCATGATGTGATGGTAGAAGAAAATTGATTAATGTTCGTTACTATTTAGGACAAACGTTATGAATTTATTTCAAATGATATTTTAATGAAATAAAGTTGTAATCTGAATGCTGCTTTAAGACTTAAGCATGAGAGATGATATGTTCACGTAACATTTGTGATCACATGCTCGGTAAACTCAATTTCTCCTTTCATTGTTCCTGTTTTGCTTCTTACAGTACTTCTGGCGAGTTTAGAGTTAATCAGAAAACTTTGAAAACAAGTCTGTCGAATACATCAGACGTAGGAGAACTAAAGTTTCGTTAAAATGAAAACAAACTTGTCAAATAATACCAGCTTTAAAAGCGAAGAGCTATTCTTTACCGGATGGAGGAGGGGTGTACGTAAATTAGTTAACCAGAAGCAAGACTTTATATAGACTATTAAAAAAGTTGGAATAGCTCAATATTGGTATCATTGCAATATAAACCACTTTAGTTATAATTAAATGTTTTATGCATATAATCAGTACATGAATATTCAAAGTGCACTATCTCTGATCACACTGGTTTATTTCAGTAATTCTGCTTCAAGTAAAGGTGTTTAGATTTTATTTCCACTTGCTCAGGTTTTTTTATTTGTTTTACATTTCATTGCATTTGAAAATGTTATATTAGTCTGAAAGGCTTAGAAACTTGCGCATTTGTTAAAGAAATAGATAATGTTTCATTCTTCCAAAGCGGAATATAATTTAAAGAAAAAACGATTACCTATAAAACAATAAAAGAAATTATTTATCACAATTTTGTACTTCAAAGAAAAAATAGACGTATCCCATCATATTATTGGTAAAACAAAGACATCTATTGTGCCGTTCTTGCAAGTACCTGTATACTTCTTATTTAATACCCAACCCTTTTTCCATTCTCATCTTCCTGTCCACGCTGGAAAGCCTGTGTCTTATTACTATTGGTTGGAACAGGCATAATGTGAGGTAATCATTTCTAACATGGCCGCTTCTCTTCTATTCTCCGCTGGCAGAAAGAGCTCCAAAGCAATGGTGATACAAATTTTGGCCTATGTTCATAATTGATAAGACCTGAACTCTCTCCGTTAGTCCGACCCAGTGACCATGGTATTGTGAAGAATTGTTAGGTTTTTATAAGTGTATTCTAAAAGTTTAATGCTGCTTTAAGTTCCTACTTTGTTTAATTGCAATAGGAACTTGTGTGCTATAACAGTTTGAAGTTGCTGTTAGTTCAAGCTAACACTAAAGCTCATTTAGAAATAATTTGGATGCAGATTTTGTAAAGCTTTTGCCCAGATAATTAACTTGAGGTTTTAAATTTTAAAAGGGGTTTCAATATAGGGTATTGACTTAAATGTTCAACCTTTTAAACTATGTTGCTGAGGGCATTAATTTGAGAAAATGTTAGACCTGTTTTGCTTAAATTGCTGTATAAAATCACGATAATCGTTCATTGTCTTCTCCTACATTTTAAAGTTACCTTTCTCTAGCCATATCCTAGGGATTTTTTCTTGCATACTCCCTAACTCAATTCTTGTCCAGTCTTCAGCGAGAAGATCTCGAGTTGAATATTTTAAAATATTAATAGCGGAAATGTAATAAAAGATGCTGATAGTAAAAATTTTGTATATACCATTTTTATTAATTATATTTTACCACTTATTTAAGAGTATATTGATGTTCAAAGTATTGGAGTGTTTCACAAGAAATGTAGGTTTTTAAATTTGGTGTTTCGTAACATTTTATAATGATTTTCTTTATAGTTGACAATGTTAGTTATAGGATGTCATAATTACGATTGTGCATATTGCGATCATGTTCAGTAGTCAGTTGTTAATAAGCAATATAAAATGCAGGTAATTCAGTTTGAGATTATAGTTCTTCTAAAGCTTTACTGGAAAATTTATTATAAAACTGTTGCCGTGGCTCGAAGAATGTGTGGAGCGGAGGAAGGAAGTGTGTTAGAGAGCGTGTAGACAACGATGGTTCCAGCGTTTCAATAATGGAGAGGAAAACACGTTCTGGGGCCTAAGGGCCATTATTGAGAATACAAGCAGATTTTTGGAATAAAATACGCAAGAAATATTCATAGGCTTGGTGCATCAAAAAATATTATACATCGCCATATAAAGACACTTAAAAATCACATAGAAACTGTAGGTCTGCACAGACACTTGAATAGGCCCAAAGGAATGGGTATCACTTGCCAGCTTATCGCAAATTCCACGGGTGATATTTTTATCAGGAGATTTATCACTTATGAAAAAACCGCAACCCTCATACCTGGGAACTTGATCCCTGTGAGCCTGTCAAAGTCATCGCCATACAAAATCGGTTATGTTACGTCTCTTGTGGAATTTTGAAAGTGTGATTCACTGGGAGTTTGTTCCAAACGAGCGTGCAGTCGGCACGAATCTTTGTTCTGAACAACTGAAACGAGTTGATGAAGTTTTGAGACAAAACTAAATAAGATTTCTCTTGCAGCAGGACAATACCATTCGAATAACGGTGGAAAAGTCAAAAATTGGAAGGAACCGAACTGCTACCACACCCAACATATAGTCCTGATCTTGCGTCTTCAGATTACCGTCTGTTTTGATTATTGAAAGAAATTTCAAAACATTGAAGCCGTGAAAGTCGGTGTCACCGAATTCTTCGCATCAAAATCTAGAAACTGCTAACGTCGCGGGATAACAAACCTTCCTGAAAGATGGTTCAAGACTCTAGAATTTAGTGGTTTTTACTTTGAACATTAGTTTAATTTTTTTGTCAGAACACATTTCAAATAATGTTTTACTTAAAAATCGACATCACTTATAAGACAGTATTTAGATCAGCTTTACTAGCATTACATTTATTCCACCACAAACCAAATTTCATTTCTAAACCTTCAGACCAAGAATCTATATATATATTGTTTATTCATTTTTCTATTATCTTGTGGCAGCGAAGCAACGTTCAAAAACTAATTTCAATTCAGGTCATTTTTCCAATAGTCATTAATCATAAAAAGACGACATGCAGTACATATCTTTAATAGTTTTTTTTCTGTATCTATTAACTATGTATATTGTACTCTGTATTTTTGTTTTTTTTTTTTTTCGCCTGCTAAAATGGAAGAGAGGAACCCATAGGCTTAACTTTTGCCAAGATAAATAAATAAAGAAATAAATAAAAATGTTCGACAGTTGTCTTCTATGATATAGAAATGAATTTTTCATTTCTTGGAGACATCCAGCTCTAATTTCCCTAGTTTCATGTAACCATTAATTTATTGATTTCCCAAGAAAATTTATACCACTTTACTTTTTATCATCTCTATTTCATTAAAAATGCAATGTTATGAGAATATCCCAAAACTCTAGGAAGGATGGTTTCGTCAATCACATAACTTTTCTTTACTCAGAATGTAAATACATGTTAATTGTTAGTTAACAATATAAAGAGGAACTGAAATAGTGTGATCTGCAAGAAATAAAGGACATTAATTAAGGCAAGGACATAAACATGAGGTCTGAGGTTTTTCCATCTGATAAACTTATTTCGCTAATGCTTCCTTTCCAAAAACATTCTTTTCCCAATTTATCATTTCATCTCATGTTATCAACATGACCTCGCTTGTTATACTAAGGTACTATACATTGGCATTAAACACTATTAAAAATTAAAATGCATAAAGCGACATGAAATCTTTCCTCCCACAAAGGAGTATAAGGTTTAGGATTTTATCATAGTTCGATGCCTTATTAACCTCCGTTGTACACATCAAAAGTTTAAGATATTATTGGCACAACAGTTCTAAAATTCGATGTATTATAATAACTCGCCATTTGATATCAATAGAACATGCCAAGCTTAATTTTTTAAAGGAAAACCGTCTTATTATTATGTAAAATACACGTTTGTTTTAAATAAAAAATTTGGTGACGCTGTAGCCGAGTGTTAGACGACGCGCTTTGTTCGATCTCAGCAGTGAGACGGATGAAGCGATATCTGGGCAGGTTTTCTCCGGGTTCACCGGTTTCCCTGCTGTTCATTCCATCATTGCTCCATCGTCACTCCAACCCCATCTTCACCTTCACTATCCAGCGTACTGTAGACCGCCGATTCTCTCGGTGCACACAAATCAAATGCACCAGGCTACCGTCCTCTACCACACTTGTACGGGACTCCAATGCTTAGCTGGTAAAGGAAATGACATAAAAAACTCTCACTCACAATAAACAACTTTCTTCTAGGCTGTTCTAGATACAACAGCAGAAATTGAATCATTTTCCTAATTTCACAAACGTCCTTATTGGTTCGTTCACATTCACATAATAGTACACAATAAATAACAACTTAAAAAAACAATGAGAAGTATTTGTACAGGCTTGATAACCCCAGCAATGACCCATTAGGGATTGAGATATTTTATTATTACCTGAAGAACGTCACAACTTGTCTAGAAGATGCAAGAACTGTTATTTGTATTTCTGTGAAAATAATGGGAAATCAAACAATTCTTATTTTAATTAATTGTACTATTCGAAATCTCTTATGGTGATAATTTTGTAATTTTTACCTTTGCTGAAATCGGATAATCCTTCGCTGATTTTTTTTCATCAGTTCATTAACAGAAAAAAAAATTGTAAAGCATTGCATTGTTTAATGAAGGGAGTATCCCGTGTATATATTTCGCTTAATGATCATAAATAAATTATTTAGCTCTCTTTGCATTATATATATATATATATATATATGAAAAACATATGTGGTTTACAGACTAAATATTTCACTTTTTCACTGTTATATTTTGCAGAGAAACTGCAGAATACCGTGCATCGTATGTTTTGAGTTTACAGAAAAATATTTGCAGAAGGTGTTGGTACTTTTTCTATATGCAGAGCAGTGTTTTACTACTGCTAGAATCAAGTTCTATAGCTAAGGCCAAAATAAAAACATTCACTAAATATTCTCTTGACATGACACTGTCCTTAAACTTAAAACACAGGACACGCACACGAAGGGAACAGATCGCGAATAGTATCAATAGAAAGACGAAAGAGCAAATGATAGACGGAATATCAAAGTTATATACAACAATATTTTATTTAATACATCCGGTGTAATGGTAGTTTCTATTTGGTATAAAAACTCGGAAAATTGAGTTTTATAAACGTAATATGGTTTCCAATATCCCTATACACAGTGATACCCTTTAAAACAACAAAGTGAGTGAGGAAAAAATGTGACGAAACTAGTTTTCTTTTATCCGTGGCTGTTGTGTTAAAATAAGTAACGAGATGCATTAAGTGTATTGGAAACATGGAAAAATTACATAGCATACAATTAGGTTACAAAATATTTGTGACCTATTCTTCTCCCTTTCTAAGGTAAAATCAACATTACAAATTTTCAGACAAACAGACAATTCTACCATAAAAATTACAGGAGAATTAAAGCCTATGACGTCATGCGCAGTAGGTTTTTTTTTTTTTTTTTTTTTTTTTTTTTTTTGAGAAATGCGATGGCGATGGCGTTGCCAGAGAGTATTTCAACATACCTTGGTGTGACTACTGCGTTGAGTTTCAGAGAATTATGAGTTTCATTGCTTTGTCTCTCTTTATCTTGAGTCATGATTCAGAGGTTTAAAGTACAATACATATTCATTTGATGGAATTTTTTAAAGCACGAATCATCTGCTCAGTGATGTAGAGAATTTAAATTTAGTTTTCCTGGGGTTGGTTCCACTGCAAGAACTACGGTTCATAAAATAGTGAATAAATTGAAAATACGGGATCAGTGTGGAACGATACTGACATTATTTTAAAACAACAAAAGTGGATGTTATTGGTGCTCATTAGAATTATCAGCAAAATCTGTCACGAATTTAGCACAACCAGCACATAATGTTGCAAAAGTACTATACTTGAATCCATACAAGGTAACAGAACACTTTTAGCTTCACCTTTAAAACAGGTAAATTTTTTTTCTGTACTTTACCGATAGCGCGCAGGGCAGGATGTGTGCAGCTGCGCTGTGTGCTTCCGCTTCCACTCTACTTCTGCCAGCTGGAAAGATAAAATGTATGCACTATATTTTTAACATCATATTATAAAATTTATTGTGTGTATTTTAATACAAAGTTTCTTCCGAGTGTTTTCAAATACTACTTACTAATAAAATCCCCAAAATGTACAAAAAATGCATATACAAACGTAACTTTCGCACTGAATAAATTGTATGACGTGTAAATAATAAATCTACTTATTAAAATATGTTGCCACTCTATAACTTTCCTAGCTCTATTAACAGAATATTGATAACTGTGTAAAGATCGTCTAGTGAATTTTGCAACAATTGAATGAACTACTGGTAGTATTTCATGACAATGCTCATATGATCATTTGTATTTGATATGTACATGTGCATAAAATAGGTTTCTTGTTTAGTTTTCTCGGAATAGACCAGGTGGTCTGCGAAGTTCCACGAATTGACGATGATATGCTGTCACAGAGAAAGATGCATTCATCACTATGAAACAAAGTCGTTATTCTATAATTCCTTAATGCTGCGAGATATTTGTCAATTGTTTCATGCAACAGTTTTTGGTTTTTTAATCAAAAGATAAAATACAAAATCATTCATACATTTATTACAAATTGAAGAAATAGAAAATGGTTACAGTTTTTCAGAACTTGCTTTATGGGGAAGCAGGTACTGCTGAGATTCAGAGAAAGCTCCCCTATAGATGTCATACACATCGCATTACCTTTTAATATATTGATAGGTGTTTTTGTGAAGTGGGAGGCTTTAAGGTACAAGTATAAGTCAGTGGCGTGCATACCTTTTTGAAACGTTAAGCTCTAACATATATGTTTGAAACCTTTGACCGTGGGTTTCCCATCTCAAGTTCCCTTTTATTAGGGTGCAAATATTTCAGTGAGACTCATTAACTTCCTGCATATTTTCATTTAATACCAAAATAATCACTTACTATGCTTGGATTTTCCGACAGGTGTTTCAGTGATATAACTTAATACCTACTCTCCCTTTCTCACTAACAGATATTAGTTATAAAATAAATACCCAGTTATTGCATTACACATATGAAGTATTTTATAAAAAATGTTCTGGTTGTTGTCAAATTTCCCTCTTTTCTGTGTATTTCAGGTAAGAAATACTTCAGTTCTGTAGCTCTGATGCTGTGACGTGAGTAGAATTTTTATGATTTTTGCTGGCTAAGTGTTGAATATACAGATGTGTAACTGCTGTAGGGGGAAAAAGACATCAAGTAATAACAAATATTCATATTATTACTTTACGTCTTATTTTACTTGTATCCTGCTTATAGTTATGTTTTAACTCCAATTATGTGGCCACCCGTTGTTGTAATAGTGTCATATGATTTAAAATAGCCATTTATGTTATCTACGTTTTGTTTTTGTTGTTAAAGTACAGGGTGTTTCGAAAGTGTAAGGTAACTGTAATTGCTCGATCTTCATTTACTAAAAAATCTTTAAATTCTGGCAATGGCTTATTATTCAACAAATGAGTTTTTTCGCAACCATGACAACGAATTTGATTCTCATTATTTGTGGTTGAATTACACTTTTCAACGAAAGTAAAGATGTATTTTAATAATTTTTGTTTGTAGATAGAAACAGTATTATCTCTGAATCTCATACCAGGCTTATGCAATGTTATTACGAATGTGAACACAGTTTTTCAGCAGCCTTTTAATGGTTTCTCTAATGAGAAAGTCTTCCTGAGCAAACCTACGGCAATTGATGAGTTAAAGGGCTTCATTCCACACGTTGTGGCTGATATTCAAGACCCAGAGCTGCTTTACACAACATTAAAGAGAGACTGTTTCTTATACAAGAACAAAATGCTAGACAGAGACAGTACCCAGGACGAAGTTGGCAATAGATGGTGATGTAAAAATGTTTATTTCTTGACTAACAAGTCAGTGGCAGAAATTTCGAGCCTGCGCAGAAAATGAAGATACGAATGAATTATTCAATATTACAAATATCAAGATTATACAATTACAATTGAATTTACACAATATAATTTACATAAAATCTCCAAAAGTTCACCAGCACCAAAACTGAGGCACTGCCATATCCCTACCACCGCCACGGGTGGCCGAGGCGCGGACTCGTGAGTGGGAGGTCTGGGGTTCGATTTCCGCCAGGACCGTCCTCCACGACAGAGGGTTTTTTTTCAGATTTTCCCCAGTCCTCATAAATGGCAAATGCCGGGGAGGAACCCCTAAACTTAGGCCTGGAACGCTTCCTTCCTTTAAAAAAATCCTTTCCCTATATATCATTAATGCATTTCATGTATCATCAGTGTACATCGCCTTTAGTGCCTCAGTAGTAAAAACGGGCGTTAAACACCATTAAAATATGTTTACCTACCACTAGGTAATTTTTATGGTAAAGATCCCCAAACATAAATTAATTTTCATCACTGCTTGTGTTCTCGAGCTCATTCTTTATACTTCTTTTCCACCTATCCCTTACTTTTCCTAAAAATGTCCCTATTTTATTCGTTTTCTCTACTGTCGTTTCTGATAACAATTTTGTTGCCACTATTTCTTTCTGCAATTTACCCCATTTCCCATCCCAGGCACTATACCTCCACCTTTTTACCATTTCACATTCAATTAAACAATAGAACCGACATTCCACTTTCCCACACATAATGCATCCGTCTTTACAATTTATCCTTAGTCATTTTAAAAATAATACCCCTGTATGCACCCATGCAAGATCTATTCTTTCAAATTGGTCACAAACGTCTATATATTTCTCCCGTGGCACGCACAAACGTGGCACGCATTAAGAGGAAAGCTATCATAGCAATCTTCACATCTCTGTGTCAGGCCGAAAACTTTTAGAACGCCGCTCGTGTATATTTTTCATTTCAAAACTTTCCAGTGCGAATAATTACCAATTTTATATAATAATTTCAACAAAAACACCTCAATTTAGATATTAAGAGAGAAACATAAAACAAATACTAGGTGCAATTTAAGTTTCAGCCCCTCAAAGTTAAATTCTTTTCAAATAAATATTCAGATTGGCAAGATTTGAAGTGAAAGCCCTTTACTGCCTTAATGTATGGTAGCATCTCCATTAGAGGTATAGCAAAACAGTCCAAATGTGGGCGCTGCGAGCCACTTTGGAATGACCCACAGATTAAAGCAATAGTTGGAAATCATTTACTGTAAAAGTCCTCGTATTTTCGTTTAACTACTTAATGTAAATCTAAAGAACTATATCCTATATAACCCATATAATACATTTGTTAGAAACTTTTCGTTCAAGAAATGTCTAGGTATTCTAGCCATTGACTTGTTAAATAACGCACAAAAATTGGTCTCTTAGTCTCTCATCAAGATCTATCCAGAATAGTCCTATCCATGCTGATGTTGTGACTGACAAATGGAGAAGGTAGAGAGTACTCTAGCTTTGACCTGTAGGGTAATCAAATGACATACTCTGTTCTAGTGATACCACTTGTCCGTAACTCGGTTAAATGGAATAGTAGTTCATACGAACCTTTTTATTGTCTGTGCCTTCTGTCCGCCGCTGAAGTGAATTGCAAGTTATGTTTCACACCGTATGTAGAGAGAAACGGAAACAATAATTAAACATACAATTCCAAGCCGTAATAAAAACACGTAGTCATCAAACTACATAGTGACTTCAATTCAAGTTTCATTAAGTAGTTTTAAACGATAAACTTCTAAGTACCATCCCATTTTACTATGAGTATCTGCTTTGTATGTACTTTGAGATTACTTGGTATGTTTAAAACGAATTAAATTTGTTTTTTGGAGTATATAAAAGGTACAAATCTTCTTAGTCTTTCACGGCCGATGTTATAATTAAAACAGTTAAAATCTTCCGGGCTGTTTTGCCGTGGTCCATGGTTTAATATGCTACATAGCTTTCGCCAATTACTTCGGTTGACATCATCAGTGGACGATGAACAACACCCGACTGCTAGAAGACGACAGTATTGATTCGTCTCTGTCTGGTTTTTGAAGGTAGACCTACTATGTAGCCTTGTGTTTTTGCAGCCACCTCTGTTTTATTAAAGTGTATGCCATGGCATTCATTTAGGGCATGTTTTACTACCACAGATCTTTCAGATTGATTAAGGTGAAGGTGTTGCTGATGTTCCTCCAATCGTTTTTAATCGATCTTGCGGTCATGCCTATGTAAACTTTGCCATATTCACATGGTATTTTATAAATTCCCTTAGTTGGTATAAATAACGAAACAGAGAGGATTCAAAATATATAAACAACAGTAACATTAAGTGAAAACTTCTGATAAGCTGTTTGATGTAAATAGATTATTATTATTATTATTATTATTATCATCATCATCTTCATCATCATTATTTTGGAAGTAATTTGCTTCATCCTCTTCCAGAAACTTTAAAATAGTTTTACAATTCTTGTTCATTTCTTATTTATACCGAATAAGATAACACTTTTCACAATACTGGTATCCTTACAGTAAGCGAGAAAATATATTCGGAATGAAACGGAAGTTGTTTCAAGTCACTGCACTCGCGCACAGTTGTGTGGCCGTGAAACGCAAGTTGCTAAAATGTATAATTCCACATCTCAACAGCTGTGTGCCAACAACTCTCCGCCATGCGCTAAAATAAATTATTATTAGAAGTTTTAATTTTCGTAAGATGTTTCTGACACCGGACCACATTTTTGAAAAGTGATAACTATTCACTTTTTAACATGCAATATTTTAACCTATATTTCAATATTTTAAATTGAATGAAGCTCATTATGAAAGGTTCAAAAAGGAGGTAATATGTTTTTGCAGTGCATATTCCCAGATATATTTATTTTCAAAGGTAAAATTTTTCTTAAAACTCCAAACATTTAACATTTATTATAGAAAAGTGTTCTGGAAACTGGGATTAGATATTTTGCAAAAAGTGTTCTCTCATGACGTTCATAAATTAAAAAATGCACTGAAGTCAAGTTTTTAAATGTCTTGTCCGATTTGAGAGAACGTCCTGTATATGAAGTGCCTATAGCAGTTTTCAGTAGTCAGATATTAACAGCCAGCTGTTACAAACGCATTGTGGATTCCGAAAATTTAATTCGGCGTTCTTGGGCTCTTCGGATGTCTTCAAAGAAAGTTTTTGTTTCTGGATAAATGAAACATTCTGATAATATTACAGGATCGGTCGTTTTCATCTTGAACCGCTCACTGTAGGCGAGTTTACGAGGCACCTCTTGTATTAATTCCGTCAAATGGGAACTATACTCACCTACCTTATAAAACACGTTTGAGTTCTCGACAGCCCACCCTTATCTCCTTGCCCACAGTAGCCGTGCAGCTTTGTGATGTTAGCAAGGGTGCCCTGCTCCAGAT
This sequence comes from Metallyticus violacea, assembly GCA_030762175.1. Taxonomy (NCBI): domain Eukaryota; kingdom Metazoa; phylum Arthropoda; class Insecta; order Mantodea; family Metallyticidae; genus Metallyticus; species Metallyticus violacea. Next base: position 47,207,043 of record CM060835.1, on the reverse strand, counting down.
TTTATGCCATTCACTTGCTTTCGGAGCATTCTTTATGACGGATCCGCTCAAACTTGCGAGGCGACTTGCAGTCACAATGCATGGCACGGTGGAGGTTCCTATCTGCGAGTTCGTCCTTTTTACTGCAGTGCTGGTGACGTTTATCGGTTATTTAGGATGTCCACGATGTACTGAATATTACATAAAAGATTCTACTCAACCTGCAGGAAAAATAAAAGTATATCAAACAGGTTGCGATATTACATGCTCTTTAGAAGCAAGAACACATATGGTTCTATAGCAAAGTCTTAAAATGCTCCAAATACAGATGTAAGTGCAAAGTTGAAAGTAAAGAAGCATTCTAATGCCTTAGCACATAAAAGTACTGCAAGTACAGGACCTTTAAATGGGTGGTTTATTAAGAAGTTTCATAGGCACCATTTGTGACGAGCGAGATACTATACAATTATTTACTAGAATGAAATTTAATTTTTAATCACTGTAAAAAGGATTTCCTTGTGACTTGTACCTAACACTAAAATACAATTTTTGACATTATCTATAGCATTGAAGAAAAGGTGGTTTCGTCTTCTTACAGTACAAAACAATCTATGCATTCCTGGCACATGACGACTTTAGCGAAGTCTATGTACTAAGCTGTCACGGGAGGTAGTGCTATGCAACAAATACATAAACAAGTATGATCGAATGTGTAATTACAGAGTGGCTTGCTATGGGAACGAGGAATTGGTCAATATGCTGCTAGTGTTTGGAGAACGTCGGTTTAATGGCAGACAAGCATCTGCGCTTTGTATTACCCAAGTGCAGTTAGCTTATCATCTAAAGCAACAACCGCACTAGCATGATCAATTTATAAGTCGGTTGTTAACATCAGCAACATATAGGATGACTAGTAGGTAAATGTACTGCTGTACACTGGACATTAGCTCCATGATGCAATCAAAGTACTTGTTTAAAAGACATTTCACACAAATTTTGCAATTTTTACCCACAAATCAATGAAACATGTATATCCATAAGCTTTATGGATATATGGAAACATATTATTCCACTATATTGTAAATATATTGAAATGCGTTATTAAACGCTTAGAAAATGCTTAGATAACGTCTTAACGTCAGCAATTTTCAAAGTATGAACATAATCATCATTATCACTCCAAGTTGTTCTCATCTGTTTTGTTCTCACAGTGAATCCATTTATTTCCATTTTGTGATCTAACCACGTTCCCCTTTCCAATTGGTCCATAATGCAATACCACCCTTCCAATATAATACAGGCTGTAACATTAAAAGATATATAGGACGCTCTAGTAGTTCTCGGCTAGACGAAGAGAACACAAGATTTAAGAGAAATTATTATTTTTCAACATAGTCACCTTGTATATCAATAAATTTAGTCTAATGACTTTCCAACGTTTTAATATCGTCAGTAAAATAAAATATGTCCAACTGTGAAATATAAGCGTCTGTCTCAGCTGTCATTTGATGTGAATCTTCGTCGATCCAGCCATTTCTTTAGGTTTGAGAACAAAAAGTGATCGTTGGGGGGGGGGGCCAAATGTGGCAAATACTTTCACTTGGTAGCGAAGTTCATGCAGTTTTAGAGCAACAATCCCAAATGTGTGTGAAGGCGCACTGTCGTAATGGAAGAGAACTTTCTTTTTCACAAGGTGTGGACGTTTATCCTGAATAGCATCCTTCAGTTGGACCACTAGTGAAGCATAATACTCCCCAATAATGTTCCTGGCCTTCTGGAGGTATTCTTAGACCACCACACCATCAGAAGCCCCCCCCCCCAACGGTAGCCATGACTTTTCCTTTTGCTTTCTTTGGTGCACTTTCACCTGTTGCTCCCCAATGTTAGGTCTGTTTCTTCGAATCTGGCTTGTAGTGATGAGTCCATGTTTCAATTAATGACATGAAACTTCGGAGAAACTCACTGGAATTTGGTTTAAACAAGTCTAAATACTCGTTTGAAATGTTCATCCGAAGGCGTTTTTTGTCTACTGCTAACAAACGTGGCACGCATTAAGAGGGAAGCTATCATAGCAATCTTCACATCTCTATGTCAGGCCGAAAACTTTTAGAACGCCGCTCGTATATGTTTTTCATTTCAAAACTTTCCAGTGTGAATAATTACCAATATTATATAATAATTTCAACAAAAACACCTCAATTTAGATATTGAGAGAGAAATATAAAACAAATACTAAGTGCATTTTAAGTTTCAGCCCCTCAAAGTTAAATTCTTTTCAAATAAATATTCAGATTGGCAAGATTTGAAGTGAAAGCCCTTTACTGCCTTAATGTATGGTAGCATCTCCATTAGAGGTATAGCAAAACAGTCCAAATGTAGGCGCTGCGAGTCACTTTGGAATGACCCACAGATTAAATCATTTACTGTAAAAGTCCTCATATCCGGCATCAAAACAACCGGCAATTCTAAAATAACGATACTTTTCAATAAGAAAAGAAAAAGTATCGCCGTTTTAGATGGCAAGATTTTGGTGACATTTTTATTGTCTTCTAATTGCATTACAGATCCAGTGTGGCTTCACGAAGCGAGCGTGGTAGCGAACATGATAACGTGACAGTCACATACCCCCGAATCTGTGAATAGTAAGCTAAAGTGAATTAGCCCGTTGCTACACGATGGATTTCGCGAAGCGCAAGCGAAATGTTCTTGCGTTTAACAGAAGAGTTGGAGCTGTTGGACACAGTCAATGGAAGAATCACCGTCTTTATAGTTGTAACATGAATCCGACGTCATGTGGCAACTAATTAACAATTTCATAAGATATGGAAAGTTTAATATGCGTTTAATTACGAACTAATGGTGTTAAGTACTGAAAATACAAATTTTTTTTATTTTCATTTTTAAAAACTCACATTCAAAATGCTCAAAAATGCTTGTATAGTATATGTTTATATAAAATATAAAAACATTTGCTAGTTATCCGGCAAAATCGCCTATCGGCTCTGGCTTTGTTCTCTTTGTCGGAATAAGATGTTTTATTGTACTGTATTAAAATCTACCCTTTCCGTATTAATGCTTCGCTAGGTGAAACACCGTAGCAGGTATTGAGCAGTATTGCTCTTTGTTGCAGTGCAGACGTAGGGGCGTTGAAATACCGCACAGCCTGTGGTATTTAAATTCTTTGTGGAACGGTATAAGCAAAATAAATTTTAGACATAACTACTATAGGGAACTCTTCGCCATCATTTTCAGTTGTGTCCGAGAGAATACTGGGTTCAAAAGGGCCGTGAAAGCTTGGGAAATGTAGCGGACATCCAAAATTTGCCGCCATTCAGAAAATTGTCGAAAAATTGCACGATACTACACTGAATGATCGCCTATTGGTGTCAAAATGTTCAACTATGGGAATTTTAGGCGATCTGGTATTTCACTGATAGAGGAATTATGCATTAAAAATTATCTGCAAGATGGGTGTCAAGGCTGTTACACCCGATAAAAAGCGAATAGAATACAAATACATGAGCAAAGTTTGGCGTGTTTTCTGATATAGTGTTATCTGTGGATTCGTGACCAGCAATGGAACGTGGGTTTACTTCCACATAGAATAAAGAAAACTATCACGTTCTCCAAGGCCACAAGTGTCAAGTAGGCCGGAAAGATGATGGCATAATTTTCTAGCTGCTAATGGAGTGCTACTGATTTGTAATTTTCTAGTGAAATATCTATTACTGGAACTACTGTGCTAAGCTTTTATATCAATAATATACATGCCAGAAAAGACCAGTTTCATCAAAGAAGAAAGTGATCTTGCATCAAGACAATGTTGCATTGACGAAAAGCAATTAACTGGGTCACGGTTTCCTGCCACATTCGCTTTCTTCTCTAGATTTGGCTTCATCAAATTTTCATTTCTTCCTAAACCTATGATATTTTCATGGTGAAAAAGAAGAACTTAAAAGTATGAGAGGAGTATTTTGCAGGCCTAGAAGTATCCGACTTCTAATATGAATAAAGTACGGGATAAAGGCTTTAGAACATCGTTAGACAGAGCGTGTTAATGTCAATTTGTTGAATAGTGTTTAATGCCCGATTTTACTGCTGAGGATTCACAGGCGGTGGATGCTGAGATGAAATGATATATTTGGAAAGGATTTTTTTTTTCAGGAAGGAAGCATTCCAGGCCTAGTTTTAGGGTACCTTCCCGGCATTTGACATTTATGAGGACTGGGGGAAATCTGGGAAAACCTCAATCAGGGAGGACGGTCTTGGTGAGATTCGAACTCCGTACCTCCCGCTCAAGAGTTCGCACCTTAACGACCTCGACCACCCGCGCTGGTTTATTAATGTCACGGGAGATAAATAAGAACGACTATATTGATAAACAAGAAGCACCTTTACCTTGTGCTTCATTCGGAGAATTTTTCAAATGACCTAACCCCCGTGCTATATTTGCTGGTTAGCATCGGGCCTAAGGTCGTTTACCTCCATCATAAATAAAAATATCTGCAATTCCTTTAACAGCACATTCATATCAGCTTGGTAAGGCAGTTACTTCAGCTACGAATTATCTAACCTAATACATAATACTGCTCTTCCTATGCTTCAGAAACGAATGAAATCCTACCAATTCGTCGTTTCAATAAAGAGTACACTTTTTAATGATATTCAGACACAACCTCGTTTTTGTGAGGGTTTCAAAAAGTCATAGTGATATTGTTCGCTAGGGTTCGCCCCTGTGTATGCTCTCGTAGACTGTGTGCCGGCTGTAACTCTTGAAAGGCTACCAATCCTGTTGCCATATACGTATAGGCATGCATTCCCGTGAGCATAGGCAGAAACTTGTTTTAAGACATTTTATAGGTGTAATAGACACAACGTAAATCAATTAACATCTGGAGAAACTTCCACGTATCTACTTTTAGTCATCATCACTTTGCGACAAACACTAAATAGAAGAGAAAGACAGACAAGTTTTTAATGCGTTTATGGCACTCAACATTTTAATTTTATATGTTTGTTCAAGTTCACTGTTATGGTATTTAAGTGAAAACTTACCTTTTTATTCATTATTTCATGTTCAACAACTCAAAGACTGAAATTCCTATCCTGAACCGCCAAGCGGAGGAAATCAGCTTTAAATTTGAAAATCAGTGACTATTAACAAAAAGTGAACAGGAATGAGATCTTCTTTTGTTGTTTTTATATGTCCAGTAAAGCAAAGACGAAGGTATAAGTTTAACAAAGAGCTGCAGAAGAAGATAGGTTAGGTTAGATTAGCTATATGCTTAAGTCAGAGGTGGCGAATGCCGAGTCAAACTAGACGTTTGGATCCCGCATCGCTTTATTTCTAAGCAGTGGAGAGCACCCCCAAATCGGTATAACCATCAATTGATAATGCACTGCGATTCTTCGCTGCTGTGCTTTGTGGGCATAGTATAACTCGGATTTGATTTCGGTGCGGCTTAAGTTATCACATTAATATTTATGTTTTAGTGACTGGAGTAAAGTGCTATAATGTTTGGTAAGGTTTTATGAAATGTGTGCATTTATTATTGTAAACTTTATTTCATTTTATTATGTTAATATTTATTATTTCTTTTATAGTTTACCATAGCCGTTGATACTGTTTTGCTATTGTTATTTTGTCACATTGCAATTTTGGTATTTTTTCAAGCATAATATTAATTTTCATTATTTTTTAAATAGGCATTTTCTGTTTGATTTTTACTAGCCATTCAATGCTTCTTTTGTGTCTTTTTACTATTATTTATATACATCTCCATTAGTACGTTAGCGATATTATTTGCTGTTACGTAATATACTTTCGTGGATCTTACCCCCCCCCTAGAGAAATGCGTCATAGAACACAAACGTGTCTAATAAAACTCATCAGTTGTATTTTTCTAGTGGAAAAAAATGACAGAGCTTTTGTTGTTTACCGTCATTATTACAATTAGTAGTAAAAGAACGCTAGAAATCGTGTACGGTGCCTCAGTAGTAAAAACGGGCGTTAAACACTATTTTAAAAAAAGCTCTAGAAAAGTACGAAACTTGTGTTTACTTTAGTCCAAGAACATGTTCCAGTCTTTGTCTGGGCCCCAGTGTTTAACTTTAAGTCTTTTCTGGTTATCTGTTTAAAAATAAATAGGGACTTACTACAGCACAAGAGAAATAAGAACATTCATATAATGTTTTCTCTTTTGTTTCGTTTCTATTTTTTTTTTTTTCCAGTTTATACCCCTTTTTTCTGAAATGTTACGAGTTTCCCTTCGAACAATAGTCATTGCTAAGTGCACCTTGTTTTCACTTTGACAGTATGGTAAACTTACGGGAGATATTTACAGAATTTGTATCATATAGAAGTTATTATTGAAGTGTGTGAAAGATATTTCTGACGAAGTTTTTATATGATGCTTCATAACCAAAGGCAGAGGTATAGGTTTGAACTGTTGGCCCTTCTCTTGAAAACAAGGTGCATTCTGTCAGTAGATTTCAGGCTGTCCGTGTGGGCTATTCAGGGCAGTAAATGAAAGAGCGCAAGCGACAGTGATCGGTTCAGAATTGAGTATGTAATTAGGTCCAAGAGATAAAGGGTATCTGTAGAAGAGGGGGCGATGAATAGTTTTATATGTGATGCATATTCAGAGTTGGGGGATGATGCATTTCAGATTTCTGCGTAGTATTCAGTCAGGAGTCGTTTGCCCCAATAAATATAGATGGCCTAATTTGTGGTGGTTTTGTAGCTAGCCATGACACTGACTACAAATTTTATTTTTTTGTTTCCACACAGTGACGTCCAGTGGCGAGAGATTTGAATAAAACTACAAAGAGTGATTACTTTCTTCCTGATTCCAACAGCTAGCGGTTGGGTTATTCGTTTGTTAGCAATGGCGAATAGTGCGACTTTCGAATCTACTTGTGTTGTATTTCTCTTCCGTTGTATCCAGTCTACGGTGGTGCTAATATTTAAAGTTCAGCTTGAAATAGTAACCATTCATCGCCGAGTCTTCGCACTTCGATGCAAATTAACGTAAGAAAGAGGCTAGGAGAAAGTGATACACTGTTTCATACTTCTCTTAGATGTATTTGCATTACTTTGAACGCCTTAGTTTTTATTGATATCCACTTCTGTAATTACTGAAGAACATTCGTTACTTATAAAGTTTTCCCTTCTTACTATCCTGGGGATTTCTTCATTCATCGACAAGGAATTTGTCTAAGTTTTCGCACATAATGTTCTCCCATTTGATATTTATTACAAAAATTGCGTAAAACAGTCGTTCTGAGGATTCCAGTCAGGTTTGTTGTTTGTAGAGGTCCAAGTTTTCGGATACACATTTTATTTCCATCATCAGGGAACTGGTATACGGAACGGTGTTTTGTTTATATATTGATGGGGGTTGTGGGTTTTAGGTATGCATGTAGAAAAGGTAAACTGATTATTAGTTGGAACATGCGCAATAACAGACGCAGAAACAGGTTGTGATTTGATATGGATTTTTTTGTAAATCAACTATAGCAGTTCAAGTAGCGGATAGTTGAAGTTCATTATTTATTATTATCTATTAATGTTATTTGGAACTTTTCTAATGGTAAAACTTTCTTTTATTTTCTTTCTAATCTGTTTTCAAGATGGGTGACTGTATTAGTTTAATCGACATTTTATGTCCCTCATTAATACTCTGCTATGCAAGGCCTGATTTCTCAGGATGTATATGAAACCCGTGTTCTTCTCTTCTCTACGTTGTTCAACTGTTTGTTCGATATAAACTTTACCACAGGAGCATGGTAAGCGTTAGGTGCCATATTTTTAATCCAAAATTACCTTTGACAGTCTTAAATAATATTTTATTTTGGTGATGGTTTATGTATTGATAAAATCCGGGATATTATATAAGAAATATTACCAGAATATGGAATGTAGGCAATATTCTTGTTTCAATTTCAATATAGAATTTCCCCTTTTGTTCCTCTTCGAGTGTTTTGTCTTGGATTATTTTATCGCCTTTTTCTGTTTCTCTTCTTCTCTTTTTTCGGAAGATCGAAACCTTAATGGTCATTTTTACATTATCTGAGAGCTGTGCTGAAGATTCTATGGCTGAAGTCATTCTTCAGAAGGTGTTCCGATTCTCCCAAATAGCTGACTTGTCGAAATTGAGCCTGTTTCATGCACGCCGGTAGGAAAGCTAAGTTGTATAAAATATAAACAAATGAAATACCATAATACCCGGTCATCCAATATGTGATAATTGATGCAACGCTGCATAGCCCAGCTATAGGAATCCAGACAGACGGGCAGTATAACCCACTACTGTGTTGTCCTTGAGCCTCACACCCTCAGTCAGTGACTTTGGAACTGTGGAACAACATGTTTTTAATTCTAAAGTATGTTAAGAATACTAATTAGCAAATATAAAACTTGCTCTATTCCACGAGTGTAAATTTATTATTCGTATGTACGTACCGAATTTGCACTTGCCATCAAAAATTATTTGAAGGCATTCACAGGTGAATGAGCTCCAAATCGTAGAGTGATTCATAAACTAGTTAAATCCACACAATTTAAACTAAATAGAGGATAACAAGCGTCAAAATATCAATTTAATTTCTCCAAGATTGATGGGTGCTTTCATTAAAGTCTGAAGTGTGTGTAAGGCAAGCATTTCTAGCTTCTCTTTACATGATAAGGACGAGTGCATAACTTTTAAGGACAGTAAATCTTATTAGACTTCCACTATGGCGCTTTTACCATGGCTTGTGTGTCCCGCCTGCCGAGACTCTAGTTTAGCTATGAAATGCACATATCGGCCGATGTAGTTTCTAGCCGCCGCCTCGGTCATTAGATAATTGGATGACCCAATAGTTTTTTTTTTTTATCTTTATAATTAGAATGGAAATCTTTCAGCATTTGTATATCTGCAGTGAAAGAAAAGACATACTCGATCACGCCTTAGGGATTGTTTAAGTGTTTCTAGGACAACATTTTAAAGTCATCAGACATACTCTTCTACATAACTGCGTTTTTTTCATTGACTTAGTCTTGGATCTAACATGTAACAGCATTACTTCGATTAGAGGAGTGAAACATGCTGTGCCCCGGAGCGCGTGGTTATCGGATAATGAACATTCCTCAGCTAGTGTCTAGTACCTTCTTTTTTTTTTTTTTTTTTTTTTAAGCCAGTTATTCGTCTCACGTTTTATCGCCAAATGAAGTATGGAAGATCGCCCTGGAGAAAACCGATGATATTTTATATGAAAATGATTTAATTTTGGCAGCATAAAACCATTCCTCTTTCTATAAAATAGTTAAGGGTAAAATGCATGGATAACACAGAACACCTGAACCATGCTTGCAATTGAAGAGCACAGGGAGAAAATTATAAGTACAAATTTATCAATTTTTTGTTTCGATGTGATTCGGTAGCTCAGGTAGTACAGTTGTATACAGTTTACGTGTGTAGAATAAAAACCTGATTGCTACAGAGAAATTTGGATGGTTAAAACAGCATGCAGGAGACAATAAATCTAATAAGTCCAGATAATACAATAAAAATAATAATTTAA